>JABBWL010000059.1:0-402788 GCA_016758765.1 Suillus cothurnatus | reverse complement strand
AACACTTTGGTTCTATCGCACAATACTATCGCGGTCAAGTTGACAGTAAAGCAGGGACCTATGGCGATGCCCTCGTACGGTTCACCCTCGCTGAATCTCTAGCAAAAAGCGAATCGCTCTGCTGCATCATTCACTGCTTTATTCGCCCACGTGTCACCTACGCTTCCTGCAGATGCCGGGGCTTCCATCTCCGAACGCACAAAGGTACAGCTCCAACTGAGCACAGACCGCAAGACGGAAGCGCAGCGCGATAATGACCTCATCTACAATGCTGTCCTTCCATCTGCCGATGCACTGCCTGCTATCGAAAAAGCGGTTGTCGCCACACCTATCTCCATTCAAGAAGTGTACCGCGCACCAGATGTCCAGAATGTTATAGGCGCTGATATCTTCGTTAAGTTGATTCCGTTGAGCGTACATGAGAGCGCCAGCGTGTATTCTGAAGAGAAAGCAAAGCTCGTGCGCAAAGAGGTTGAAAATGCAGAAAGCGCCGAGGTTGAGGTGCGCAGTGCACTGGAAGCGATGGGAGTGCAGGCGGGACTTGCGAGGTTCAAGGCGATGGCTGAGGGTAGCTTGGGTGGGGAGGAAGAGATCCCCTTGGATGTACGCCGTTGGCGAGAGGATATCAGCGTCATGGAGGATAGGGAGGGCATCGACATGCTTTTGCAACAGATGTCTCGTCTCAAGGAGGCTGTCAAAGCAGAGCTGGACGGTATTTCACGGGATCTTGATATTGAATCGAGAGAGTGCGAGACGATGCGGGTCAAGTACGACCACCTGTGGACACAAGAGCCATCTGCATCTTTTACGAAACCTATTCGGCAAGATTTGAAATCTCATCTAGGCGCTCTAGACGCCGCTGCCGCGTCCGACCAACAGGTATCGACGCTTTGGGAATCGGTCAAGTCTGATATTCGACTGTTGCTATCACCTGACGTCGAAGATGTCTTCCGCGCTAGCGCCCAGCGTGATGCCCCTTCGGAAAGCCTGCTAGATCTCGACATTGGTGCCGAGGCTCACGATGAAACGGAACGAGCCAGAATCAGACAGTATACTACTGAAATCGAGGAGCGCCTAGGACGATTGAAGAAAATTGCTTATGAGCGAGGTGAAGTACTCAAAGAACTGAAAGACAAGGTAAATTGCACAATAATATCATCCAGATTCAACTGACATTTCTCTACATAGATCCAAGCTGACGATGTCTCGCACCTGCTACTTTTGAATCGCCGCAACCCTGGCACCGAGCAATCGCTGTTTGCCGCAGAACTTGAGAAGTTCCGGACATACCAACAACGTCTTGGAATCACCGTACACAATCAGCAAGCCGTGCTGCAGGAAATCCAGGGACTGTGGAAGAACTTACGAGACCTTGCTGGGCGTGGACCTGGCGCAAAGAAGTGGGATGAGCGCGAACGGCGGAAGAAGGACACCGTACGTAGGTTCTCGAATGCGAGAGACGGATATATGGAGGTCAGGGATGGGTTGACGTATGTGTATTCTTTTCCACCTTTCAAGTATCTGAAATTTGGTTCAGGAAAGGACTGCAGTTCTATCAACAACTTACTGAGCTGAGTGCTACACTTGCTCGTAGTGTTAGGTCCTTTATCACCGACCGTCGATCGGAACGCGACAGACTTGTTGGGCAAGCGGATATCCAGCAGCGGCTTGCGGTACCTCAGACACCTGCTGAAAAACCTCCCTTGCCACCACCGCCGCGTTCTCCCCCATCTTTGGACTCATCCTTCGCATCTATGAATCTGCAAGGAAGTCAGAATTCAGTATCTCCCCCACCAAAACCACCACAAGCGTCATACTCTTCCCATATTCCCCCCGCCGCCACCCCAACCTATTAAGTCATATTCCAATCTACCCGCCACCTCCACAACAACCCGCACGCCCAGCATATACAATCCAGTATCGCCAACCCGCCACCCGACCCATATGCAAGCCTGGGGGCGTTCGGATCCCAGTTTCTACACCACGCCCTGCCCCTCCAGTTCCACAGCAGCAAACGCATTCTGCTTCGCCACAAAGACAGTCTTCCTTTTCCTTACCACCACCACCCCCGTCAAGACCGCAGTACGCTGCGAATCCACAGAATCCACAGACATACGGCCAGCAAGCTCCGCTTCCACAACAGTCGTGGCGGCAATTTCTTTCCCAGACACAGCCAACCCAGCAGGGTTCACAGTACCAGACCATGCCTCCGCCTCCGCCGCCTTCACAAGGCCGTGATACTCAGCAATATTACCAAGGATATGGAAGATGATAATTACGTAGATTCTGATAGAACCGAAATGTGTATGTTTGGGAAGGAACCAAGTTTCATTGGGATGCAAAGTAATGGAGTGCGGGGCGCATGTCGCCGGTGTGTAGTTTGCGGTGCATAGCAGATTGCTGGCGTTAAGATTCCTAGAAGGGACAACCAACATCCTTCAATTAGTCTAATGCCTAACCTAGTGGCAGTTGGTATCATGAGTCGCCACCATACAGAACTTTCTTTCCTAACTCCACTGCACGCTGCTCCCACCGCCAGGCGGTTCCGAATAAACCAGCAACCTCATCGTTCCATTTGGACTGAATGAGCGATGTTAACGGATGATGCGTTATACGCACGGACGCAGGCGGAGGAGAAGGAATTGTAGTCGAGGCATTAGCGATACGCTCCGAGAGTGTATGAATACTGTGTAGTATGTTCAGTCGGCATTATAGAGGCAAAGAGCTGGAATATGGACGAACTCGGCACGGTGCTGGGCAGTCCTGTAACATCAACTTAATGAACAAATTTGTCTTGAATTCCTGCAAACGGATTGTTACTCACCTGGTTTGCACCAAGTTCGAAAACCCATGATAAATCTAAAATAATGGGACGATTAGACAGGACAAATCCTGATTTTGTGGACAATAAGTTACTAACACCACCCATCACAAGTGCACCAGCGAGAGAGCCAGCCACAAACGACATCTCTATGATGAAAATTAAGTTGCTAGTACAGTTTGAAGTACCCTGTTAGTGCAAGCAAGTCGATTTGTCAAAGCCAAATACGTCACGACAACCATTGAACCGAACGACGATGACCCAAAACAATGACATTGAGTCTCGATAAACCCCGGCGACAAAACCCTCAGGGAGACGGTCCATAATAAAAAACCCAGTCACTACAATGGTATTGAATAATCATTGCTCCCCGACATAACTTCCTGATGACAATGCAATAGACCATGATGTCGTCCACAGCTCCGAGTCCGAAGTCGCTGCCAAGGACTTGTTAGTTGCCTAGGGATCTACATTATGAACGAACGGTGGAGGCTCTCGCAACCGGAAAACATGTTTTTAAGAAGCCCAGTGGCAACACCGCTGAAGAAACGTCTTCTACTGCAGACCAGAGTCTTAAAAGAACGGTTCATTCCGCCATAGGCAAGTGTCTACCTAATTGCCTTTCGACGATCACACCACACTAGTATTGCCAGGCTTTACCGGCACGGGTACTTGCTGTTCAATGCGTCAGGGCTATCATTGATAGCGGGGAACTGGGTGCTCTCAAGAAGCCCTTGTGCTTCAATATTCGGGTAATTGCCAATGATAAGCTTACAATCCGATCTCGGCGGTGGTATAATGATAGATTGCGGATGTCAACTTCCCCTTCTCCCGTCATGAGCCCCTTTATAAAAAAAGATGTTCTTCCAAGGCTAGTCGCGTTCGTTATCTTGCATCAAATAACCTTAGCGCGCGGTGATGTCCGCGAATTGATATAGGCACCACTGTCTCTCAACTATGCTTCCTCAGAGCCTGTGTAGTGGCGAGTCAGTCCATTGGCAAATGCGATTCCAGCCCTCTCCGATTGAGCTTTATCATACTCCCCTGTCGGAAGTTTTTGCCCGTGCAGTTTACGAACGTGACTTCATCTAGTTCAACCTCATGATGCAATGATTTATAACTTAATCGCCATGGCACCTGACGGCAGTGTTCCCAAGATTAAGGAAGTTTATACATTCGAGGGTGGTAACAGTAAAGGATTTCAGGAGCGGTCGTCCAGTATGACACTCGACTTAATGAGTGGCCAAGAAAGCAACCCCAATATCATAAATAGCTTATTCCCGCTACGTAGTGGGTTTTCCATGCCATGGCCGTTTGGACCTCATTGACCAAATTTTTTGGTACACATTGTCTACAAATATATTCATGGTGCTACGGTCCAGATCAGAAACTACTGCCCCTACAGCGACAGACGAATCCCAAAATGCTCAACATCAAAGGACGGCGCCCTATCGCAGCAACGAGTTTAATGTCAATCGATTTACATGATGCTCAAATCAAAATGATGCGCGTTCCAAGCTCTGCCACAGGATACTGAAAATTCGGACCTGGGCTGCTCATGAACATGAGGGATCGCGGAATCTTCAAATGGTGCGCTAGGGCGGCTACATTTTTCGGATCAAATTGACCCTCAATCAACATCTGCCGGAGGTCAGACATTACATGCTAAGCAAGACCATTGTTCGCGCACCAGATCAACTGTAATTTCAGGAAATGCTTCGTCCAGAACTAAGAAACTGTTAGGCTCACGGACAGAAATATAGCAAGATATGCTTGCTTTTCGCATTGGCTTCCATTTCGGAAGGTACGTCTCCGCTATGGAAGTGCACTATCTTCAAACATGAGGTTTCTTCGTTATGTCGGACGTAAAGAATCATGTTGAACAAGTTGTTGATCTTTAGGAACTATTTTAGTAAAATTCACCCTCTACTTCGACACGCGTACCTCATCGGATTTTACAAGCAAGCAAACCTCCCGCCTACGCAGGCTTCTCATACGTCGGATCAGACCGTCACCCCACCCTTTGGTGAACTGCAGTCTATGCAGCCAGGGAAGTTGGTCGTACGCCCAGTATATCCATCGCAGTATAGTTACCTTATTTTGCGACATGTAGAACAAGACGATAAGGATAATGAGGTACAGAGAAAACCATCTGAAGCAGTAAATTAGCGAAATATCACAACAAGATGTAGCTGTCTTACCCTGCTATGATAGGATCGATGGCCACGTTACCTGCCGCTATGGTCACAGTGACACCGATAGCGCCAGCAACGACAAACAGCGAACATTGGGATGCCCGCGGGAGGCGAGGTCGAGAGAAACGAAGGAGTATGAGAGAGATCGGGAAGAGCGCCATAACGGCCAACCACACCATCGTAAACCTGTGAAATTTCAGAGTCTTCCGATACTACTGAATTTGAGAACACACATCTGGGACACCACAATCAGGTTGGCGCCCGTACTTGCATATATTAGTGCGCTGAATGCAATGAATGAAAAGACTGTGACATAAGGGGCGCCTGTGGCTGGCACTGTAGCAAGGAACACGCGAGGAAGGATGCGATCACATGATAGCTTAACAAGGAGCTCGCAGGCGCTCAAGATTCCTACAAAACACGACATGAGTATGAATCACGACGCGTCATTCTGGTTCACGAACCTGTAAGCACACCCGCACAAAGTACAACAACGGCGTCAACTACGACCATTATTCGTAACCACCGTCCTGCAACCTAGCAATGCGCTTCAGTATCATATATAGTTATCGAAAATTGCAAGCGTAAGCACCCTTTGAGCTAACAAACTGAGGATATTGTTGCCACTTTCAACCACGTTGAGGGGCAATAATGCCACGACAAGGAGCATCATAACACTAGTGAGGACAAGCGCAGATAAATGCAAGTTGCGGAGAACCTTGGGATAACGGTTCTGCTTCATCTTGACGTATATGCGGGTGCGCCTAAGTTGTATTATATAAACTGTAGGTTGCAAGTTGAAACACTTACATTCAAATCCAGTCAATCCTAGCATCCCTAAACATACGCCATTGAACACCTGTCGGGCTATAGCTGCTGGAGACAATCCAACGTGCCCCAACGACCAGTTGGAACTGAGCTGAGCCATCCCGCCTCGTCCCAAGCGATGACAGAAGCTACAATAAGCGTGATCATTACCACAGCCTTGCTCCCACGTATGATCAGAAGTAGGTAGACAGTAAGAAATATCAGAACTCACGTGCATTGCCAGTATACCAGTTGCTACGCGAGCACTTTCTCTCAAGCCCAAAAGACTGACGAAAGTGAACAGCACGAAAACAAGGGCAGCACCAACATAGACCGGAAAAGGTAGCGAAACTTCGCCTGCAAGATATGATGCTGCGGTTGCAGCCGAAACTACTGCTGTGGCTGAAAAGTCCAGAAGAAGGAGCGCTGCACCAAGAAGAGCTACAGATTTTGTGGATACATTGAGCCTGGAGGTAATTTATCACGAATATTTCTGTTCAGAAGCAGAGACGACATACAGATAAGTATAAGGAGCCCCACTAATTGGAAGAGCAGAAGCCATTTCTTCCATGATAGGACGCCAAAGGAATAAAGTTAAGCTGCCACAAATAACGAAATAGGAGAACTGGAAAAAGTTAAGCGTGTTCAAATGTATGTTGATCGTGGAATTAGCTCACTAAACACCAGCGACAGCGACAACGCTTGGCAGAGTGTAGAATACGCCGCCAAGTATGTCATTTGCTGCAAGCGCGCTGGCTGTAAACTGCCCAAGAACCTGTTGGTCTCGGAAAAAATTCAGTTCAACTTCACCCTGACCTATATCTTCAGGTGTAAGGGTGAGATGAGAGATAGAACCCCAGCCAGCAAACTCAAAGTCATTGGTGAGGTTCAGGAATCTCGATGGAACAGTTGTAAACTTGGGCTTTCCTTCTTTGCGGGAACGCTGACGCCGAAGAACGATGTCAAAGTGAGACTGGTTGAACAAGGAGGGTATGGTAACGAGCGATCCAGAGTTTGTTCGGGAATCTTGCTGGTTGTTAGCGAATTCACTGAAATGTCTACTCAACGGTGCCACTCACAGTTCGTACGAGATGACGAGTTTTCACTGGAATGCGGAAGTGCGATTGAGATGCATTCCTTTTCAGAGTTCTGCATCGCGTTTACAGTGATAGATCGACGGGCGGCCTCACTGAAAGGTCTCCTATTTGGCCTGACTGTGGCACCGAGAAAACTTGGTAGTACGAGTGACGCAGATGGGCCTCAGGCTGGAAAGACGCGTCTGTGAGTAGTTGAGCGCGACACGATAACAAAGAGCTTCAGTGGTGGGTGACCCTGAATTGACCTTGTAAGAAATCTGGAATTCATATATGTAGCTTGAAGAAAGAACTTGATAATTTCCAACATCCAAAAACAAAATTAAGTAAATTACTAGCTTAGGGCTCAAAGTGCTTTCTAACGCCCAATTATAACCCCCGGGTCATCTTAGCTGTACCCGCACCTTGCCCGCACCCTTCTTCAACGCGTTGTGCGGGCTTGTATTTTATCCATACCCGATAACGAGTAACTTATCCGCGGGTCATGACTGTCATTGCCAACGTCGTATTTTAGGCAAATCGAATACACCAAGATTCTAGGGATTCGAACGACAGACTTCGACACGACACTAGTACTGTTTCTCGGTTTGGTTTCAAAAGAGTCTGTCTGTTTGACAAAAATAATATTGTTTTACGGCATATTGATCTGACTTTCCGTAGTAAACTTTAAATCTAGGTCTGTAAGTGGACCACCCCTACTACATAGTACAAAATACCTACTACTTATTCTATCGTATACTTCTATAGGCACTGGTTCGGACGCTTTGTGACGAGCCGAATCTCTGAGCCTGATACTGGCGCTGCATGGGACAGCGGTACTGCCTCCAACATGAATGCACGATAAACAACTGGTGTCCAGTGTGAAAGTCCCTGAAATTTTCATTCTCCAACCCTGTTTGTACCATCTTGTCAGACAGTGACTATGTCAGGGCTCCTTAAGTTTCAACATCAACTGACGACAGCTGACATCCAATGCAAAAGTCCCCTCAAGAAATTTTCATTCTCCAACCCTACCATCTGTGTCTGTACCATCTCATTGGATAGCAACCATGTCAGGGCCATTTGCATTGCAATAGATTGGCATCATAGGGTGTTGCCCAAACGGACAATAAACACTGATAAAAAAATAGACTGGCATGAAAGTCCAGAACTGTCGGACTCCTTACATATAACCTGACCTTGGCGCTGCCACGGCTATCATGCACAAGAAGATGCAAGGATCAGGCTGACGTCGTTGAAATTGATTGGTTAGTTGAATGCATTTGGTACCTATATCCTCATATTGACTAGTCTGTTCCGCACATTATACACACCTGTGATGCTGACCCGGTGCCCGTGGGTCGAGTGCGGGTATGACCCAGGTTAACCTATGTCATATCCCTACTTCAGTGAATACCAGAGAGAGAAACGACGAATGCTCGCCTCATGCATGAGAGGAGTGTCGAACCACGAACCGACGGCGACCTGTGCTTTGAAGGCGTAGGAGCTATATTATACCATACTGAATATGGTTAATTTGCAGACGGGCTCCGGAGATTCGAGAAAGCTCGTTCAGCGTCAACTGAAGAGGCTATGTAGTATGATTAATGTGTGTGATTCAATAGTCATCGGTACAGGAACTTCCATCATTGCCTATGATCAAGTTTCCGCACTGATGACTATTGAATTGGATTACGACGGCGCTGAAAATGCATACAGTTGCGATTGAACTGGCTTAGGGTGTGTCACGATGGGCGCGCCTAGCGCCGTGCACATCGTTGATCGTGTCGTCGTCGTCGTGTTCCAGATCGCACGAGAGCAAAATCTTACATAACGAAATAAACACCAGTGCACTGCCACCGCAGCTCGGCTTCCATGACCCTCAGCTTTGTTGACATCCCTCTCGAATTATTGCCCATAATCTTTGATTCTGTAGTCAGGGCTCAACATCTTGCCTTCTTATGTTTGGTCAATAAGTCATTCAATGAATTTGCGATCCAAAGGCTCTACCGGCGCGTTTACATCTACGCATGGCACACAGAAGCTAAGTCAAAGGTGGATACTATATCGTGATGTGTACAATCGCCATTATTCACATCCGGAATTATTAGGTCTTTCTGCTTTTCCAGACACTTTCGAATTGTCCTCGTCTTGCACAATACGTTTCACGTCTCGGTAAGCTCAGACCAATTGAAGACACCCAACCAGCGCAGTAACTAATCCGTTATACAGAGATAAGAGCCTTTCCAAAGGCACTCTCTTCTTCGTCCTACAGCGACCTCCTAGATCTTTGCACAAGAGGGATACGGAATTGTGTCAACCTGAAATCGTGTGCCTGGACTCGAGATGGCTCGCTGGGAGCAGCGATTCTCCTGGCTCTACAGCAATGTCCCCAACTTAAAGAGCTCGAGATCAACGGAAAGGACAGCGGGTACTATGATCCTAACATACTTATACAGTTCTCCAAACTGTCTAGAATATCACTTATAATGCCGAGCGCGCACGTTCTTGAAGTTCTTCCCTCTTGGATATCCGCTACAGGTACAACCCTTCGGAACCTTACTATGATTTGCCAGGTATGACAAGGATCGGGGCGATATGAATTCATTTGTCTCATTCCCCTTGGTAGACGTCGAGTCTAATCACCGATACCTTACTGGAATCTCTCGCTCCAAACATGACTGAACTGGATCAATTATTTATTATTGGATGCCCAAAGGTGACGCATAGAGGCATTGGTGAAATTGTTTCAACCAATCGTAATGGCCTCACGGGTATAGGACTCGAAAGGCTTTCCCCAGCGTTTGTGAGTCTTCAACCTTTCGCCGTCATTACGCGTCTGCTGATTGTATCGAGTAGGATATGACCAACTTCAATAGCATTTGCAAGGAACATCAAGCGTTCAGGCGTCTCAAATCATTCACTTTGGCGGTCCATATTGAGTCGCCCTTTCAGACATGGTCGAGCGATGTAACGGAACTATTATCCTCTGCGCCATTAGAAATATTACAAATTTATGCCACGACGCCAACTCCCGAAGTGATTATTGCGGATGATTTTTGGAAAACCATTGTCACGATGCACGGGTCGCGCCTCAAGCGATTTTCTATTGACCGGATGACAATTAGTGTGGGTGCATTACATGACGTATGTTCCCGATGCTCCGTTTTAGAGCAATTGTTTGTCGTCACCACGCGGCATAACTTGGTGCGCAGCTTGTGATTTTTCTGAGTTGAGGTTCTCATCCACACCTATCAGGATGATGTGACTCGCTGTTTTGCTGCTGCTCGTACCCTCCGCGCCATTCATGTCAACTTTTATGGT
Source organism: Suillus cothurnatus (assembly GCA_016758765.1). Taxonomy (NCBI): domain Eukaryota; kingdom Fungi; phylum Basidiomycota; class Agaricomycetes; order Boletales; family Suillaceae; genus Suillus; species Suillus cothurnatus. The sequence continues at coordinate 392,568 of JABBWL010000059.1, read as the reverse complement.
GACGCGGACGAACCAGAAGAGCGGTCCATGATGAATGATGCTCTCCGCATTGTCCAACAATGTCCTGCCACAGTGACGCAGATTGGATGTGATACAAGGGTCTGGCACGTGAGTTACTTTCTCATCGAAGCGATTGTTTCATTCTGAACTAGAGCACAAGGTACGACGCGAAGTGCGGATGAACGACAAGGCTGAATTATACACCGTACCTACCCTCACTAGTTACGAGAATCCCGATATACCGGAACAATTTCTTGTCGCTCGAGGGGCTTAGATGAACTGCTTACATGTCTCTTGCCACACGAAAGGAATGCATATGAATTGCTTTTGAATTCAACATTTGTGTACAAACATGAACTTGGTTGAACTAAAATCACAGGTGGACATGAAAGTTCATTGTATATTTATGTACAATACATTAGGGCAACCTGGTTGGTAACATCCAGACCTCGGGCGTTAGACTTTGTTTCTTAATTTACCTGCACGCATTCGTGGCCCTACAACCTTCGGAGGCTTCTGAGTTGAGTATAAAATACGACATTGTTCGCGCTTGTGCGCCTGAATAGCCACCCAGCCTTCAATAGTATCAAATATATCCTGAAAAAGATTTGCTTAGACATAGTTGCACTCGACACCAAGTTCCAATGCTTACCTGCATGAGAGCCTGGGAATGTGGCACAGGACCCCACAGATACATGTCAGTTAGTGGATCGACAATGCGCAATTTTTCTTTGAGCTGAACCAATACTGGCAGATTTCGTTGTTTGCATAATCTGTTATCCGCGTTTAAGAGGAGGGCGTGTATGGCGCACAAACGGTCAAAGTGTATGTCCTCCAAGAGTATAGACAAACAAAGCGCGATGTCTTCGGCTGTTACGACATTAGCAGAGAAGAGTGATCCCATAAGGCCAGCCTTGTTAACTCCTATCAGCGTGAGGGTAGAGTGTTGACCAGATGTAGAGCATATGTTCTTCCATTCGCCATCCTGAGAACAACGTCTAGTATTCCCGCATTCTCAATCAATGGAAAAGAACTCAACTGGTTTCCAGTGTAGGCGGAATACTTCCGTGGCGCCCACGCGCAAGGCTCTCTTGAGACGTTTCATCTCTTTGGGCGATTCATTCGCTAGCCTGTCTAAGATCGTTTGCACCACCATCGAGACAAGCGGTGCTGACTGCAAGCTCTGCACTCCAGCGGTCAGAAGACTTTTGACAACGAAACCAAAGCCATAGACTCGGAGTTCTTCCATTTTAGCATCGACAATTCTTCCGAACTCTCCAGAGAAGATCGGGATTTATCGGGTTGCATGACGCAACTGTTCTCGGCGTCTGAGAGGCGTGAATGGTGCCGGTTGCTCGGAGGCAAAGCGTTCTCCTCAGGACCGTTGGTTTCGAGCGAGAACTTTTCATCTACCTTGGGCTGATAACCTTCAGCAATGTTTTTCGAGGAAACATCGTCTACGCTGTATGTGTGCAAAGTAGGAGTGCAAGTCTCATATATGAGAGATGAAGGATCATTGACGGGAGCGAAAGTAGCGTCCATTTTAGTTGGTGGCGCACGAAGAAAGATAACACCCCCCTGCATCGGCATAGGCATCGTGTCGACTCTGTCGTTAGGCGTAGAATTCCAAGCACTACGGACAACAGTGCTCGGCGGGGGGAGAGTGCCAGGGGAATTTGCAAAGCACTTCATCATGTTGCGTGTCCTGATCTCCAAGTCATCTGCAAGAAGGTGCTGCTCAGAGTGCTTCTCGAACGGCTCTGAAATTTGGGACGAAACGTCATCTGGTAGCGTGCTTAGCAGCATGATTTGGTGTGGTAATCGATAGTAGAAGAGATGTTGGAACGACATTGAATATGGGCTGCATCGTGGTTTATATGCCTGAGTTGTGTGGGTGTGTGGACTGTGGACCGAGCGCTGTGGAAGGAGGAAGGAATAAAAACACGAGGCGAACTGTTAAAGCTGGCAATGGCAGTGAGAATAGGACACAGCAGCATCGCTCAGCTTGCACACAGTGCTTAGTGCAATAGTGAGTCAATGCTGTTGTCAAAGGAGATATCAACTCGCGCCACATGCACACGAGATAACACGGTGCATTGACACACTGAAATCGACTGCTACGCCACGGATTTGAGCTTCGAGTTAGATTGCGACTGAGTGAAACGAACAAAGACGCTTTAATCGAGGATGCGTGAACTCTGAATCCGGGGATCTTATTGTTCTTTACTAGATGCTTCAAAGAGACCACATCTGACTTGATGCCTAAATGGGTCACTGGAGTCTTGGTTCGTGGTGCTCTGACCTAACATGCGCGCGCGCCCCTAGCCTTGGTTCTTCTCGGTTCACCTACACAAATTCAGCAACCGGAGATTGCAGAAGCGTGGCAGGGTGTTTCAAAATAATATCGTGGCGTTTTCAACTCCGACTGGCCATTAAGCAAGAATTCAAGAACCTAAGAACGCGCAGGTGAAAGGCGATACTAAACATATTCAATAAATATACCTGACAGGAATTGGACTGTTCGATGCAGTAGTCTGAATGAGTCTCTCTAGAGAAGATGAACTACGTCTCCTACAACCTCTTGAGATGACGCGCCAACTGGTCCCGCAGAGAGACGTACTGAGATCCGGGATACTACCAGACTGCCACAGCCGGACTCGAAATGAGAAACGTGAAAGCCCGGCCTAACAATCAGTGTTACATTGCAAAGGTTTGAGTTAATGATCACCGCACCAATATTGTAACCTCTGGGTGTTTGCAGCATCAGAAGCTACTACAGCCATTCATAAGCATATCCGGCGCAGCATCAGCTAAGCAAACAGTCGCGAAAGAACATCGAATCTACGGGTCTGTTGATACTCCATACATACTGGATACTAGCAGTAATGTTGTACCTCGCGAAAGTTCGGGACTTGCATTCTCAAGAAGACGGAGCCGCACGCTACCACGGGTGTTCAAAGCCATTCTGGAGCTTAATGAGTACCAGTCAAATTGCAAGTACAATAATAAGTTATGACTCGGGTGGTGGAAAGAGCTGGTTGAACACGATGAGCTGTGAATATTTGAGTTGGCGCCACGGTATAAATGATCTGGTGATAATACATGAATGGTAAGTGATTACCAAAACAGCACACATTCAAATAACTGACGACAACGTTTAGCAACTTAAACCGTGAAAACCAACTCAAGACCTATCAAGTCGATCTTGATACTTTCAACCCTGGAACGCGACACCTGTCTTCTTCGCTTCTGCAATGCCACCTCCTGCGAAGCCAGTGCCTGTCAACATAATGAATCAGAACGTGATGACACAAAACGCAGTCCTTTTGCTCCACAAGGACTTGCGCGACCCCAAACAAGTTAAACAAACACACACCTTCTCTCTTTAATTCGATCATGTCTTTATCATCAAGTGCGTGGTCACAAACGATGCACTGCTTGGTCACCCGCACCAGCTTATCGACACATACTTTGCATACAACATGGGAGCATGGTTTCATGACTACGAATGGTTAGATCCTGTAAGCAATGTCAGAGGCATGGACTCACGGAACATCATTCTATTATTGTGAAGATTACTTTTGCAGGCCGGACAAATTGGAACTCCATCATCCTCTAACTTGGATTTACCCTTGTCGCTCTCCACGGGAGTAGAATCTGATGATTGTGACGTCGACGCAGCGGGTAGCAATGTAAACTTCACAGACACCAATGACTTCAGGCTAGAAACGTCATGTGAAATTGTTTTTCATGACAGGTGATATATACTAACGTTATCGGGTGGGGTGGATTCCCTCCCCGGCAGGTTGTTTGAACCTTGACATCCTTGAGGGAGCTCGGCAAACCATTTGAGGTGTATGTGGGAGTTAGCGAAGGCAGCCAAAAGTCCGGTAGTTTGTGTCGTAATGACTCCGCCTGCTCCCGTTCGATCTGTCTTAGGGCTGCCTCTTCGGCTTCACGGGTAAGAGTTTCAACTGTTGAAGAGTCGAAGTCAAGCTTCCGCTTCGATGACCGGGCTGGGCACGATTGAGCACACTAGGCCAAGTGAATGGACGATACACGTACAATCTTTCGCTCCGACGCTAGATGCAGATGCAACAGACGGTAGGTTCGCAGACAATCCTAGTTGACCCTTCTCGAAATCGCGAAGTACGCGTTCCCTGGCTGCTTCTCTAGCTCTCTCTTTCTCCTCTTCGGTTTCTTTCTTCAGCTGCTCAAGGCGTTCCTTCTGCCGCTTGATATCCTTTTTCTGTGTCACTGAGTACTCAGTTTGTATGAAACTGTACATGTTATTCTGAACTTACATAGGTCGGTGTACGCACACTCCCTACAGAATAGATGACCTTGATCGCATGCTATTGGCTCTCTCGCTCGTTGCAAGCACAAGGAACATGCGTCAAAATTTCGCATTGACTCATTACCCAGGCGTTGCTGTTGCAGTACTTGGTGAAAAGCTTTGTATGATCCAGCTGAGTAGACTCACCCGTTTCGTACCATACTCCGCCTTCTGTCTCTCAGCGTAAGAGAATACCGAAGATGCTGTATTATTTTTACTGTGCTTCGTCATGGTAAGCTGCAACGGCAAGAGGTAACTGTCAATAGCTACTTTGATATTTGCAGTATCTCACGAACTAATCAGGATTACCAAGCTTAGTAGTCCCGAAAAGGAAATGTCCTTATGACATCACAGTCGTGTGTTATTGACGAATTCTTTAACTTAAACCAAGTAGGAGGTTAACTGATATGTTAGCATTAATAGCTCTAACAATCACCGATGCCCCGAAGTCACCATACTGGCAGTATCTTCCGACTGAGAAATTTAATTCGGAATCACATACTTTACAGGTAACCTGAAGCGTAGTCACTGTAACCACCAGTGCAGAAAAGGGGAGGTCATTACGTCGGCGACGGATGTGGCTAAAACCTTCGCATCAGTCGTGAACTCGTGCAAGATTCCATCCGCGGGGACACCTATTCTTGTTCCCCGTAATGAACTGGCTAGCCTGGTGTTGTATGTCCCGTCCTTCGCCACTCATGATCGCACCTGATCCTCGGCCTCCTCAACGGGGCTAAATGCATCCGCCATGATAGCCGCTGCACCGTGATCGGCTCCTGAAAATGGACTGGTGTCGCCTGCAGAGTGGGCCCGTGAGATGTCGGATGCACCATTCTCATTCATTATAGCCGCATGTCAGCGTTGCAGTATACTGCTATCTAGCCCGATGATCGGCCAAGAACTGTCTTTCTTTGTGATAGTATCTTCGCCAAGCCAAAATACTTATGCTCTAGGTCATTGTGCGACCTGATGATCGTGTCACGGTGAGTCATAGCAATGGACGGTTTGAGCAAAACGGCTTACTACTGTATAGTTATTAACTGGTTATTTTCACTTCAGGTTCTAACATATTCCGACCCTCGGCACCACGCAATGCAGACTCAGATATTGACAGTCCGCCAGCAGATGCCACCTCTTCGGTCGCTACGACACACTTCTGCTTCTGGGATGCAGTTCCTGGCTCTAAAATAGTACGCCAAGCTGACCTATAAGAATGCAGCCACTGCGCTCATCCTTTAGCACTTGTGAAGTCCGACCTATATTCAATGTCACTCTCATCAGCCAATCCCAAATTTCGAGTAGCAATCTGGTGAGTAAGATAATCCCTCAAAAATATAGCGCAGACTGAATTTCCTGTGCAGTGGTGCAGGCGTAGGAGGGCTTGCTCTCGCTGTTGCGATCGGGAAGTTTGCAAATGAGAATATCCACATAGACTTGTATGAAGCGCATGACGCCATCACGACTGTTGGGGCTGGGATTGTAATCACGAGCCGTACATCGGAGGTCATGAAAGAGCTCGGCATGCACGAAGAGATCTCCCGTGTTTCGACCAAATCCCCTTCCTCTAATCATGGTGTGTCGAAGAGTTTATTTTTAGCCGTATATAATATAATTCGTACCGACAGTGCCAATATTCAGGAGGTCCAATATTCCACAGGGTGGTTTTGAATGGTTTCAACAAAACTCCACGATAACACCATATAATATGCACCGTCAGCACCTCATGGACACCCTCAAGCAATACCTCCCTATGTCGTGCAGTCTTCACTTTAATAAACAACTCACTCGATATGAGAAGCAGTTATCAGGATCACTCATCCTTCACTTCGCTGACGACAGCACCTCAACTACAGACGTATTAATAGGGGCAGACGGCGTCCGCTCCTCAGTGCGCAAGACACTTTTCGAAGCATTAGACCGAGATATCATGGACCCAAGTAAGATTAGACACTACATTGATCCTTCTTGGACCGGGACGCTCGTCTATCGCACCGTGTTTCCGGCGAAGAAGCTCTCGGACTTTGATCCAAACCACGTATCCTTAAATAATTTTTTGATAGTAAGTCTGCAGAAAGCAGTGGTCATCGTCGTGATTAACCCCCATTTTATAGTTTTGCGGAATGAAAAAGGTAGATTGTTGCTATCACTGGTCTCCACTTGTTGATAAATCTGCATTATAACTTCATAGCACGTCGTTTCGTATCCGGTTTCACAAGGAACACTGATCAATGTCGTTGCATCCGTTACTGATGCGGAGAAAGCTGGCACACCTTTTGAGGACCGTTGGGTGTCATCTGTGTCCCACGAGGAGGTTCAGGAACCGTATCAGGACTTCGAACCCGCTGTTAAAAACCTTTTGAAAGTAAGTTTTGGGTTATGTCCTTCATGCCGCCCTCGACTGATGACATTTCTGCAGTGTTCTGAAAACCCATCAAAATGGGCGCTTCACGTAGTAAATGAATTGCCATTATGTGTTTACGAGAGAGTTGCCCTGATCGGTGACGCGGTACGCTTCTCCTTGTTGACTATGTAGAATATATTTTGACGAAATCGGCGTGTAGTGCCATGCGATGACACCCCACTTTGGCGCTGGTGCAGGCCAGGCAATGGAGGTAGGTTTGACCTTTCGCCAGACTATGCGGTCTTACTTTGTACGAAGGATGCTTTTGTGCTTGGTCGCCTTCTTGCTCACCCACTCACAACATTGGATAACGTGCCCGCCGTGCTGAAGGCATACCAAGACGTTCGCCTCCCATTTTCTCAATTCGTAGCACGTGAATCGGCACGTACAGGACATATGTACGACTTTGACATGTCTAGTACAGCTCAAGGAAACATGCAAGAAAAATTGGAGATTCGAAAAGAGGAGCTCTTAGCCCAGTGGAAATGGGAAGGCAAGGATAGTCCCATTGGGGAATGGTTAGAGGCAGAAAGGAAATTGCAGGAAAGCATACTAGGAGTGTCGGATGGGCTATCAACGTGAAAACGATGTATCACTATCAGGATTCAGTATTCTCTGCCAACTTTTGTAGCCCGGTGACCGCTTATATGTGCACAATAAATTTTATCGACATAGATTGCCAACGGACTGCAAAACAGTACATAGTAGTACTTGCTATCCAGAGCTTATTGACACAAAGATGTAGCCTAACACCAATTTGAATGGTACTAGTAGTAAGGGATCCAGAAGATCGCGATTATATTGTTCCACTGGTTCTATAGTACGTACGTACACGCATGCAGGGGCTGCGCGGGAGTATTGTACAAGGGACAAAGAAGCATCGATAAATCGTCAACATTGGTCGCGATCGGGGTTATAAACTTTTGATGCATGATGGAGTAGCAGTTTTCCTTCCGAGCTCATGCACATGACCTGACACATTCGGACGGCCCAGTCAATTGTCAGTCAACATACTTACTTTTGCACCTGACCCTACCCGACTACCCAGGTCTTCACGATCTCTCATTCATGAATGTCTTTTCTGCGCAATCACACAGGACACAGCTGATTCTGGCAGCTGTATCTGCATCTCTACTGACATCAGGCCTGTTTACTGCATATAACGCTTACAGTCGACGCGAACGGAGACGCGACCTCGATCGAGACATCCTTAGGTCAATAGCAGACCAGGATGAAGATCCCAGACAGCATTTGAGACCAAAAGGCGATGAGTTTTCGAACGAACAAATTCTCAGTACTGGTGCCGATGGATATGACGAAGAGCTGGCCAGAGAGCAGCTCGCGCGGTGCTATGCATTTTTCGGGGACGAGGGCATGGCACGCGTCCGGGAAAAGTCTGTTGTCGTCGTTGGCTGCGGTGGCGTTGGTAGCTGGGTGGCAGTCATGTTGGTGAGGTCGTACGTGCTTATTACCGTCTACTATCCGTGTCATTGTGATTCACTAATTACGTGCAGAGGCGTGTCGAAGATCCGACTGGTGGACTTCGACTATGTGACGCTTTCTTCGTTGAACAGACATGCCACAGCTATGCGTGCGGATGTAGGATTGCCGAAGGTGGTGTGCATTGAGCGAACTCTCAAACAGATCAGCGCGTGGGTGGAGGTGGACAGCTGCGTTGAGATTTGGAGGAAAGAAGATGGGGGAAGATTGCTAGAGGGAGCAGACTGGGTCATCGGTATGTCAATGCGCTCCTCGATCTTCGCCTTCCATTCAGCTTGTTATGAAAAGATGCAATAGACAACATCACCACAAAAGTCGACTTGCTGAAATATTGTCATGAGCACGATATCAAAGTTCGTCCTAGTCACTGACTGGTATCCAATTGTATTTAACTCATGCTACTGTAGGTGTTCTCGTCTATGGGAGCTAGTGCAAAGACGGATCCTACAAGAATTCAGATTAGTGACATCTCGTACACCATGTACGACCCTCTCGCACGCTCTGTTCGGCGCAAGTTACGGCTACAGGGTGTATCCTCAGGAATTCCTGTCGTTTATTCCACAGAAGTCCCCGGGGATGTAAAGCTACTCCCCCTTCCCGAGGAAGAATTCCAAAAAGGTGATGTCAGAGAACTCGGAGTTTTCGATGATTTCAGGGTGCGAATATTACCAGTCCTTGGTATGTCTTCTTTGCAAACTGGCGTCCTGGTATCTTACTGTTCTTCCGCGGGACAGGCTCTTTGCCATCTCTTTTCGGTTTGCACATCGCGACCTACATCCTCTGTGAGATGGCCGGAAAACCGATTTTGAACCCTTTGCCCATAAAGAATCGCAGGAAGCTCTACGAACGTCTCCTTCGTGATCTCTTGCATCGTGAATCGAAGTTTATTGGGGAGCCGATCAAGTAAGTTCACACGTCACATCTTCTGACTCGCCTTACACTTTATGCAGTAAACTACCTATCGATGAGGATGATGTCGCGCTGATATTTGAGGACCTGCATCTCGGTCGTTCAGTCGTGCCTCCTCACGCTGTTCCTGCACACCCAACACTTCTGCGGTGGGACCCAGCGAAGCCACTCACTCTAGAGAACTGTGTGGTCTTTGAATCCACGGAGGCGGCGAGGCACGTTAGAGAATGCTTGACACCGCGGGCAGAGGAAGCACATTCAATAAAAACCCCGAGAGACGTCTGGGGAGAGGAAGTGCAGGCTGTTGTGGAACGTCATGCAGGAGACGTGGCAAAATATCGAACGTGGATTGGACTATAACGAGAGTCTTCGCTAGCACACGTCTATCAGAAAGAGTATTGCATATATTCAGATCGAATTTATCGATCATAGGGTGCTTCGGTTTCTGATAGAATTGAACTACGGCGCATAGATATCCAATAGGTTATACTGTAACGATACAATCTTCTTTTAGTATTACTTCACAGCTCATCTTACAACACTTCTCCACTGCGCTATTCCCATCTCGTCGAGTTAGCCCAAGGCCCTACGTAACATAGATGAGGGTACGTCTTTGAGAGTTGACTATACATAGAGTTATGAAAGCGCCAACAAGTAGCCCTGTGACGATACAGGTTGCGGTCTCGGCCAGCGAATGTGGCCGGCGCTTTGGGTGTCGCTGTGATTCTCCATGTGGAGATTCCGATTCTGGTATAGGTCGAGTCTGCTCTGTGGCGGACTGGTGAACAACAATCGTAGGGGCAAAAATGAGGGTAGGTGTCTTCGGCCGATTGCTATCCGGACCAGGTGTGGCTACATCAACCAGAGTAGCCTGCGAAAAAGATGCAGCCGGTGGGGCGGTAGCTGTTGGGAGCGCTACGATAAGAGTATCTTCATCCACCGACCATTCGGTGATAGACGCTGGGGGGGAGGGGGGCATAACAGCGGATTCTTCGACCTCGGCTTCTATCATATCGTTCGTAGAATCGACTGATGAAGCAACTTCGGCCTCTTCGTAGTCCTGTACAACACGTTCAAGATTGGAGACTACCCCTTGCAATCTCCGAACTTCTTCGACTGCCACCCCCTTCTGTTTCTCTCGGACTTCTTCGCCGACAGATTGGACGAGGGAGCGAATGACATCCCACATCTCGACGTGGTCTCGTGACCACCACTGGGCTGGCCATTGCGCAATTATGAAGGCAAGGCTGCAGACCGTCTCGGTCGCTTCGGTGAAATCGTCAACGACAACGCTATGGAACCAGGGACGCAAAAATGTCATTGCCAAGCGAACGGAGCTTCCAGTTGCATCGCGAAGACGATGCTCAGTGGGAAGGTGCAAGAACTGATCCGACATATCTTGGCAGAACTGGCGGAAACTAGGCTTGCGATCCATGGTATCCCATGATAGGATATTAAACTGCGATAAAGACGATCGCTTATCGACAATGATATCTTGGCGGAGGAAGTATGACGGGAGTTTGTCGATAATGTTTATAAGGGGGACTGAAGCCAGAACAGCCGAACTGGGGATAGATCCATGAACAAGGACATCTTGCGACTCCAATGCGAATCTGTACCACTTCCAGTAGTCCAGATGCCTTCTACGTCACAAAATCAGCTTATCAGAGCAACCAACAGACCGATCAAAAGATACTGACTCATTGGGTGTGCCCTTTCTTAGTAGCTCCAGGGCGGTCGCAGCTCGACCGGCGAGCTGACGTGCATCGATAACGGCGATTTCAATATCGTGCTTGAGACCAACCCGATACCTGCGGGTAGCCTCCCAGATAGCCCAGGCAAAACTGAATGTAGTTGAGATGTAAGGGGACATGTGTCTTTGCGTCCAGTCCATGTGCTGGGCAACATCCGCATAACTGCTCGTTGAGGCTACTGACTTGCCTGTAAACGGCTGTCGAAGCCGCTCTGCGGCTTCTCTGAATTGTTCGTTGTACTTCTGGCCAACAAAGTAGGGCTCAGTAGCATCGAAGAATGGGGAGCGTTGCTTCGGAGTATATACACGAAACAAGAAGGGGTTGTCCTGGATAAGGTGATCAAAGGCATGATCAGAACCATACCCGTATTGAGGTAGCGGACCACCTGAAATTGGACTCTCGGGTAAAGATGGAACGACGGTCATCGTATGTAACGTTGAGGGGCCAGAGGTGTAGATCAGCAAGTTGGGCTGAAGGAAATGCTTTTCTAGTCATTGGAATTGGCCTCGTGTTGTCCAGCCCTATCGATCCGGTTCATGGATATGAAGACAAACACATGGACTCAACGAGGCTCTTAATTGCGTGTACAAATCTGAAATGGAAAGTAAAGGCGAGTCCGACAGCTGCCACTTGACAAGCTTTCCGCTCACCAGAGTGACAGTTGCGCATGAATCGAAATTCGTCCATGTTCTGACTGAGGGCGGACTTGGGGCGGAAAGTAGTTGCATAAATCCTACGTCGTGTTGATGCCTGGACGCAGATGCCTTAAACTCATGGACAAATGTTGAATGAGCATTCTTGAATGAGTTTTTGTATTCCGCCTGACATCGTAAGTATTGAGGCGAACACAAGTTATTCTGTCAAAAAGGATGATCAATTAGAGGGTGCCGCTGAGTTTAAATTTTAAGTCCTAAAGTGGGTTAGTGTGCGGCATGCATCTCCAACGTTTACCCAACGAGGATCCATCGTTTCTTTGCACAGCACCGTGACCCATCAGCATACCTCATCCTGTGCGCTTGCTAAAATGCTTGGCAGCATGGAAGCTGCACAATTCGATGCTATACAGCCTTCCGGCCGCTTTTCGGAGAACACTCAGATCACATATGAAATTGATAGAATACGTATCTCGGTTTCCAAGTTGTGGGGAAAACGCACACCCGGCCTCGATGGCCAAATGAACATCTATGTCAAAATACTATGTGGTATCCCAATGTCAACAAGTCTACGTTCCTAGTAATGGTGACAATGTATAACCATCTTCCTTGGTAATATCTTATGTATTAGTCCAAAGGCAAGTCTTCAATGTCACTACTAGCACTGTAAACAGGAACTAATAGTATATCAGATTTCCACAGATGCACTCAACAGGCAATCATTCATCTCGGTAATCGATAATCTCCTCATCTTGGCGGTCTTTACCACCTTGGTAGCTGAAAAATGTGACCACAATTCCAGCCGCATCGAGAGCCTATACTTGGTATGTAGGGGATCTGCAATTGGCGATATTAATCTTCATGGCTAATTGTACTTGTAATGGCGTTAATGCGGCACTTGTTCACCCTGCTCTAAATGTAAATCCTTTTAGCAGCTCCCCGTTGATCGTGAGTCAACTACTAACAACGGTTAGTGGTCCGTACCCTTTCATATCGGCCGCCAAGCATCGTTCGTCTCAAAGTTATATAGTCCTTCAGCAAAAGAAGCCGGCGATTGCAAACCGCTGACGGAGATACACTCTTGGCATAATTCTATTACCGTTTGTCCCAAGAAGAGCAGTGTGGCCCGGTAAACTCGGTTCAAATATAGTGCTTGGCAGTATCAGAACTTGCAATTTCTATGCTTTCCACCGAGGTCGGCGCAGTGTTACGATTGAACAGTGAGTCGGACTACATCACTATAGCCGCTTCAAATCCGCCACAAGTATTTTTCTTATTATTTTCACTGTTCCTAAAGAAAATTCTGTGGGCTTTACCTCCTATATTTTTAAATCAAGACGATCTCAGGACCGGTTATTCCATGCAGCATTCCATGCAATATTCCATGCATCATATCTGGTATATAAAGGCGGGTTCTACAGATTGTAATGCTTAGATCCCACTTATTATCCAGCCATGTCCTCGCTGCGTCGCCCATTTGCCACTATATTACAAGGTGCATCATCTGGAAGAGTCGCACAATCCTTACCTACGCGCCTGTCCTCGTCGATGTCAGTTGTAGGACCTGCGCAAGAATACGAGGCATTCACTATTCTGCCAATCTTTGACATCTTTGACGCTCCAGTGCGCCTGGGAGAGTCTTCTGCACCTGTTAGACGAACAGCCACGGCCACTCGTGTCGCTGCCCTTGAACGCAACGCTGAAAATGTACGCTATGCCACTAGCAACTTCGCTCGATCTCGCTATTTCACCTCACTACCTCCCCCCATCGTGTTTGATGGCCCTGCTCGCCCGTCACATCTATTGCCGCCAGCCCTTGAAAAACGTCGCAAATTGCGGCAATGCCTATCTCTCTCGCCTAACAGACAGGCACATACCCCTTCACCCCCCTTCATATCAACCTCAGAGCCTGTATATGAAATCTTCGATGGACCTTCGCGAATGACCCCTCATAAATACCCAAGATTGTCATCACAGGTACTTCAGATTCTATCTGAGGTTCTCACTCACTCACTCACACATAATCCCTCTTAGTCTTCATCATTGCCATATGTTTGCCTTGCTCTGGGTATCTCTGGAGCCATTAGCTGGATCAGCTGGACGACCAATAACAGGGCACAGGAACATCTTCATAAGCGGGCGTGAATCTCTTGTTCTAGTTTAGGGGGAAAAGATCGTTGCGCGCCAAGATATGCGCACATGTGGAACAGCGAACCGCGCGGGCTCTAGCCTCATAGCTTAGGTTCATGGCCCCTCAAGCTTAGCTATGTGGCGTTTAGCCATACAGCCATGCGTGTCCGGTTCTCGTTGGGCGGATCTTATGTCGTGCTTGATGTCCTTTTTAGGGCAGCTTATGAATCAACTCCGTTTTCATAGATTTCAGAGCCATGTGCTGTTTCATATTGTACGGTATGTATCGATAGCGTATTCATTACCAGAATTTCTATAGCCCTTCAAATTGTATATCACTTTCCTAATAAATGCAATCACGATGTACCAGTCTCCTTAAGCTTGTTGCCATCTGCTGGAAGACATTCGTATTCAGATGAGGGGAAGCGCATTGGAGATGAAGATGTCGTAAATAAGAATAGGACCGGTAACGATCCCCTCACTGATGTGTAGCTGACGGAGATTTGGTGCATTGAATTTATCAAGACCTGACGGTTTTCAATTGTGGCGTGTCCAACTTGGATCCAGGCCATTCGTTTACACACCAACCACTTTTTCCCACCGCCTGCTCTCGGACTGAAAAATCTCGAGATGTCGAGAATCTGCTTGGGAGATTGTCCTGTAACTTATCTGCGTTTGATAGACGCAGACTTATGAAGACGGCATGATAGCATGATCCGATCGATGCGAAGGGTGAGAAATTGACTAGCAGAGCGGGCGAGCCAACATTGGAGCAGACATGGAAGGAATGGCTCCAATGCTTCACTTCCACTGGGAAGCGTAACCTGGATGCGCGACCAAAGTCCTGTCAATTGATGACTCGCTCAAGGCGGCACACCTGGGTGAAGAGTAGGAGAGGGCTCGCAAAATTTCCCGATATGCGGATATTTATCAATTTGAAAATACTAGGACATCCGAGTCGTTGACGACGAGCAAAAATATTTGCTATAAAAGTTCCACTAGCAGCTGATGGATGTACAGCTCAGGGAGGTGCAGGGGGATGGGGGAGAATTGCTAAGGGTCAATGTGTCGATCTTGTTATGGGGCACTGTCATATTATCCTCAGCGGAAGCTTCGTGTTAAAGTAGAGAGAGAGAAATAGGGGCCTTGCTTGCAACTCGATTGGTTTATTTTCGGATGACACGTGACCAATATTAGGATGCAACGCAGCTATAGGGAGACGTCTTTAATCTGGAGTAGCGCAGATACAAAAAACTCTCATCAGTGGCAGGCTGCAGCACTCAAATCGGATTACTTCCGCAAGCCACGTCAATTACCAGTATGTCGATTATAAGCGTGGTTATCTGATCTCAGCATGATGAACAACAGCGACAATTAACTCGGATATGAATATTCTTTTAAAGGGGAAAACCAATGTTGTGTGGCGTTGGCTTTGTACCGTTGAGGCTTAGCCATTACACCGAAGACATAATCCGGACGTCCCTGTGGGTAAAGTTAGCTCAATGCGCTACCTCCAGACAATGCCGCCAAACGAGAATGCATAGAACTCACCGTCCACATCCGCCCATCACTCACTATCGTCCTCAAATTCACACACTCCTGCATCATATATCTCACGTCATTCCTTGCCAAGGTCGCACGCGGGCCGTGGCTTGCGTGGGCATCACCGACATCGGTCAACGTGTGCAACTCTTTTAAACCTGATATCGCTGTAGTGAAGGCTCGCTGGAACGAGTCCTGTGATGATATATCTCTGCCACAAGGAGAAAAAAAACTTACAATTTCTTTGATTGGCAGCGGTATTTCTAGCATTTCCAAATCTTTGCACTTCGAGCTTAGTTTTCCAACCATATCGATTGAGACTGCACAGTCCATGAGGGCAAGACGTTTCAAAGGCATCGTGAAGCCGTCGGACGGAGCAATGAGATCAATGACAGAGCTCCATATAGGGAGCTGACGATCCGCAAACTTGAGCACAAGTGTAGACAGAGATGTCAGTGAAACAAAGAGCGACGACATTGTCACAGCCGTTATATCAGATGTCGGGCGCACGTCAATCGCGAGATGCCGCAGGCTGGGTAAGGTGATAGTAGGTGTGCAAAAAAGACTTGGTGGAGGGGCATTTTCCTGCAGATGATAAGCGAGTATCAGAGACATCCAACGAAGCAAGGACGCACGAATATAGTGAAAGAAAATTCTTTCAACAAAGGGATGTGTGTTGTAGCAGGCTTTGATGACCACCGTGTGAGGAGCCTTTGAACATCCAATGACGTGCAGCCCAAGAAGACGAGGCAGTAGAGGGAGCAAGGCTTCCAAAAGAATATCATTCACTTCTTGAGACATCTAACCAAACCTCAGTAAACTGTTGAAAGCAAGCAAAAGTAACACACAAAGATTGTGAGGTGCGAAAGTGTCCGCTGTAGCGACGGCGCCCATCTCGTCAGCGAATCTACAACATTCCAGGTTGGGTAGTCCAGAGTCAGGCTTCGTAGCGTTGTGATTTGTTGCAGCATCTCCCCTTGCGTCGTTGTGAGTGCAGCATAGATGTGCACATCCTGCAAGCGTTCCTTCTCCTGCAGGGATACGAGCAGGGATGGGATTATCCTCGGCCCACACACAAATGATGTTAGGTTTTTGCAAGCCTTCAGTGCGTCTGCAGTTTCTGACAAGAATTTCGGATACACTTGTCCGGCCGCGATGAACGGTGCACAATGTATGGCAATGTGACGAACATGAACAGCTAGATCAGGGTGATTGCGAAGGGTAAGGAATGGTGATATCATCTGGTGCATAGTTATAGGAATCACGCCTTTTCACGAATGTTCCACCTACCCCTCCTTCCGAGTCAGGCCTATACCGTTTAGCATGCTTTGCGGTGAAAGAGACCGTGGCATATAGACACGGTATAACGCCAGCGAGGAACGACTTGCTAACAGACGAGACAGCGACGAGGTCATTTCCAGAGATGAATGCAAAAATTAACTCGAGCACGTCGAGATTCAGGTTGTCTGCCGTAACCATTGGTCGAGTGTTCGAAGAAGTTTCTAGACTGAGATGCAAGTCCGCCCCAGCCACAGACTAATTATCCGACAGCAGTCGGGTCCAGCTCGCAGGTGCAATTATCTGTCTTGAAGGGCAAGAAGAAATTGTTCCTTGTGCAGCGTCGACAACTGAGCCTGGTCATGTACCAAAAATAACGGCGTCGACGAAAGATGCCAGTCACTGATCCATTTACGGTTCTACCAAGTTAACTACTAATGCTATACATATGATAGAGGTCTGTCCCGAACTTCCTTGTCTCGACGTATTGGCATCTAATGCTTGGACACGTCACATCCTACGCGCGCAAACACACCCAGAGTTACAGTAACGTTCTAACGACTCCGAAAACGTAAGTTGTCTATATGCACACCTGTTAGCACCACCTTTCATATTCAAATCTCCCATGCAATCTCGTGACGATCTCCATATAATCGGGTTCATCGTCAGGTGTCAAGTGGCCGTGTCGGACAAGGAAGTCAACGAGGACTGTGGGATTAATTCAGTATGCAAATTTTGTGGGTCATTTGGATTAGCACTCACCAGCAGCACAATTGGGCTTAAAGATTCCCTGCTGCATCTTTGATTTCACTTCATCCAACGATAGCAACTATTATATAGGATCGTTTGGTGTAGTCGAGAGATAGAGACACATACGTACATCAAAAGACTCCACCTCACCGTCTGATGGGCGGGGCTGGAATGGAGTATCGTGTGGTACTCCAAGATCGTAATTGTATCTGGAAGGGAAGCCGTCGGTAACATCCTTACACACAAAATCAGACAGCACTTACTCGACCTCTGGTTGCAAGAAGTGCATTTTGTTCCTGCAATCATCTTCTGGTTATACTTTGCAATTCACCTCAAATGTCTGGTAGACCGATACCTGAAGAAATAACTGATTGTTCCGACGGGTCTCGCATGATTCCTCACGATGTCTGCTTCCATACTGGCCTCCTCCTCGCACTCCTTGACCAGGCTCTCGAAGACAGGCATTCCACTGGGTATACCACCAGCAACACTATTATCCAACCAACTCGGCCACCTGATGGGGTTATTTAGCTATGTACTTTATGAATATAAACCAATTAAACCCACGTCTGCTTCGTCTTCGCCCGCGTTGGGACCCAAATCTTCACTTGTGGGCTGCTGGCTATCCCTTGATAGATAGTCATATGTATTCCATATGTTACGACACCAAAAAGAGCACACGCAGCGCGCTCCATCTCAAAAGCGTAGTTTCCTACTCCCTCGTCAGAATCATTCTCAGGATAGTAATCGTGCACTCCAAAAGGATTCCGGTACACAGGGTACATCTCATTTCGCCATTTCCGGGGCCCGATGCTCGCAGGGAATGCACCACAATCGCGCCAGCGCTCGCAGAGCTCTTTCAGCGCTGCAGTACGCTTTCTCGGGGTGTTAACTGACGCATCAAAGCTGACACGGTGCCCGGTCTGACGTTCCGGAATGACCCAGGTCCCAGGTTTTTCCTTTCGAAGAAGATCTACTACGTCGAGCCTCAAGAGCCCAACAGCAGGACTTCCTGGAGACTGTGACAGTGTCCACGGGACGAAAGAGTCTGTATCGGCAGGTTTTTGAAAGACATCAGTAGAACCATAGTTAGGTGGTAGGCGAAAATTGTCGCATATCTTGACGAGTTCAAGATAAGAAAGTGGTGAGGATACGGGAGATGGGGGGTCGTTAGACATTTCAAACTTCAGAGTCACTGACTGCAACGTCTACTTGGCTCGAAGTAGCTGTGCTGCACAAGCTAGCTTAAGAGAATAGACGGTATTGGAGTCTAGTATTCTGGGTTGTAAAATGCTGCTGTAGACATACATATGTCAATAGCTTGTATTTAACTGTAGGGTCTCGGTAGGACTTAGTCTTAGATAGAGTAGTCGGCCGATAACGATAACGAGCGTGCAGTCCCATCGGTTATAATCGGCGAAACTCTAGGCTAGGCTATGCATAACCTGTGACCGCTTAGACCTTGCCAGTACAACGATATTGATGCTCTCCTGACAAACGGGCAGTGAAATATGTGCTCTATGTAAGCGTAAAATCGACGGCCCGAAAATCTCTCAGCAAAACTTCGCTATTATCACGAAATCCATCCTGGCTTTAGGTTTTTGTAATAAGACCCAAGAGAATATACAAAGTTCCAGGTTTCCGTGGCATAATTACTGTGAAAAGGGGAAATGCAATATGTATGGCGCCCAACGAAATGATATAGCTATAGTAAACAAGATGAAAGGGGAAGAACACACAGAATCAAGGTCCATCTACTATTTGTATAGCATTCACCTTTGATGAAGCAGGTCGTGGACCCTGAGTCGCTGGCGAGTATGAAATAAGGGGGGAAGCCGTTCTGCTTCCCCCACCAAATAACGATGCAACACCATTCATGCCACCCTCCATCTCTCTAGGCGGTGCTCCTGGACCCGCGAGGCGAGGAGAAAACCCAGATGCTGGACCAATAGGCGGCATACCAAGCTTTGACGAAGACATCGGAGGTGGAGACAGTGGTCGCCTGGACTTCATCACTGGACTACTAGCCGTAGACGCATGAGGCTCAAAGCGTGATGGCGAACGCAATCCAGGGTGCGGCATTGATGACGGACTGGGAGGGAGGGGTCGAGCGCGAGGCGGGGAAACTCCCGATGAGTTTTGACGGGATAGGACAGATTGTGGATGTGGAGGGTGACTTGACGAAGGTCCTGCGTACCGATGAGGTCCAGGCGAATGGTAACGGTCTGGTGGAGCTTGGAATGGCCCGGGTGGGCGTTCCCGGTCATCCTGATGCATCCAGCCATGCCTTGGCGACGGCGCAGGGCCGCTTGGCAATCCAGGACCCGAGGTTGATCCTGCAATACTATTATGCGACGGCGCCAATACAAATGGCGTCGCAACAGGTCGATCACGTTCTTCATATGGTGGATGAGTGGATGACGGACGGCTCCCGTGTTTATTCCAGTGCTGCTGCTTATGATTAATCATTTCTGGCTGCGATTGCGATTGCGGCTGCGGCTCGGGCGGGTGGTGGTGATGTACCACGTGGTGGTGGTGACGGTGATGGTGGTGACCACCAACATGATGATGTGGTGGGGCATGCGTATGGTGCGGGTGCCGATGGTGGTGCTCACGATCCAGTTCTTCTTCACGGCGTCGCCCTTCTGCTCCTACGTTCCAATCCATCCCACCTGCTGGCTTGGGCATTGCAAATCGCGTTGTATCATGTGCTGCATTCAAAAATTGTTGTTCTGAATGAGGAGGCGGTGGTGGTGGCGGCGGCATTCCTGGACCGTATGCGGGAGGAGGGAGGCCATCATACTGTGCTGGGGCAGGTCCGGAAGGCAACCGCTGTAGACGTCCTGGTGCACCCAAAGGGTATCCCTGGCTGGGTTGTTGAAATACAGGTGGCGGGGGAGGTGGTGGCATGCGCACGTCTGGGCCACCATGAAATGCTAGAGCATCCATGGAAGGCGCGCCGTACATTGGGCCCATGACCATCCGTGCATTCATCATACGGTGCTGATGCAGGAAATCGAGATCTGCAGCCGCATCTGCTTGAGGGAGGGCGTTCAAGTCGGGGTATGCGGTCGCAAGCATGTGGCGTCGGGAAGTTGTGAGAGGCAATATTTGCGCAATTTGACGAATAGTAGGTGCGGGAGGTGGGTCAGGGATTGCATTAGGAATGCGGCGCACTGCGAACAGAACATTCATGAACCATACAGACACAAGCAAGGAAAGATATCCTACGTGGTTGAGGTCTCTCGATAGCTCTGCGCTCGCGCTCCAATTTACGGCGTTTACGGTTGGTCTCAGCAATCATCTCTGTTTGCAGGTCATCTCGTGCGACCTAAGTCGAATTATCAACACAATGTGAGTAGCGAGTATGGACAGGGCGCGTATCAAACGCACCTTCCACCAACTCCAGACCGCGTCTTCGTTTGTCCTCCGCCGTTTGTTAGCGGATACAACCTCATACACGCGCTTTCTGCAAGCAAGAGCAAGACGTTTGTCACGACGTTTGTTCAGTTCGGCTTGCAGATGTATGAGCTCTGGATGTGCTCCTAAAACAGATCTTCAGCATGGACAAGTTTGAAACGGGTAAACGTACACACCCTCGGAAACCAATGCCTCCTCCCACGCGAGTCCTTCCATTTTCTCGACATACACCTTCTCCCGTAATAGTGCAAACTTCAGCTCGATAGTCGCGAGCACATCCAGAGCCTCAGCACGGTGAGCGGGCTGTAATTCCAATTCCAATTCCATATCTAGTTCATCATCTACCTCCGCTTCAAGGAGAGCGGACTCAACGTCTGGCGCTGTTAATATTGCAGCGTCGCAGTCTTCATCCTTATCCTTCTTGCCTCGTTTGCTCTTACGTTGCGGTCTGCCGTTCTCGGGTTTGGGCGACGGAGAACGCGAAGAGGAGGGTGAGCGGGACCCAGACACAGAAGATGCAGAAGGAGTGGGAGATGGCGGATGAATGACTGTTGAACCTGCCATGATTGAGTGTGAGGCAGCGGCAGCTGCGATGGGCGCGACGGACGCTGGCAGCGGAGCTGTGATGTCAATGGGAATCAAGGGAACAGTTGTGACTGCCTTGGCCGGTGCTGAGGGTGGCTCTGTTTCGTTATCGATGTCTATGTCCAAGCCCGCATCTGGGAGCCCGTCATTGTCCTCAGATTCAGTGTCGTTTTCGTGGTCATTGAGGGCGGGAAGATCGTCATCATCATCTCCGTCGGCTTCTCCTTCAAGCAATCCGTTTGAGAGGGCAAGCAGGTTACGACGCTTTGTAGGAGAAATTGGAGGTTCATCAAGGCGACGGCGTTTTGGTGGGGCAAGTGCCAGGTCGTCTTCGTCAGAGGCATAGGGCTCTGGTTCTTCATCCACTGCCGAATTAGAAGTGGAATTTTGCGGATCAGCAGCACCGTCCTCGTCGTCATAATCTTTCGCACGTCCATTGACAAGTACGCCAACATCGTCGAGAGGCTCGTCAGCGTCGGCATCTCCGTCTGGGCTGTCGCCATCGAGGTCGTCCCTCAAGTCATCCTCATTCTCGTCATCTTCTTCCTCTTCCATAGCTCGAGGCGGGCCAGCCATCTCTTCTTCTTCCTCTTCCTCAACGCCAGGTGTAGCACTTCCTTCACTCTTTGAATTTGAATTTGAGTTCAAGTTCTTCGATTTGTATGCCCAGTCCCACATCGGGGCAGGGACCAGGCCGCCACGCTTTTTTCTTCCTCCGCGACGGGGCTGCCGGCGACGTGAACCATCTTCAGCATCTCCGTCAATGAATATCTTAATCTTCTTTTTGGGTGACTGAGACTCCTGGACGAGCTCATCGTCCGTAAGCTCTGATAGCTCAGACTCGGCATCCAAACCGGCGCCCGAATCTCCTCGGGGCGGCGGTGACGGAGAGGGCGAGCTCAATGATTCAAGTGAGGCTGGAGAGCCCGTCATCGTGGGCGACAGCAAGCAAGGATGATGGCAAGAACGACCAAGACAAATACGAAGACGACCACTAGTCAAAGATGATCGTCCCAAAACGGAAGTTTAATTGGACCGTGCGCAATCTCATCCACACGTGTCATATCTCACGTGACACGCAATAGCGGAACTAGCTGTTAGCTAGAGCTGTTTCAGGCAGTCGACTTGTTTTGGACCACTGGAGAGAGGTAGCTATAATTTGAACAATAATATTTACAAGTCCCGAATGCAAGATGATTATAATCCAACAAAACTTGAAACATAACTCTAAAAATCTCCAAGATCGACCTCTATCATTTCGATAACAGACACTTCCAGGCTCTTGTCTTTCTTCGCGCCTGTTCGCGGGTCAGACAATGCTAAAGGTGGCAACGGCGATATTGATCGTCCACCGGCCGCATCATGGGCCTTTAGTGCAGGCGTACCCGTTCCATTTATATTCGGCGTACCCGATCTGTATGATATTCCATTTGAAGTTGATGGCCAGACATGATGCAATCAGGGGCAAAGACAGATGACCAAGTGACATCAACCATAATAGTGAGTACAAACCTTGATATTATGTCGTTGAACAACCTTGGGACAGTTTTTAATCTCGCACTCGGGTCCGCTGGGGTTGCGGTGCCCGAGGCGTTCATCTTGCGTTCCCTTCGTTTACGTTCGGCCTCCAACAATTCCGCCTTGCGTACTGCTTCTAAATTGGCCTTGCGGTTACGCTCGTTCACTTTCGCGAGTTTGTCGTTGAGCGACTCTTCACCCCCATTCCGAGTATGAGTGGCTACCGCGGGCAGCTCTGCCAACTTGGCATCAATTTCAGCAACTTCGGCATAGTCCTGTCGCCGGATTGCAAGTGTCCTGGCCTGCACAAGTGATGAGCGCTGCAATGTGAGAGATGCACCAGATGGCAAGCTCGATAGCTGGCTTTTCCGTGCCAACATAGCAGTGATGTCGCTCTAAGCCCGGTTCAGCAGTGACAACCTTGAAAAAGTAATGGAAAAGTTCATACTTCTGTCACAGGCTGTGTGATCAGCTTGGACATCTGCGCAACCTTTTTCTCAAGGGCACGCTTGGAAGGTAGCTTGACGTCGTCTGAAAGACACACTTTCCCTAGACGTTCGAATTCTCGCTAGATCACGATAGAGTGAATGTAAACGCCAGTGGCAACAGGAAACAAACCTGTGTGAACGGGGCATTTGACACCTTGTCCATATGGAACGCCTTGAGTGACTTGCCATGCTTCAACTCAAGCGTCTGGTTCACCGTAATATCGTTAATCTTATATGGCTTCGTGAGATTTACTCCCAGGTCTAGCTCAAATAAGACAAAACATTCACGCTCTAATTGCTGACACTCACTTTGAATCTCGCAGATCCTGTACTGTGGCTGATCCTTCTCGTCCTGGCCCACAAGATAGCGAACCCAGCCACCTTGGATCGTGAGCACGTAACATATTATAGAACACTACAGTACTCACCCTTCACATAATCCTCGAACCATGGAGCCATGCAATATTTCGCAAGTTGGTCCCGCGTTAATCTGCACCCCATGAGGTCCTCGAGCGATGATGGCTCGTCCGCAGGATCAGGCTGCTTTGAAAATAGCTTTCTGTCCTTCTCTTCTTCCTCTTCGTAGCGAGTTATTTGACCATCCTCTTCCTCGCCCGAAGACATGTCCATGTCATTGGGCGAGGAGGACCGATCTCGCTTGGGAGAGTGCGTCTTCGTCTACTCGGAATATAAGAGAAGTAAGTATAACGATTATTAGTATACGCACGCGCTTCTTCTCGTCCTTTGCTTTTCGCCTAGCCTTGAGTTCGTCGAGTGTACGAGACTTCTCTTTTGTGGCGCCTCGGGAAGTACGTTGGCCTACAAAAAAATAGTATCAGAGGGCGCCTGCACCATAAAGCACTCTGAGTACGTTTTGCAGCTTTCGAGACGCTCTCAGGATCTCCAGATTGTGCTTGAAGCATCTCATGCAGCTTTCGCTTGTCTTGTATTCGCATCAACTCCTCTTGCCGCCCAGCAAGAATTTCTTCTCGTTCAATCTCGGGCATAGAAAGTAACCTAACACATAGCAATAGATTGATAGAGGACAGTGTCAAAACTACACTTGCACTTGTATTCGAGATGCACTCACCGCTCCCTATCCGACTCATCTATGTACTTGCCCTCAAGCGGGAACTTAACCTCCGATTCTTCTTCACTCTCCGGCCCATCCTCTGCGTCACTGTCATCTGAGACTCTGTGGTTCCCCGAGATTTGTAATGAGCACAGCGGTGAGCCGGATCAAGGAGAAGGCTCACTCCGTTCTGCGCTTCTTAGCTGTGGAAGCCCTAGAGCTTGATGCTTGGTGTTTGCGCTTTTTCTCAGTGGCACCAGCAAGTTCAAGGAGCTCATCATCGAAGTCACCTTCGAAGTCGGACATGGTGGAAAAAGTAAGGATGCGAATTTCAATGCTGTACGAAAGCGTTTCGACTGTGTTGCTGTGTATTTACGAGGACCCCCTAAAAGAGGGGTCTGTGAGTGTGGGAGTAATATGCCTTATGTGGAAGGCATTGCACTGTACTGTAACCTCGTCACTAGTGCTGTAGTAACTGTACTCAGCGGCTTGGACGTCCGTCATCTCCTCCCAACGCCATCAGCGCCCGACTTCCACTAAATTTTATAATCTAGCTACGTTGCCCATAGTTAGGCAATAGTCTTTTTGTGATTCAAGTCGAGGCAGTAAATATCCGTGACTTCCTCCTTCGCGAACCTCCCAGTCAATGGCATACTTTTTCGCATCCCCCGTTGATGTCGACATCAAATTAGAAGGAGAGGAGTTGCGGAAGCAGGTGGAAATAAAGACCGACAAGGACCGCACAGCTTCATGTCCAGTTTATTATGACGGTGACTCAGTAGCAGGGCAGGTATACGTTGCATCTTGGCCAGATTATTACCTCCAAGATACTCACACCGCTTCAGGTGACCATTCGTGTTCGCGATGGAAAGCGAATGACTCATGAGGGCATCAAGGTTGAGTTTGTTGGTAGTATAGGTAGGCATTCGCATATCTGTCGTGGTTCCTTAGCATCTCATCTTCGTCTGGCTCCAGAGTTGTTCTACGATCGGGGGCACCACCACGAATTCTTATCATTATCTCAAGAATTGGCATCGCCTGGGGACCTGCGCCAAGCTCAGACTTTCGACTTCCTCTTCAAGAATGTCGAGAAGCAATTTGAGAGTTACCAGGGCATCAATGTCAAGCTACGGTACGGTGTCTCTCGCACCAGGCAGATGCCAATTGACCCTTTCTAAAGCTACTTCATACGAGTATCTGTTGCAAGGCGGATGGCGGATGTTGCGAAGGAGAAAGATCTCTGGGTACACTCATATCGCATGCCTCCAGACAGTAACAATTCCATCAAGATGGAAGTCGGTATAGAGGATTGTTTGCACATTGAATTCGAATACAACAAGTCAAAGTGTGTTAGAATCTATTATATAACCGGCCAGAGTGCTGACCATGCGTCAGGTATCACCTGAAGGACGTGATTGTTGGCAAGATATATTTTCTGCTTGTTCGTATCAAAATCAAGCATATGGAACTTTCTATAATACGACGCGAGACAACCGGCTCCCCACCAAATCAGTACAACGAGAGCGAAACAATCACAAAGTTTGAAATCATGGATGGCGCTCCTGTCAGAGGTGAACACGAACATACAGTTTTCTATGCTCATTGCTGACCGAATCTCAGGAGAAACCATCCCTATTCGACTATTCCTCGGTGGCTTTGATCTCACGCCAACGTTTCGTGAAGTGAACAAGAAATTTAGCACACGGTATTACCTGAATCTCGTGCTTATTGATGAGGAGAATCGGCGGTACTTCAAACAACAGGTATGATAGTCGTTTTCCATTTATTTACATTACCTGATCTTGATGAACAGGAAATAACGATATTTAGGATACCAGAGGTACGTTGGGAATTTTTGTGTCGTGTTTCGGAGACTAATTGTTTCGAGCAGAACTAGCTAGTGTTGCGCTGCATGATTCTTGTACTCACAGTCTCGTCTAATGATGCTGGTTTTGCCTTTCACCCATTCTACCCTGATAGCAACTCTTTATATTGATACAAGGATGAGACATTGTTACGGAGGGGTGAAAAAACAGTAATACAGCAAAACTACTCGGCTCTGGATATAGTTTATTTTATTTTATTTGGGTCAACTGTTGCAACGTTGCAGTGCGGAATGCAGTCACCAAAGAAGAAGTCACCGTCTGGTCAAACGTTGTCCTCGCTCCTTGATTGTCTTCTCTCTTCAACTCTCTCTCAAATCTCATACACCTACTTCCCCGTTCAGTCTCCGTAGAGCTTTCTCTCGGTTGAACGCTGCCTGGATCTCAAACTCGTGTATGGCAGTATCCGACTCCCGATCAACGATAATCTGCGGCTTACCATCGCGCAAGGTTTCTGCGCTCGATGGGTAAACCAAATCGCCTGGATTTGCAGAAGCGCGTCGTGGACTGATTACCGGTCCACCACCATACATCCTGATGCTCGCAGACGACTGGGAACACGCGATGGTTGACCACTGTGAAGAATGCGCAGTGACATCACTGCGGGCTTTGCTCGCACGTTCGAGCAAGTGAAGGGATGATAACTGTCCCTGACGGTGTTTTGGAGAGTCCCAGCCCTCGCCTTCTAGTTGGCCAGTTGGGGAATAAATGGTGATTCCTGCCCGTGTAGGTGTCACGGGAAACTGGACTGGATAATTTCCGCCGCGTTGTTGTGATGTAAGTCTTATCCATGGCAACACGGATCCTTCCACGCGCGCATGTGCAGACTGCGGGATGGATATATGCGGAAGTATGGGTTTGTGATCCATGGACTTGCTAGCATTGAACACTGCGCATTCAGTAGCCGCGTCCTCTTTGCCATATGACTGTGTACGATGCATGTTTTGCTGGTCAACACCTAGAAGCTCGAATTTGTCATGCTCATGTCCTTGACTGAGCATGGACTCAGGGTACTTGCCAGTAATACCGGGGGGCAAGTCGGGGGTCGGTTCAAGGTCCAAGGTAGTCTGCACAGACTGGCGCCGAGTATTGCTCTTTGAGGGGCTAGCATTAGTGCGGGGTACAAGCACTTCTGTAGATGTGTTCTGGCCAGATTGTCCCCTCGATTCATCTGCATGGAATGCCCGTTCGGGAGGAGGGAGCGCAGAAAAGCGTATGGACAAGATCTGCGGCTCGTCAACTTCATCGTGTATTGTTACACCTCGGTCTGCCTCGCCCCTTTCCACATCCTTTTCAATTGCGGAGGACTCGCGATTCAGGTCTGAGACTTGTGAGGACCGTATGCCCATGCGTCGATTGGCTATGAGCGAGTGGGAGGTCGATAAAGGCTTGCCACGACGCCACAAGACCAGCTCCTTGTTGAGGAATTCAAAGTTCTCATTTTCGTCCATTCTGTGTATCGAGTATTAGCAAACTGAGAAAATGTGGTGCCAAGGAAACCCACCCCTTCAAACTTCCGATAATTATGCAAACCCTGCCCATCAGTCGTAGGATCCTTCTGGAAAGCGGAACAGCAAAGCCACCCCCTGCAAATCCAACGATGGTTTCTACAGCTCCTACCTTGATACCAAAAGCAATCCATCCAGTGCCATTGAAAAAATGGCGTTCGTCAGTATCAGTGATGTCGATACGCCGTTGATCGGAAAGGGCTGCAAAGAGCCGGTACAACGCGAGGAAGGCTGTTAGACACTGATAATTTGAATACAGTGCGAGTGACAGCTGGCCGAGACTCAGCCAGAGTGATTCACTCTTGTTGGTGAAGTCAATCATGAGCGGGGCCTGCGGAAAAGATAAATTCTCTGACGACACATCAGTCAAGAATAACACAAAAGAATTAAATCTCTCACGGATAGAGATTCCGAGCGATGCCACAAAATCCGACACTACAAGCACAGGAATAAAACCAGTGAAGAAATATTTAGCTGCAGGCTGGAGGCGGCGAGGGAGGTAGGGGATAAAGTCTCTACGACTCAGCCAAAGTAGATAAGAAGTGTATGACAGCATAGGAACAAAAGAGACAGATCCTGTAGTATTGGAAGTGTAGGTGTATGTCTCAGCGTTCAGGCTCCTTGGCGCACATGATCACATACCAAGGAATAGTTCGGCCATTCTAGAAGTGGTGACTGAATTCCGCGCAGCGGGTATTACATGCGATAAAAGGTCGACCAGCGCCAAGATAAAATACAAAACACCGTCTGCGGCCAGCAATAGGTGCGCCCTACATGTAAAGTCATTAGCTGATCAATGTGACAGATGATGATGTATATTGAGGGCACCGTCGCGAGGAACGGCGCAGAAACATTGAGCTCAATGCCCAAGCTTTGCAGTAGAAAGTAAATCTAACGCACCTGCTCGATTTCCAAGTCATATAAATATAGAACACGCAGAAAAAGAGCTCGATAACAGGGGCTATGGCAAGAGCTTGAATTTGAACGAGATTCAAAGGAATGCAGCGAAGATTTTCTGCAGGAAGCAGACAACCCACAGAGCCCGATGATGAACTCATGCTAGCGAACGGTTGCTCAAGAAGGATTCTAAGAACTATAACCTTGTGGGGAATGAGTAAGGATTGTGGACAGCTAACGAGTATCAGCTGGAGTTGGCTGGAGGAGAATGAGAACGAATGATAAAATCAAAGCAGTATTTACTGCGAGAGCGGCACTGTGGGAGGCTCAGCCTATGTATCTGTCTAGATGATTGGGGGATACAAGAGTTATATACTTATCATTGGACGACCTTCAAATGATAGATATAATCTTCCATCATGATCTGAGATCGCAGTGACAACTTGCAACTGACTAGAATTACAACCGGATATTAGATTTCCACGTGGCAGGTGTGATTCGATGGCGCCGATTGCCCTGTTTGCACAATTGACCTTCGTCTCGAGATACCCGTATACAATGGGGGTGAGACACTCAGGCTGAATGCAGGTGATATCCACCACCGGGACCCCTTCAGCCCACATCACTAATGTTATCAATTCCTTGGCGTCATCGGGTACCAGGCAAATCCCAGTCTAGGTTGGTGCTGAGCGCTGAGTTCCGTGGATTCGGTTGCAAATCCATTTAGAAGAGCCCCAGCTACATATGTGTTATGTATAACTCACAGAGTTGTATGAATGTTCGAATGTGCATCCACTGTACCGGTGACGATATGTAGCACCTAGGAAACAGAGTCGAATACAAACACCGCTGGTGATTTCCGAAGCAACCCGAACGCCAGCAAACGTCTGGTTCGAGACCACTACTAGTACTACCAGACCCAGTCCATGCACTAAGTTGCAGCTTCGCTTACGACTTTACATGTACCAAAATTTGCTTCTATTTGCTTCAGTGCGTGCGAGAAAGAGATGATGTAAAGAAACAATGTATTGACACGATGGTTAACATGTGTACTAACGTTTGATTCCGCGAAAGTAATTCGCCTTACTCGACTTCCTTGTGCGCGCTCCGCCTGGGCTCCACTGCTCTCCATTGCTCCCTGTCAGTGTGTGCTCATCCACGTGTCTCGATCCACTATTTTCAATGCGAAAAATACCTACTGACACGGATCGGCGGAGAGCGCTAGCAACCAGACAAACAATTTAATGGTGGATGAATTTGTCTTTAATTTGTCTGTAAAAAATAACACTGAGTTCAAGTAACCCTTACCCTCTAGGATATGCAACTCACTGCCGTATCAGATTTTGTTCTAATCTCTGCCTCTGGACATTTGAAAGGGATATTCTGCAAAAAGCTGTTCTCAACTTCCGCACTGATCCTCCGAAGGTAAACAGATTGTTTGTTAGATATATGCAAGCCATCAGTGTACCTAGTGTGTGACATTGACTGAACCGCAACAGAATTGCACCTGCTCTTTGATTTTTTCGCAAGTTTGTGCTTGCGTACAATTGGACTGGTGGCGTTCCAACAAAGACTAGTTGCAACATAGAAACAATAACGGTCCAGTCACTGCAAGAATACGAGGGTAAAAGGAATTACAGATGCGAACGATGTGCTGTCGCATCGAGACCTTGTACTATCTTAAATATAGTAGTCTCGGATTATCCCAAACGAATGAAACTCACCAGGTGACCAGCACAATCCTGAGAAAGAATTTACTGCAGATTGCACTTCCGACTCCAAAACAGAGCAACCGAAGATCATAGACTGTATCAGTGCTGTCATCACTGAATTTCACTTGGCCTGATATGACCTTCAACCAATGCTGTTCGGGCCGTGACATACCAGTGTATTGGTCTATCAAGCGCAAGTGATAATATCATATTCTCCTTCCATGCAGCACTTGATTATGATATGCCAATATTACTGATGAAATTCTAGCGCTTGGCGATCACAGTAACAATAAGTCAAACCCAGAGTTTTTGAACAGAAACGTGGTGCTCCCTTGGTGCTCCAAGAAATTCAAAATCGTCTGGTGCACGAGAAGATTCAATTCCTGTAAAATATGATCGAGCAGCGAAACGAAACATTAAAGTTTGACAATACCATGTCTGTTTCTCCGCAGTGTGCCATCATCATTATCGTCATATTTGCGGCCACAACAGCAGAAAGGATGATTAGATCCATGCGCAAGAGAACACACGATGGACGCACTCCACGATCACAAATGGAACGATGCGATTTGACACTATCAGGTATATCCGAATCGACGTCGTCAATTTTTTTTGACCAAGCCATAAATTCCCACGAATACATTTGAGGATTGAAGCGTTCTGGACGTCCATGGATCCAAGTACTTTCAATCATAAGTGTTGGTGACCCCCGGGCCAGTGCGCATATGTCATGGTGGTGAGCACTGTACCAGTTGCATCAAGTAAACTGATATCATCGAGCCCTTTCAGAAAATATCTGTTCTCCAACACGCTCCTTCAGTACACCTACCTGCACGTCCTGGAGACCCTACGCCTACCTCCCGCAATCTCGATCCCTTGATGCACCCATTTTCTCGCGCTCGTGAACGAAATCGTGCTTTGAATGCTGCCAAGATGGACAGGTTGTTTGCGAAGCCCTTCGTAGGGGCTCTCGAGGGTCACATAGACGCGGTCGAGGTATTGTGCAAAAAACCTGGGTCATTGAGTGCTGTTGCTAGCGGTAGCTGGGATGGAGGTGCGTTGAAAAATCGACTTGGTTGTACAAAAAAAAAATTCACTTCTCACAGGTGTAATTTTGCATAACGTTTCCGAGCGCAAACACATCCGTCGAATACAAGGTGCTCATAAGGGCAAAGTGTCGGGCCTTTGCTTTGCTCAAGACGACCGGCTACTGAGCTGCAGTGTGGACAGCAAAATCAAACTTTGGGACGCGAGCCCACAAGATGATATAACAGTCAGTTTCTCTGTTGGTAACAAATTTTTTTTGTGTATCTATCTCAGTCCATCTAGGAGCAGCGACCGTTGAACGAGTATCCTGGGAAATCACCATTCAAGTACGCTACTTAGCCACCCTAAGATCTACATCTGATTAACACGTCACTTCACACAGCTCAATAGACCACCATCGTTCGGATCCACATTTTGCTACAGCTTCAAACATTGTTCAAATATGGGACGAAACGAAGTGGGCGCCGTCCATCTCTATGATCATATCTCAGCTGACTTGACATCCAGGAGCGCCGCAATATCCAACTTAACGCTCCCCACATCCACCGAGACCATCACATCTGTGCGATTCAATTTGAGTGAAACAAGCGTACTTGGTAGTATTGGCTCAGACCGAACTTTCACCCTCTACGATATTCGCACAGGAAAGGCAGAGCGTCGTGTTGTCATGCAAATGAGCTCAAATGCACTTGCATGGTCACCAACTTTTCCAACGAATGTCTTGCTCGCATCTGAGGATCACAACCTTTATACGTTTGATGTCAGGCAACTGAAAACTCCCACTCACATCTACAAAGGACATGTTGCAGCAGTTATGAGCTGTGATTGGAGCCCGACTGGATTGGAATTTGTTAGCGGTGGATGGGATCGGACAGTAAGAATATGGAAGGAAGGTCATGGCACGGGACCAGAAGTGTATCATACTAAACGAATGCAAAGGTAAGCCAATGTATTTCCGCCGGTCGGCTTGTTTACACTCTACACAAAGGGTCTCTTCATCTTTATTCACTGCCGATGCACGCTTTGTGCTGACGGGCTCCGACGATGGTAATATACGGATATGGAAAGCCAAAGCATCAGAAAAGCTTGGTATCATCACAGCCCGGGAACGCGCTGCAATCGAATACCGGGATACCTTGAAAGACCGATGGAAGCACGACAACGAAGTTGGCAGGATTCAACGGTAAACATCATTCTGCTCGGTTTACCTCGTGCTCACTAGTAGCACAGCAACCGACACTTGCCAAAGCCAGTCTACCAGGCTGCGAAGCTCAAACGCACTATGCTCGATGCACGTGCCGTCAAGGAAGAACGTCGGCGGAAACATACGCGTGCCGGGGAGAGCAAACCGAACGCAGAGCGCAAAAAGGTGGTTATTGTGGAGCAGACTTGATTGCGCACTCGACGTTAGCCTATACTTACACTTTGACATCGTATCGTAATATGCAACAGCGCGATTCCACCAACATGTGCTGCAGCTGCCAATCACCGCAACTAGCGATTTACAAGTAGTTCGTAGCGGACCTTGCAGCAAATTTATTAAAGTTAGTATCCACCTTGCTTAAGTTGTACTCAAGTATCCGAGGCTGCCATGGAAGTAGTGCGTAATGAGTATTAGACCAAGGCGCTGGTGAAGCTACAAAAGTTGCCGCGGATGTTTAGCCCAATTTTGTGGGAAGATGGTACTATAAACAACAGCTGCCATTCAAATTCATTTTCCATATA
Source organism: Suillus cothurnatus (assembly GCA_016758765.1). NCBI lineage: Eukaryota > Fungi > Basidiomycota > Agaricomycetes > Boletales > Suillaceae > Suillus > Suillus cothurnatus. The sequence goes on along the minus strand of JABBWL010000059.1, from coordinate 359,460 downwards.
ACATAGAGTGGCCAACCTGTTTCCGTACTACATCAATACCATGGTAAATTGGTAACGCTGTTTCATATCAAAAACTTTCAGTTGGTCGCTACATAGCTGTCTTTGAACAAGTATTCCTTGGAGTCTCCATGAACACTCAGAAACCCATTTATGTGCCTGCAGATTTGGGCCACCTAGGCTCCAACAGTACTAGTAAGGGCCAGGTCTCGCATGACGAGTACTTCTACTTTCCTCCCCCACACGCAGCCAGTTTCTGACTAGGGTGCAAACTTCACAGGAAACACCAATTTGCCAGAGTCCGCAACTCTCGCATGAGTCGAATTCTTTCTTTTCGTCATAACCTCCGTCGAATCAATAATAAACGTTTGCCACCAGAGTTGCTTCTATTAATTTTTGAGCGTGTTTATGCGGATAGCATGTCGGACGGAGAGTGGATTGCGTGTAGCTCGCAGTCTCGCACGCACTTCCCGTTTGCTCCTGCGGCCGTATGCAAGGCTTGGAGAGATGTTCTTGCGTCGGTGCCGAGGTTCTGGACACGTATCATCATCAATCTTGACACCACAAAGCTTTCAGATGTCGACACATACCTTCATCTCTCTCGAAGGCTCGCTTTCGAAATTACCGTTACGCGAGACCAACGAATCATTTCTCATGCTCGCACTAATAATGATGACGAGGGCGCCCAAGCAGCCGCAGTCATGACGCGGATTGTTCCCCATCTATATCGCTGCAGGTCTTTATGTTTTGAGCTCCTTCGCAGCTCCTCCTTGCCTGCTCTTCGCCATCTGAACGTCCATGCACATCTTCTTGAGCGGCTGAAGCTGCAGTGTGGGATCGATGATGGCGAGCATCCACTCGTAGGCAGTGAAGTTCCTGAGAAGTGGTGCTTCTATGCTCCAGCACTTCGGCACCTCTTTCTTAATGGGCGCAATTTCCGTGACGCTTGCGCCACTGGCTGGGTCGAACGACTTCCAGACCTAAAGGACCTATTCGTTTCGCGCTATTCCGGTGGCAAATACCGAACAGGAGAGTTGCACCTGCACGACATTTTGCTCGTCGTTGACAGACTTCATCGCTGGTTTGGAACACTTCAGAAGCTAACTCTTCAAGATATCTCATTTGATGGCATCCTCACGCAGCCGGATGGCTACGACATTGAGATCGAAGCTCTGAGCTTGCGGTCCATTAGCCTCTCGACGGTCCGTGCCATCTTCATGTCTAAGACCGGACCAGCTCCACGCCTTGTGCATATCAAGCACGAGCTCTCACCCTCTGCATATCACATTCGCTTGACTCAAGCTGACACCCTCGTGTTGGAAGGTCCCTTCTCACGCATGGCAGAGGCTATCAACATCTGGGACGGCAATTGTCTTTCCATCAAATGCTGTCCCACTTTTGACGATTGCACCATCCGTGACATTTATCGTTCGTGGAATCCAAACAAACTCACGTCTCCAAGTTGGTCCCGATTAGAGATAGAAAATTGCATAGGGTTCACCGCATATGCGCTTCTGGCCTTGATCGATGCACGCGACGATGCGGTGCAACGAGCGCGGGATAGAGATCCCACATCACAGGCCCCTTTCAACAACTTGCAGGTTCTGCAGGTACATGGTGGACCTCCCATCTCGCTAGCGGACGTAGAGGCATTCAAAGAGAAGTTACTGAACTTCGAGTGGCATGAAGCAGTCAGAGGTATAACACATAGGTATGCGAAGGCTTCACATGTCACCGGTAACACACCCTAGGGCGGGTGTATTCCTTTTTTAGTGTAACTCATCTCTCAGGAACTTCACAGTGTTTCATGCAATGAGTTACTATGTAGGATATGGGGCGAATACTACTCCAGCTTGATTTTCACCAGGGAAGTATATCGATAATTAGGACAATACATATAGATTGATCTCGATGGCAGATTACCTTCCACTCAAGTTCATTTGTACAAGAGACTCTGGGTACTCATATAATAATGTGCAGTAGTAATCATTCGATGTTGCAGTTGACAAACAATCGATATATCACCTTACAGATCTCTTGGACGATGTATTCCGATGGGTGATTTCTAACATCTCATCGAATTAATATTGATGAAAACATAAATTCTAGCGAGCATCCGCCAGGATGGAACTTTAAGATTTTTCTGTCGATAATTGTAGGCAGAGCGTCACTGAGGATACAAAATGGACATGAAGGTGATAGACCTTCGGGTCTGATATGTAACATCGAGGAACTTGAAGCCAGGGTACTTCTAATCAATTGAACGTTCTGAACTGACATGCCATCATGATCATATGGTACTACAAAATTTGTTTGTTTACCAATTGCCCATTCAATTATATATATGTACGCATTTTGTTTACTGTTAGTCTGTCCTGATCTCTCTGGGGTGTCTGTCTCTTCCTGTTACTTTCCTGCAGCCACCAAAATCAAGTCCTAATCTTTACACTCTTCTATATCGTGGCCGCCTTGTAGCGTCCACTTCGCAGCCACCGGCGCATGATGAAATGGCTCATTGGTAGCACTTCTAGCGACGATCTTTGGAGGTGGAGTTGTGCTCGATGAAGGCCGAGGATAATCGACCTCCTCGGGCTCTTCGACAATGTTGTCTGTGTATTTCGCATTCTCCTCGTGTTCTGTATAATATAAACCAGGCAGTATTGTAGCGCCCGTGTCGTTGGCTACTGCTGCTGTTTGTCCTTCATTGCTGGACACCACAGAGGTATTAGGCTGGTATGTCCGATTTCGAGGGATAGAGGAGTGAGAGTGATCTTCATGACCGCCCACGCTTGGTACTTCCGGTTGGAAATTACGTGAAGTTGAAGCATCCGCCTCGACGTTTGCCTGCGAGAGAGGCGTCGATGTGTGAAGGCTGGCTTCTTCAGGATCGGGCTGAGGCTCGCATCCTTGACCTTTCTTCACCTTCGCGAACTCCACGACTCGTTTCCAAGCATCGGCCGGAAGAGACGATAGTTGCTGGCCAATTGCGTGCCACCACCAGCCTTCTCCTTCCCTGATGCGAATGATGCCGTTTGATATCATCCCGAATACAATCAGCATCACAGTGCCAACTACGGCCCTGGAAGTTGTGTCCCCGGCACTGTACCAATTGATGGAGAATGCCACAAAGAAGAATATCATCCTAACTTGACATCAGGGCGTCCGCCTTTGACATTATGATACAAACTCACCCCCACATGAGTAACGCCTTGGGAGCGCTGTAAATTATGGCTAGACTTTCAAGACCATGTTTTTTGTTGTGAAGTCTTAATGCGAATGATGCCTGAAACAGCTACAGTAAGGAACATCCCAGTTACACAACATGAGTTACTGACTGCTTCCATGGCCGTATTGTCTCCAGAGGTTCGTTCATGCCAGACCAAGAACATGCCGAGAATTATACTTCCTAAGCTCGTCGCCAAGGACATGTAGCTAGCCATCTGAATGGCAGATCTCCCGCCACTATCAACACTGTTGATAGCGAGGAACCCAACATTGGCATTGAGCAAGACAGTAGCCTACCAATGGCTCGACATTGATTTTTCTCAATACAACAATAAAAGATGGATTTACCAAGAGATTTGAGTCCTGAAGCTGCCCTTTCAATTTTGAAGTAAGTGCATTCCACCGTGCCGAGGAAACGACTTCATCTACAAAAACTCTGTGCAGTTCTTGGATTTGCGTCACGGGATCCAAAAAAAGGAGGGGTGCGACCACAACCATCAATAGTGATGGTGTGTATTCCCAGCCATGGACTGTCTTATCAGAGATCAGTCTCACGCAATTCTCCCCATGAAAGTTTATAAACTGGTTTTCACCTAGGAAGTCATCATCAATCACAGCGATAGACAAATGAGAAAGTACTGACTGAAAAGCTTCATGATACGGCCTTGAACGATACTCGACATTAGGAAGAGCTGAAGTTCTAATTCAAACCTCACCGATGACAATAGCAGCGTGACATCGTTTCATCTGCTGGTTTGTATGGGAATGAACTTAAAAGAAAATGTATTAGCATAGAAATTCATGAGGAAGTATCAATATAGCGTACGTACCCTTGATTCCGTCTACCACTGAAATGTAGTCCTTGAGTTTAATGACATCATCTAACGCAGAAGACTGTTTTGAGGTCATGTGGTCTGATGGTTGCGACCGAACACGTTAGGTCAAGATAGAAGGCCTGAAAGGGTACTTGCCACAGGTCGCATGTATCAGCATATCCTTAACCTCATCGATATGGTCTTGTGAAACCAAGCACAGGTTAGGGAAGTACTCCCAATGTAGCCTATGCTGTCCGTTAGTATACTTGTATGTGAATCTATGATTGTGTTAGGAATGGGATGGTATTGTAAGTAATGTCGTGCGGACCTTTCCTAGAACACACCAGTATTGTGCTTGAATGGCAAGTCCTGGCGATGAGAACCAGGACTAGTCATCAGATCCAGATCCACTGACAACTACGATCCACCCACGTATGTGTGAAAGACTCCTGACGCCTTTACAATCGGAGAGCACACGTTTGATGTCGGACTCATGCAACCAAAAGAGGCACCTGCTGTTGTGGTTGACAAAATAGTACAAACAAACAGTGGCAGAGCTAGCAGGTGTGTCGTTGTTCTTTAGTTCGAGCACAAGGTCCACTTGTGTCATGTCGAGGTTGAGCTTCTCTCGTTTAAGGGTGGACTCGAGCCCACTCCACAAGTACTGCATGTAGTATTCGATGCGCCTGTGTATTTGTGGGTCAAAGATATCCACTTCTGTGAATGTTCTCTGCATATAGGGTCCATACTAGAAATGCTGGTCTTCAATAATCGATGGACTTTACGCACTCGGGTTTCATTTAGAAAGTAGCGAGAACCTTCTGGATGAACGAGCGTGGTCCATCCCGGGGGTACAACCTCCCTTGACAGAATTAATGAATGAAAAATGATGGCTTATATACGACTTACTTTGGGTCATGCACAGGAAATGTGATTGTCATAGCGCGGACAGTAGTTTCGGTACTGTCGGCGGTCCTTTTGCAATATCAGCTGTAGAGTACAAGCAGGAGAGAAGGTTCGTGTTCACCGGGGAATGCACCTGTCATACCTCATAACTCCTTTCGCAACCATAGTAGATATTCCTGGAGGTTCATCCTCATGGACCTCGACAATATCTGAGCCCGGTATGTTCTCGTCACTACCAGGTGGAACAGTGAAATGAACATGATGACTGGTAGTAAGGTCTGGTGGTCCATCTTGTAAAACAATGGAACTATGGATGTGTTTAGGAAGATAATAAACAGGTCCCTCGTGAAGTCGTAAAGTAGCTTGTCCACATTGTGACCCAGTAATTGATCGTGTAGTAAGGGATTGATCGCTGCCCTGCGAACTAAGACTATGTCTGGAATGAGTCATGCCAATCGACAGATGCGTTGTAGAGGGCCTGGGTGTTGTGGCAACTAGAGAACGAACATCATTCATGTATATCTGTGATCGTGAATGTGACCCTGACAATGGGCCATGGAGGCTTGAAGGGTGTGATGGCCCTGGACTGCTGGACCTGTCTAATGGGTCACCATCGGAGAAAGTCCGACCCACGTTGCTCCCCAACATCTCTCCCGTCTGCAAGGACTGGTCCAAACTTGATATGGAGCATCTGTCTGTCTTCGCGGTACTCCCATTTTGGGTTGTTGTATTAGTCAGCGAAGAAGGTGTCGCCGTAACTTTTCGCAGATGTTGTGAGTGTTGTGAGATTCTTGAATAAGGATCATCCGAAGGAGGTGGAGGCAGAAAACTCGAGCAAATAGGTGCATCCTCCCTTGCGACGTTCCCTTGGGATCGGGGCAGAGTCTCGTCGGAAAAACAGGTCCTAGCAAACAACCTCCGACCACATGAACCAAGCCTTAAATGACCGGAAGCAAATTGGCGAAGTAAAGATAAAAAAAGCGATAATGAACTCGCACAGTGACGAGCAAGTTGTGAAAGCCACTTCTTTAGTGTGTTGAGAAAACGAGTAAAGAATTGTACTGTCAGCATGGCGAGGGTCCTAAGGTACCTAGAAAAAAAGAAGGGGGACAATGTGGACACCATTGCTTCAGTTATATTTATGATTCATAAGGACCGGTCAGACTCGTGACCAGTCTGAGATCTAATGAGGCGAGCCGTCGATGAGACAGGATAGTACTAGAATTCCGAGTAGGACACCCGCATGAGGTTTTCCAGGCTTTGTGATATCAGGGTGCTAAGAAAATATTGCTAAGGAGGGGATCTTCTTGGTATGGTTACCTACTATTTCTTCTGTGCTGTGGTGGGAAACTATGCGCCTGCCAATGACTATAGATGCAGTATGTGCCTCGTGTCAGGACAAAAACAGTTGTGATGTCTTGTGGATGTTGTAGTTGTTATGAATATCTTGTAAAGAGGTTTTAGTACACCTGACATAAATCAATAAGGAGAGCCTCCCGGCCAGCGCTGTGGTAGCATTTACGGTTCCTGCTCCGAAGTTGAACGTTGAGTACTAAGCGTAGTGGGTGGGCTGAGGTTCGAACTTGGTGTAAGTTTCTGCACCTGATATTACATAATAGCAACGGCCCTCCGGGCATCCCAACCCTAAATTTATTGCTTCTTTCAGTTAGTATAAGTATATAGTTTGCTTTCTTAGAACTTTCGTTCCCCCATTTTTGTTTCAAATATTCTCCCCTCAACTTCAGGCGAGCGTTTAAGCAGGACTCAAAGATCTTCATCTTGCTCAAGCTGTCCAAGAGTCTATCTCAGGCTAGATGTAAGCATGATGCTTACTACATGTGACGGTTGTTTGTTCCTTGTTTGAACTGTTCGATATATATATATACCGCGTACCCCCTGTACATACATCTTATCTTCTTACCGTACCGTCGAATCCACACGCTCATCCACTTTACTCTGTTCGAGTGACTGTTAGTGTCGGCTGTTTACTGTGAAAACCTCACACTAGATTATAATATTACTCTGCTCAGGACAGATGTGTGCTAGAGCAAAGTATGTAACTCATCGCAACTGTTTGTTGTTGTGCAAAAGCTAAAATTGTCATTAATATTGATAGACACGTTCAATTATCCAATGGGTAGGTATCGTGTCATAACACGTATTGTGTGGATGCCCGTGATTCTTCATTTCAGGACACGGCTTCCACATTTGACGAGTTCAAGACATTAATCACGACAACGGGCGGATTAACAACGTCCACGGACCGTATCTATCTATGGAGAACTCAATTAAGAGGGTCTCCGACGTAGCCCTGATAGAACTGTCTAATTACAGCGCAGTGCAGCTCGATGGTGACAACTGTCCCTTTAAAATACCCATACCTGTATATATGGGTGGCCAAGCTGCACACTGTTGCTAACTCGAGCGACGTCTCGTAGATGGCAGGGCGTGCAATGCAACAAAACGAAACTCGAGGTCTGGGAGACAGTAAGTAGGCCGCAAACCCTTCTATTCTTGCCACATTTACAGTTGTCAGGATCCATCGGTGAGGCTGAGCGCTGGGCTATGAATAGGTAAATGGGTGTGTTGCGCTATTGCAGCTTTACAGTCTCCTGAACACCTTATCACTTTAATCATGTCTTCGAGAATCGCATGGACTTCCCGATGCTAAAGAGGTCACTATGCTGCGAGGAGTTAAGACATCCAAAAGGATCGCTTTCGGCCGCGGCTACTGTTGTGCATCAAACGCGCCTAGTGGTCGCAATCATCTCGCTGCACGATAACGGATATAGACCACATAGACAAGTCAGAGCGTGATAAATTTAGTCGTCCATCCTGTCCCCTGTTTCGGGGCAAACGATATGGCCTCCGTGTCTTCTTCGCCCCAGTCTTTGGGCTATGTTTATCTGGTGCGTTATACGCCGCCCGTCATTCGTCTCGGTGAGTTGCTGATTATACATCATGGGGACTGGGTTGTTGTGATTCCTAGTGTACGTATCCATGTGCACATGGAAAACTTGAACGTTCAAGATGCGATTGCAACAGGACAAGGTAAAATATGGGTTTGAGATCATACATGTGTACCCATCATGAGATAATGGAACGGTCAACAGGTCTCCTCAGATAGGTGGTTTCGGCAAGCGTGCTCAACAGAATTCGAACTTGCAGAAATTGCGAATGATATTTTTATCCATAGGGTTCATTCAAAATGTAGTCGTTCGCAATGTTATACTCGACAAGGTTACCGAGCCTGCGCGTCTATTTCAGACAAATGGGTCCTTTTGATCTTGATGTGATACCTTACGACAACTTACCATGACCGTCGTTGTATTAGCTTTATGGGGACTGTTGTAACGGTTGCCACACCTCCTACGCGTTTCGTGATGCAGTGCCGCTGCACCTCGTCTGAAAACTGTGCTCTTTACCAAGGTAGTAATTTGCCAAATAGGTCGTCGAAAGTGGTCCCCCTTGGTTAATTTGGGTTTGCAGGTCATAAGCAGTGCCGTGACTGTTTCTTGAATTATAATGCTACCAGGACCACCCAGGGGATTCTCATGCCTGATGCGTCGGCTTTGTAAAAGACCTGTGCGTTCAAATAATGATGGCATCTTTTCAATTAAGAATAGTTGAACAAGTGAGAGATTCACCCTCAACTTGGGAGCGCCGCGGTAATCCATCTGGTTTGATTGAGATCACCTACAGTCTTATCAAATATCTATCAGTCAGCTCAGGCTCAACCTAGGTAGTAACACGGTGCGACAGGTCATGATGGAGTTATCTGGACAGCCTGCTTCATCAATTTTGATTGAATGGTGATATGATGGGCTTGATCAAGACGAAGCACGGGAGCACTGGAAAGGAACTACTACTAAGGCATGCCGAGGAATAGGATGGGGACGATAACGTTTCCTGTTAAAGTCCGATGATGTTTGACAATACTAGTAGTACCTGTAATACATGACATGAGGCGCAGCACAGGAACACAGCCAGATGTCGCTACTTATCTGATATGGTGAGGCAAGGGGGCGCAGCCTTGGTGATGGGAACACAGGTTCTAGCTGATACGGACTCTTTCAACCTTGCAGGCGTTGGGTAGTAACCAACTGTAGCATTGTGGGTTAACGACATCACCCGTGGGAATGACTGTTGTCAGTGTTAAGAAACAATGTGCATAAATTACCTTGTCGTACCTTCTAATCTCACCGTTGCCCCCATCATACATATTTCTCTTCTACAGCAGGCAGGTCCTCTCTCTCGTTATTCGCGCAGGTCGTTCTTTGTATCATTCAACTATTTGACTGGAACAACTCATGTCCTTCAAACGGTCCTCCGGTCTTGATTTCAAAGATCGCAACCCATTCAGAGATCAAGACCCCTTCGTCGACGTTGATGGTGCAGGCGACTATACACTGAATTCCATACCACCTAGCCACCTCCAGCGCAACAAAGCAGAGCGCCTTCGCCTTCAGGGTATCCAGCAACCTCTTCCAAATGCTGGCATTGGCGCACCAAAAGTTCCCGATGATCCTGCTACTCTCGGTCAAAAGTTTGACAGGTGGATGATCAATGAGGGTGGAAAACGCCTCTTTTTCTCTGCTTGGATCTTTTTCCATATGCTCGTTATTGCATTCGGGTTTATGAACTACCAGCTCAGTGACGACCTCACTGGAGCTCGCGCAACTTTTGGTATCACCTACGGTAAGCATTCAGATATCTCGTATAGGTCCCCTTCCTCTAATATTACCATAGCTATCGCTCGAGCCGCAGCACTTGTACTACATACCGATGTCATCTTTATTCTCTTACCTGTCTGCCGAAACTTCATCTCCCTGCTTCGCAGAACACCCCTTAATTCATTTATCCCATTCGACAAGAACATAACATTCCACAAGGCAACAGCCTGGTCCATGGTTGTCTTTACTCTCATCCACATCGGTGCTCACATGCACAACTTTTACGAGCTTGCTCTTGCTGATCCAAATGCAAATACAACTGGCAAGCGTGTGCTCGTTTTCTTGCAAGCAAATTTTGCCACCGGCCCCGGTGCCACAGGTTGGATTATGACCGTTGCATTGGGTATCATGGTCTGGTTTGCCATGGAGAAAAGGCGCCGTGCCAATTTTGAGAGGTTTTGGTACACACATCATCTGTTTGTCGTCTTCTTCCTCGCCTGGCAGTTCCATGGTATGTGGTGCATGATCAAGCCGGACAGAGAACCATTCTGTTCCTTCAACTCTATTGGTGTCTTCTGGGTTCGTGAACTTTGATCAGCCAATTTTGTGCCATCCCTTAACAACGGCTTTTTCAGCGATACTGGCTCATCGGTGGTCTCATCTGGACATACGAGCGGATTTTGCGTGAAGTTCGCTCACGTCACAAGACTTATATCTCCAAGGTCATACAACACCCATCCAAAGTCATTGAAATCCAAATCAAAAAGGAGAAGACTACCACGCGGGCAGGGCAATATATCTTCATCTCTTGCCCAGAGATCTCCTACTTCCAGTGGCATCCCTTCACCCTTACGAGGTAAGTCAGCCCCTTGATCGGTTTTACGAGTACAGGCTTATAATACCACAGCGCTCCTGAGGAAGATTATATCTCGGTACACATCCGTGTCGTCGGTGACTTCACCACTGCGCTCGCCAAGGCTGTCGGCTGTAACTTCGACTCTAAGGATTCGAAGGATGTCGACGCCAGTGGTGGAAAGGTTATTGGCACCAACACAAATCCGCCGCTCAACCGGGTGCTCCCTCGCATCATGGTTGACGGTCCGTTTGGTAGTGCCAGCGAGGACTTCTTAAATTACGAGACTGTCCTCCTTGTTGGTGCTGGTATTGGCGTCACGCCCTTTGCTTCGTGCGTATCACATTCCTCATTTACTTAACGACATCATTCACCATATCTATTCAGTATTCTGAAATCGATCTGGTACCGCATGAACAACCTGAACAACTCCAAGCCAACCCGTCTTTCCAAGGTCTACTTCACTTGGGTCATCCGCGACTTTGGCAGCGCCGAGTGGTTCCACTCGCTACTGCAAGCTATCGAAGAGCAGGACACATCAAACCGAATCGAAATCAACATCTACCTCACTGCAAAGATCAAAGAGGACGACATGAACAACATCATAGTGCGCGGTACCCATTTTCTCAGTAGTTTCTGTACTAATTGTATTTTTCTTAGGTCCAAGATGTCGGTGCAGAGAAAGACGCTATCACTTCTTTGCGTGCTCCCACTCATTTCGGCAGGCCAAACTGGGACAGGGTGTTCGGTTCTATGGTTGAAAAGCACCCCGAAACTGATGTTGGCGTGGTTCGTACCCGTCGTTACCTTTCAACTCATTCGCTCACCAGTCTTTTTCTAGTTCTTCTGTGGCCCCCCAGTTCTCTCAAGACAGCTCCACCAGATGTCCAACAAGTACTCAAATCCCAGAGGCACGCGTTTCTTCTTTGGCAAAGGTGCGTTTTTACTTTCTCTCCGTTATCAGGCCCAGCTAACTTTTGTGCAGAGAATTTTTAGGATGGTTGGTTACTCAGGATACGGTGCTGCTACCTACTGTAGTTGTGTCGCTTTTGTTCGTTGTATCTATATGTAATTTTATGGATATGAATGACCAGGACATGAAAATGTAAGGGATTACCACTAGCTGGGAGGGGAGTCCTGACTCTCACGTTAGTAGAGGATCCAGTCTTTGTCGAATGGGTTCACCAACAATCTCATAAGTCAGGAAACCAAGTACCGAGCAAATCATAATTTTCCATCATGTCGATGAGAGCAAGGCCGGTAAATACAGCGGAGGAGGGCTTGTGCGGGGCGGTATAAATGCTGTGGCGAGACCTTGAAATCACGGCGCGCACGCACATTTGTGACCAGCTGCACATGGCACGTCATGTATAGGAAAGAAGAATATACTGGAGTTCGGCGACCAGCAAGACAACCACTTACCCATTCGACCTTCACTGTGGCAGGCAACGTCAAATATTGTAGCCCACATCATGGTTGGGTTCAGCTCGGTGCTGCAAAGTCTATATAGACAAAATTATTGTATTTATCAGTTACTAGTAAATTCAAGTTTTTTGATCTGCGATCAATGTGTTCAAACGTTCAAGCTCAAGTTGTCAATGGTGAAAGATATTTCTGCATGCACGTTTTTGCTAGATAGGGCGCATGGTCTACCATGTCTATAAGTCGATACACAATTCGAATGAGCTAAATACTAATCAGGTGGTATAGCGGAGTGAAGGACTGGCGCGACTGAGCGCCGCTACGATATAGATGATCTTTCCACGGCGACAACCAACCCGTAGGCGGCAGCGGCAGCGAATCCACCAACAGCCATCGTACTGACTGCTCCCCAAATATATCCCCAGACATTCCTTGCTGCCCCCGTGACTCGAGCTTTAACAGTACCAAATATAAGAAGAACTATCCCAGTAATTATGCAAGAAATCTTCAGTGCATCAAGTGCTGTAGAAATGAAGAAATATGGGAGAAGGGGGATGATACCGCCACAGAGGTATCCCATGCCGATGGTGAACGCAGAGATGTATAGTCGGCGCGTCGGAATTTCCTCTGAACAAGTAAAAGGCAGACAATCAGAACCACGTTCAACGCAAGAATGATGACAAAATACACATACCCATACCCTCTCCAAATTTCAGTAAGAAAGGTGTTAGCCCATGTTCGCTCTTCATCCCCTGCAATTGTCTCTCCTCATCGGTAGGTGTGGGTGTACTTCCGTCAAACCCAGACGCATCCTCTGCTTTGCGCAGGCAATTTGCGACAGCCTGGGAGGCCGCTTCGTCGACACCGACGGGACCCAAAACAGCGTGTACCTCTCTCTCCATTTCTCCAATGCAACTCCGCATCACGCGTGAGTAGGTGTGACGCCGCATGAACAGAAAATGGTCCCGCTCAGCCTGGGATGCAAGGAAGCCACCTATTCCCATAGATATGGCACCGGCGATGAGTTCTGCAAGGCCGCCGACAACGACAATTCTTGAAGTCCCCAAGCCAGACAGACCAGCTGTCAGCGCAAATGGAACAGTCAGGCCATCCGACAATCCAATGATGCTATAAGAAGGGGTACAAAATATGTCAGTCATTTGCGAGGAACGCGCAGACAGAAGGTCGCGGGCTGGTAAGGGGTAAACTCACATGTCGCGGATAACGTCAGGATCTATAAGAGTTCTATCGTCTTCGCCCTTGAGTTCCTTGCAACAAATACCATCTTGGCGACCAAGTCTATCACATTTTTCGTTGAGCGTAGGACTCAAGGTTCTGTTGGATTCCAGTGACCACACTGGTGGGGATTTGTTGGTTGAACTGCCAGGCAGGGCATCTCTGTCCGGTAGTGGAACCGCCGTGCTGGTAGACACATGGTTAGTTGAGGTCATGGCTGGTTGATGAATGGATAGCCAACGAAAGTAGTGAAGAATTATTCAGGAGCGGAGGGAGCTTATATATGATATCATGGCAGGCATGAGGAACCAATTATTAGAGTTCAGAAATCGCACTGGACAAAGGCTGGGCTGAGGCTGGGGGCAGCATTGAGTGAACGTTCCCCGTAAGTTGCGGTCAGATGACGTTGGCCAATCAAATCGTGGCTATTTGACACTTGTCTGCCTGAGGAGCGCATTCATCGGCGATCATCATTCCATGCTGCAAAATAGAGCTCGCTAGAAATTCCTTGGATCCCCCTCCGCGGCAGTTGTATCTCAACAATTGCAGCGCGTCACGCGGAGTTGCTACAGTACTTGAGTATATATCCCACGTCAGTACTTGGGAAGATCTCCATTCCCACATTAGTGGGAATTGAGGCTTTTGTCGGAGACTCGGATCTCAATGGGAATTCCCTACCCTTTCGAAAAATTAACACAGCTATGATGCGGACCATGGCATGGTTCGTCCAGTCTTTACTGTGACCTGGAGTCTATCGTCTCTACAGCCAAAGTCTGCACTTTGGCCACGCCTGTTCTGCGTGGGGTTGCATTGCGAGTTGGAGTTAAAATATCAGATGCGCGAAATAAGGAATGTAGTTTCAATTTAATCATGTCCTCGGAGTATCTTCACTTTTAAACGCAGAGCTTCAAGCTTCAAGTGACAAGTCAGATGATGCCCTCTTCAAGAGTCTCTTGACGAAGCCTATCCCAAGTAGTTGCTGTACAAAGACACGTGGCACTTTGCTCGCTCCTGAGTTTCACAACTTGTATAGCTTTCAGGTAGTCAATGTTCCACGTACTCTTCTTGTCATCAGCGCATCTCTTACTGTCAATTCAGCGGCTATGCGGGCCTCCAAAGCCATGTCTTCATCGTGGAATTCGGCATCTGTTGATGATGCTCATCGTTTAGAGAAGCTGAACCGCACCGACCTCCAGGTATCTGTCATTTTACTCCATGCCATCATACACTCTACAACAGGGAGTCGGTGACTGGCACTTTCCAGCGCCGCTATAGTTACGATCCAATGCAATTGTCGAAAATTTCCAATTTGCTACTCCTCATTCGACATCGTCAGTCATTAGTAACTGTGACACACTGGAACTTCCTCGCTGTCCCGTCGGTATGCGATGTTTTGGCGAATCGTGAAATGGGTCCGGGCCTGTTCCTGTCAGTTTGCCAGGACCCCATTATCCACCCCTAACGACGCTGACGTGACCCGCGGAGTTGCATATAGATATCTGTGGTGGTGTGAAAGATATCACCAGCTCTCTCAGACCCAGCGCAAATGATGCCAAGCATCATTTTTACGGAGAGCCTCATACGGAAAGCCCCCAGGTAAAGAATGATCTATATCCACTACTGTATCCTATCATCTCATATCGTGTAACAGAGAGTGTACACATATGATCCTTTCAAAGAGACTATTGTGTGTGCACGCATATTTGAAATTCTTGTAGGTTTTCGTGGACGCAGGATAAAGCCTATTTGCGTCCCTATCACGAAAACGCTTAAATGACTATCATGTGTTTATGCCCAAAGACCATCAAACCGCTTCGACGCACACGACCTTTCTGGAATCTCAGATTTACACAACTTTATGTTCGACGTGAGTCTTTGTTGTTGATCAAGTGTCTTGTGATACTCTATCTTCCAATTGATCGATCAATGTTAGGAGCCTGAGAGACAGAACTCTGCGAAATCCCAAATCTTTTTTTGAGCGGACTCAGCAAATGACAGTGTGGGCAAGCATAGAAATGACTTTTGAATGTATGTGATCTGTATATCTATGAAAGTATATCACTGACCCTTGCCTGAGAATCTTTAATGACCTGGCCATTCAGTACTGCTCTTTGGCAACTGATATTCCACGTCGTGGTGGTGCGGAGATTTTGAGGCGCAGTAACAGCACCTTCGACTGTACCCTATTTTGAGATCAAGATTGGTATTCAACCTCATTTACTCCATTTTAACTGGCACTCACATGATGCGTTGCCGAGCGTATAATGAAGTCCGAAAAAATGTTATTCCCTAACAGAGTTGAAAACGTCACGAAGCCGAGGTGTTCAGGAGTTAGATCAAAACTTTTATAATTGTTTGGCGCCATGACATTAGACATCAATGCATCACTGGTAGCGTACGGTAGTCAGCCGATGAAAATTGTTCGTCATTCATCCAATCCGTATTCAGCCATTGGTTGGCGGAAATGCATCAAAGGTTTGTCAAAGAATCGATACCAGTGGCAAAATTGAATTACTCACACCGGCTATTTAATAGTGAGTGTCAATGTTCCCCAAGTAACTTAACACTTACTACTAGTTACGGTACCGTCGAAAATGCCGCGGCGCACACGAAGGTAAGTAGAAGTGCAGAATCTATAGCTAATTATGCTTAACTACAGGTTAAAAACGACGAGCACAGACTCATTTGCGTTGTCGACAACGGCTCGCAAAGCATGACTCCAAACAATTTAAGTTACGGTTTGTCTGACGCCATTCTCCAGGATGAAAACTTACTGGTCACATCAGGGAAACGTAATTTGCTACAGAGCGCTGCGGAGTGCTCTGTAGCACTCTGTAGCACAATCAAACCCGCTGATGGTTTTCCCAGCTTCAGGGTTCTCTGACTGCTACTCTACTACCTCCATGAAATCTGACTCCGACTCAGAGTCATTGACTTCCTCTACACACGCTAGCATCGGAAAAATATGCTCATGCTGCGATAGTCACGCGTCGCACCTGTCCGTGTCGAAAATAAGTCTGATTAGTCACAGGTCATAATGAGGACGATCATGTCACAATGTCATGGTTATGAACAGAAGCAAAATGTGCCTCCGTTACCCGCCGCTGCCCCCAGATTTACCGAGACGACGGATCTACCTTAATTACACGCAAACATGTGGTTACTCGCCGTGGTGGTACCAAAATTGGTGTGAGTACAACGTGTTTATCTTTTCTTCCATTTTCCCTCGTTCTAACGCCACTTGGATATCTGGCTCGCAGTCAGTGTCCTCTATGGCCCCAATATCCACCGCAAACTCCATGCTCTCCGAGTCTGCGTCAGCCTTGGGATATCAGCTGGTGACTCAGAGTTCATTCAAAACTGCGGATTATCGACTTTGAGATTCCTCAACATCTCTTGTACAGCATAACTTGACAGGCTTTCGTACGTGGCTACATAATGGAATAATTCACTCACCTTATTTACTATTGTTTATTAACTGTTGTGAAAGCAACCCATAACATGCACAACAGGCGGCACTCCTTGTCGTAGTGATGCAAGACAGTGTTATGATTGTGGGTTTAGTAGTGATGCACTGTTAGTGCTACAATTCTAGGCCCACCAGTGTGTTGCATCATTGGCGCACTGTGATGTCTTATAGTGATTCTAGGTGATGCATTTCGATATGCGTTGTGATAAAAATCATGTATCGCCAGTCACCACCAACGCCTTTGGTTCTCATAGCCACCCACCCATTCGTTCTTGCGACCAGTGCTGCTGACCACCTACTGGCGCCCTTCGTTCACCTTCTCGTGGCCACCTGCCCTTCTCTCTTACCCTCTTACCCTTCACTCCCGCAGCTGCATTTTACTGCTCATTCGCATAGTGTGGTGCCCCTTGTTGAGTTCCGAGCAATCAGAGACAGAGGTTGAGGAAGCCGATGGATCCGATGAGATAGGTACGAGCGGGTGAAGGAAGTCCGAGCGCATGACGCAGCGCGGCCAATAGGCTGCGCCCTGCTGACATCGGCCTGCGCCCTGCAATATATGTATGTCAGAAAACTTCCTCTTTTTGTTCCTTACTTACCTCGTATAAGAGAAGTGTCCATTTGATGCACAAATCTCAGTTGTTCTTGCAACTGAGATGTGAGTAGCTAAAAACATCTATGTCAGCATTAGCTGACCAAAACCGTAGTGTACCTTTGTAAAGGTATTATGCATGCCAATATACTCAGTTGTTCTTGAAACTGAGATTGTACCTTTGTAAAGCTCCCTCTCCCTTCATTTGCTTGCCTGTCATCATGGCACCCCTTAGGTTTCCATCATTCAATTCGACCAAAATCATTCAGGTATTCTCATAATGCATCCTCACTTGCAACATGTAGAGCCACCCTGTCATATATTCAATTTGTACAGACATCATGATGCAGCCCTTCTCCTCAGTGGTCACTAGGTACTTTGTCTCATGTGGTCTACTGAACCTTTCTCATACCTTTCATCTCAATTTTTTTAGTTCTACCTATATGGTATGTGCAGTAGTGTCTTGTATCCCACTTGCCATTGTAATGGGAATGGACTGCAAGGGAACCCAAGGCCAAACCTCTATAGCGGGAGGAGGCAGCTCTATCTATCAAGGACTGACTATGACACGCAGCAGGACTACCTACACCATTGCTCACTGAAATCCTATCCCACACATCCAAAAGTGGTAGTGTGTGACAAAGCTGTTCGAAATGTCATCTATGTGCTGCTATGCTTGATGTCAATTTGGAAATGGTTAGATTTTGAGGTTACAGGAAAGGTGATTGAACTACAACACAAGTGTTAGGTATATGTGGGACTGGAGTGGTGGTGAGAAAAGGTTTTTGGTATTTGGGCAAAAGCCCTGTGGGCTTTTCCAGCCTGAAACAAGGGTCCGAACCTGGGTGTCAAGATGAGCTGTGAGGGTGGGTGGGCCCGATCAGCTTGTTAATCATGTAGGACACCACAGGAAGTGTACAACTTGCATTGGGCAAATGCAACATTTCTAGTTATACTGTAGAGATACGCACTTAGCTTCGTCACAGCATCACACATCCAACGAATCGAAGCTATTTCATGTGACAGTCACATGAAATTGAACTTGTTCAAAGGTAAATTGTGACATATGGTAAAACATGAAAAAAAGTGTAGATTATGGTCAATGTTTCCAAAAAATTTTGTACTGTGTATTTTCCATGTGTCT
This sequence comes from Suillus cothurnatus, assembly GCA_016758765.1. Lineage (NCBI taxonomy): Eukaryota > Fungi > Basidiomycota > Agaricomycetes > Boletales > Suillaceae > Suillus > Suillus cothurnatus. Next base: position 341,131 of record JABBWL010000059.1, on the reverse strand, counting down.
GTGCTTTCCACAACCAAAAAATCTCCTCATTACCTTCAATGGTGGAAGCTGCAAGTTCTTGGTCTTGAGATTTGTGGGGAAGTTGAAGATGAGCAGCTGAGTAACTGAGAGAGTACAGGAAGGAACAATTGCATGAAACTTCACAGGAACACATGGTATTTTTTGTGAGTTGTTTTGGACTTGGGGGCATCGCACAAACTAGCCATGGTACTGAAGAGCTTTGATAGGGATGGTTTCAGAGTTAATTGTCCTGAGAGCTGACTTATGCCTTACTGAACATTGGAGGATCTGTAGTGATATGACAGTACATACACACATAGAGAAGCCTGAGGCCTGACATATTGACAGATAGATAAATATGAAGTGCTCCATTGTGAATGCAAGCTTGATGATCATTGATAAATTGAGAGCCTGTTGCTGCAGGCACTGACAGCAGCTGCCAGGCAGTGGTGACATGAAGGTTCAAAGCTATTTCTGAGGTGTCACAGGTCACAGCAGTCTTTGAATCTTCGAAGCTAAGCTTCAGTTGGTCACACCCAGATGACGTTGAAGCTAAGTGCATATCTCTACAGTAGTCTTAGTTTGTCTTAAATGTGGGAGTAGTTTTGTTGCATTTGTCTGTGCTGATCTAGGTAGTGGCGGGTGGGTGCAAAAAGACCGAGAACTAGTAGCTAGGACTTAGATTGAGAGACGACTATGAGGTGGTCAAGAGCAGGAAAAGCTGCACCACCTTGCTTAATTGCATGTAGACTACATTCTATGCAGCCTGTGCCTTGGCAGCTTAGAAAGACATCTATGTGCTGCTATGCTTGATGTCAATTTGAAAATGGTTAGATTTCAAGGTTACAGGAAAGGTGATCGAACTACAACACAAGTGTTAGGTATATGTGGGACTGGAGTGGTGGTGAGGAAAGGTTTTTGGTGTTTGGGCAAAAGCCCTGCAGGCTTTTCTGGCCTGAAACAAGAATTAGGAGTGTTGCAATGCGTATAGCAAAGCTTGAAAACCCTGGAAATAGGAGCAAAAAGCTCACTTGGCTATTAGCATACTGGCGGCAATGTATAGTGCATAAAAGGCTCCAGGGCTGGGGATGCTTGAATGTGGGGTGCCAGGATCAAAGCATGGTCTCTGAGGTAGAGTGCAAAAGTGTCACTGGACCATCTTCCCATGCTTTTTACCACATTGAAAGGGATCCCTTGCAACAGGTACTCTAATGTTCCACCAATTTGTAGACCATGTCCTTTTAAATCTGGGAGCCCGGCTATCAAAGCTACTGCTGCTACACATTTGATTAGTTCTTTCTTTGATAGTGGTCTAATGCCTTTGGGATGCTTCCAAGCAAATAGGTGAGAATTGTCACTTGCGCTGTTGACCCAAAAATGATTTAAAAGCATGGCTTTGGGATCAGTTGGCCCATCTTGTTCTGCCCAGAAAGTGTCTTCACTGGCTATGGGGGCAGTTTTGGTGCTTGGAATATGGAATTTCATAATGGGATGTCCATGACAGTCTGTCACTTCAGATACTCCTCTTCTTGAAATGTGCTTGTTTGGATTGAAACTTTTAACAGTTTTTACAGTAAATTTGCCCAATCTAGCAATGCAGTAGAACATTGTTGTCAAGCAAGCATATACTACAGCATCTAGTGGTTTGTTCAGATTCAAATGTTCATGGATAGATGCTAGGATGTTTGGTGTAAACGGTAGGTGTTTCAGCTGTTTTGAGGATTCAGGTACACATGCCTTTGCCCTGTCTAGGATGGCTTTTAACTTGTTGATCAAAATTAGCCACATCCTGCCATGGAGAAGGTGCCATGCTTTGATGCCTGCTGCATAGTTGGAGAGGGCTGACCCTGAGTATGACCCAGCACAGCTGGATAGGAAAGCAAGGAGGAGGGCAGGGGCTACTGGACATCTCTGATCTTCTTCTATATCATTTGTATTGCAGAATACGTGGAAAACTAACAATCCTGCTCCATAGGTCTCCTTCGTTGACTGTGCCCAGGAGGAACCCATGACATCTAAGATGTAGTCCAACTGGGCATCTATTATCTTTGCTCCTTGCTGGCTGCCTGAGGTTGCTGTTAATTGCAGCAGCCTCGGGCTGGTTCCTGACTGGGACCACAACCTTAACCTGTCTCTTGCTAAGCAATGGGGACAGAGTGATGACGGGCGGGGTGTTAGGGCTGGTTTGTAATTTTTGGGGGTGGTGGATGGGAGGGTCATGATGGACATTATCAGGGCCCCAAAATAGGACACTCTTGAGGAGTTGTTCATTTTGGAGGGCTGCCCTGATGAAACCTTCTTCCTCAACTTGGGAGGCTCTGGTCCACTCTGCTGCTTGTTGTTTGATAAGTTCTTAATTGATGAGCTTGCAAGCGGGAGTGGAGCAAGTCCTGTCACACAAATGATGGAGTTTGATAGGGGAGAGAGGCTCTGTTGAAATGATGATGAACTCATTAAGTTCTGGGGGAATATTGATGGGAGGGAGAAGAAATTTGTCTGAGCCAAGGATGCCTCTGGATGGGTCATCTGCTGGATTGAGTGCACTTGCGATGTAAGTGGTAGTGATCTTGAAATGTCTGGGTAGATTGTTAATGAACTTGTGAATCCTTCTGAAGACATCATTGACCACTCTGTTGCAGTGGAAATGTCTCCACCAACCCTTGACAATCCCTGTGTTGTCTCTGTGGATGATGAAATTGCCACTAGCATTAGTAAAAGTGGCGATGGTGTACACCAGTAATTCAAAGGTGATGGCCTCTGCCTACCTGATGTCCCATTTTCCATTGGATGTCTTCCACCCTGGTATGAGGTACCAAGCCCTCCAGAAGCTGCCTATAATGATGCCGAGGCCAATGCCTGAACTTGCGTCCAAGAAGGCCAGGAGGTTTGTTGAGGGTTCTTCAGAGAGAATTGGTCTGGATACTCCACCTGACTGTAGCAGGGTGGACCACCAGTCTAGGTCATCAGCTATGTGATGCTCAGGTCTTCATGGCATGAATGGTTTATCTCTGCAGTAAGCTAACATCCCTTTGAGGCTTGTCAGATAGGCTCTTCCCTGTGGCACTGCTGCACAGGCATGCAGTAGCTTGCCGTATAGTTGTCGGATATCTTGTAAGATGTGTGAGTGGCATTTCCTCCACTTGTGGATTGCTATAAGTTACTTATTGACCTTTTGGGAGCTCAGGTAGACCAGTTTTTGCTCAATGTTCCATATGAAACCTATATAAAGTGTTGACGGTAGGAACAGCTGGTCTTTGACCAGTTCCCAGATAATCCCTGCCTCATAGGAGAGAGCGTCTATGTCCTGTATGCAGCAGCTGAACTGCTTGTCATGCACTGATCTCGGCAAACTTCCTGATAAATCTAGTAACAGCTGTAGGCAGTCTTCATTTCTCTCTTCCAACTGGCCTGTTACTGGTGAGATGCTCCAAACCATAGGCATCCACCTGACTGATGCATGCCATCTTTTGCAAACACTTGGTACCACTCTTTTCTGGTCTCATTGAACTGTTTCAGGTACTCACACCTAATGCAAAAGAAGATATAGTTGTCCACCCACTTGTCTAGGAGTCCTATGTCTTGGTGACAGAATATCTCTGCCCCTGCATCTGCTACGTGACCATATGCTCCCGCTGACAGTGTTGCCCCAAAAGCCATGCATGTATCAACATAGAACTGGTCTTTGGAGGTGTGCACTACCCCTGCTGGCCACTGCAATGGGTGTAGGGGTACCATTTGGTATGCTTCTGATCCTGGTGGTAGCATTGCAATCAGCTGGGAAACCATTTCAAACTTACCCCATGTAGTGGGAAAATTGTCTACGTCTATGTGGGAGTTGATCAATGGGCTTTGAAAGTGCACATTTGGTGCATGTGGGAACAAGAAGTTTTGAATTAAACAAAACTTCCCTGGCTTCCCTGGTTTCAGGATGATGGATAGTGGGGAGGTTTGGAAAGGACCAATCAGGTCCTGTAGCTTGTTGGCCGAGAACGGTCCTATGTACCTGCCTTTGGAAACTTCTTTGCAAATGATTGCCTCAAACTTGTTTTTGTACTTGTTAATTGAATCTTTATTAGGCAGGGACTGTACAACTGTGATAGCAGGGAAATCTATCCTGAAACCCGATCGAAAACCTTCTGGAACTTTGGAATAACGCTCAAGTAAGCCTGCATGTCTCAACTCTTGTTCCCAGTGATCAGCTTTGTACGGGGTTAGTGGGTTCTTCCTTCTGTGCTCTAGGGCACTTCTGGGCTCCATGAGTGGTGGCACCGCATCCAGAACACACGTGCTGAGCATCATGTCTGGGAGTAGAGCAGCCTTCATCTCTCTGCCAAGCAGTGCAGATCTGCTTTCCATCTTTTGTCCAAAGTCCTTTTCGGATGTGCTCAGTGGATGTCTCATGCTGACCATTCCAGGTGTGAGTTGTGGTGCACTCAATGGTGCGGTGCTGGTGCCTGCCCAGGCATACTGCACAATAAGGGAAGGGGCCAGATGCGAGGTATGCACAAACAGTGTGTACCTTCTTGTTACTTCCTACCAGCTCTCATGGTGACCACATATAAGGTGCTGTTGTGGCGATGTATGGGAAGGCACGTGATTGGCCCAATATTTTAACATTTCAAAGTGATGACAGTGTGAAGGTGGGTGCGTGAAGAATGCAAAGTTTGTTTGGTCATCAGCACGTGATGGCCGACAGTGATACATGGATGTAAAAGGTGTGTGATCCATGTATTTATGTTTTGTGAGGAAAGGAAGGCCTCTGGTTAGAGGATGAAGATGAACCAGAGACTAACTTTTACTGACATTTATGGCTGCCGCAGTCTGCTTCTCTAGGTGCTCATTGAAAAGCTCCTCCCTTGCTTCTATCAGGAGATCTTGGTTGATCTCTTTGAGGCTCCACCCTTGTGATGTTCCAATGGTGAGGTGCCACCTGCACCGCTGTTGTGACTGGTATGAAAGAAGGGCATGCTGCCTGAGGTGGTCTGGAGAATGGTGCCAACAGTGATTCTGAAGCATGCTCCAGAATCATATGTGCATGTTGACTCGGTTGTCTGGCCAGTCATGTACTCTCATTATATTGATCATGTGTGGAGCAGCTTCATTGAACTCCTCCCATGAGAGGTTCTCATCTCAAATGATAGCATCTGCTTTGGGGTCTCTCACAGCAGCTGCTGGGACCCAAGTATGTGCACCATTGGCTTCTGGCAGCATGATGAGCACTTCAGGCTCTGCTATAAGTACTGCTGCTTTGGTGTCACTCAAACCTTTGTTGGTGAAGTAGTGCAGCTTGCAAAAATTGCCTGCCTTCATTTTCCTGATGGCATAGGCTGCGGGTATGATGGTGGGGTCAGAAGGCACCTTCCCGTGCTTTATGGGTGCGTACTTATTCTTGTTCTTCTTCCATTCTTCCAGGCACACTGCCTCTTCCTCATCTTTGAGTACTTGCAGATGCTCCTCAGCATTGTGCTCCTCTTGCTGCCGAGCAGCTTCTAACCTTTGTTGCTTATTAGCCCATTATTCTTTAGCTGCATTGTTAGCTATGGTCCATAGCGATGTCAGTGAGCAGATGGCCTGTTCCTCATTGAAGCCTTCAGCTATGAGTTGTTGTCTGGCCTCATGGTGTTCATCTAGTGCGTAGTCTGGAGCAATCTCTTCATTGGGGTCTTCTTGGAACATCACAGTGAAGTAAAGTGATAATGCAAAAAGACTGAGAACTAGTAGCTAGGAATTAGATTGAGAGATGACTACAAGGTGGTCAACAGCAGGAAAAGCTGCGCCACCTTGCTTAATTGCACATAGACTATATTCTACACAGCCTTGTGCCTCAGCAGCTTAGAAAGGCATTCATATAATTTTCTCACCATGTGTTGCCAACCAATTTAATACATAACTATTTGATCTATTGTGTGAGGTGTGTGACATGCCTGTATTTAAAAACTCCAGGATATTATAAATATACCATAGGTACATTAGAAAGCAGAGCTTTTATGGATAAGTTGATTTATGTTGAATATACTATATGCTACACCTTGCACAGATGTGTTATCCCACATCAGCAAACTAACAACTTGAATTTGGTGACAAGGTACCACAAAGCCATACAAATATTACAAACCATGTAAGGTGACAGGGCTCACAAACTCAACAATGTGATACAAAGCCAGACAAGTACATAAATAAGTATATAACCAAAATAATGTATGTACATACACTACTGCTGATGTGAAGCGTAATAAAGTGCATAATAGAAATCTTTATTGCAGTACCTGTTTAAAAGAAACAATTCAGAATAGTACATAGATGTTGCCCTCATGAATTGAGCATCAGCTGCATCCCCTATAGTGCAATTCACTTATGCGCCACTACATTTGTGCAAATTTTCTGCCGTTGCGAGAACAAGTCCCAGGAACTTTTTATCTTGTAAAAATGCTTAGATTAATGATAGGAACATATTGTCAAAAGCAATTTTGCATAGCATCAAATTTGAGCAAGATAAAATTTCGGACATGACCCAAATTGGTGGTGAGGGCTAAGAAACCGGTAAAATCAGTCAAAAGACATCTCCGGAACATGTCTATGAGATTTGTACCTCCTCAAGCTGAACTCCTTGACCTGCAACTGTGCCTTTTTCATCTCTAGACCTGACTGGTAAGCATCAATCCACCTGTGCATCCAATGTTCCCATAACTGGATTGTACTGAGACATACGGAAGCCATAGCCTTTGGCAAGTTGGTCTTGAGCGTTTCAAAGGTATAATCACAGTTCTCACGCAGATACCTCTTTACTGCCCCCCCAAAAAAAATCGATAAAGTTGAGCTCACAGTGGTATTTTGGCAAGAAGATGCACAAGTGACCAGCAGCCTGGATAACATCTTGCATGAGTGGTTTTTGCTCAACAAAATCTGGTTGAAGTTCGAGAATTTGCTTGAGGCAGCAATTTGTCACCTCATCAGGACACTTCAATTGGCACCTGCCTTGATGTCTCCCCTGCAGAAGACCATGTTCTTGGAGAACAGCCTTTATGCCCTTTGGTTCATTCAGGTGATCATGGTGATCAGAGGGAAACATCATGGGCTGAATAACTTTTTGCCCACCAACATCAATAAACTAACCATCTTTCATATGTGCCTGCTTGCCCCCTGGATTTACATTCATGCATGAGATCAGCAGCGCATCATCTGCATATGCTGAGTGTCCCTGAGAATTATCGATGAGGAACAATGCCTGGTAACCAGGTCCATGAGCATGTTCAAATGCTGGAATAATTTTGTCACAGAGCTTCCCCTGTTTTCAGTTTCATACACAATATTTGAATAATGACACCCACCTGTGCAACAAATATTTCCCCATTCCAGTATCCTTCATAATTCTTGCCATACTTGATGGTGTGTGCGGCTTCCTCAAGATGTCCGACAGTCGAGCAAATGATACTACTCTGATGCAATCCTTGACCCACTCCTTTCTTTCTCAGCTTGTACTCACCATCTGGCACCCAGCTCATTGACTGTCCGTCATTTGCTTGAGTTGTCATCTCATCATGTGCACAAATGACCAGCTGTATTTTAACAAAATTGGAAGGAGGGATATTGGACTCCTTCTCAACATCTCCAACAACGTATCAAACAAGACAATGTTCATGTTCCTTCATCGCAGGAAGAAAGACATCTTGGTGATATTTGACAACATCTGGTCAATCATGGCCATCAAAATACAGCCCTTTCTTGTATTCCATGAACCGAAACCCTTCAAGATAGAGCCAGCAACGAGCCATGTTCAATGATACCCCACACCCAACCTTCATGTGAATGCAAGGAAAGAGCTCAAGTTCAATGTATCTCTTCAGCCCCTGGGGCATTTCAGTCTGCACAAGCCCCTCGAGATATTTTGTTGCTTTGGTATGGAGAAGTTCATTATTCATGAATTTTGCCAGCTTCTGGGGGTTCATTGACCATTTGTTTGAGCACATGAATGTGCGGAGCTCGGATGTGATTGCAGGGTCATCAAGAAGTGACAAAATCTTGGCATGCCATCCCCATTGTGAAACTGGAAGCATTCTTGTTCGCATCCACTCATGAGTCCACCCACAAACTTGGTGTCCTCCCCACTTTGCAGCAAACCCATTCGTCTCTGCAGCCATTTCTGAGGCCACCTTGAAACCATGCTTGTTCTTCACCACAAGCATCAAGTGAGCCTCGATAGTGCATGCACAACATGCCTGTAAACCATGTGGACCCCCAACAAACACCATCTTCTTTGACTTCAAATGCTTCATGATATCTTTGTTTGCATGCTCCAGCTCAGCATGCTTGGCAGCTTGCCTTTGTTTTCGCTGCTCATGGTAAGGAACCTTGAGTTTCTGGCGTTTCTGAGGTAGTGCTGAGGAATTGTGACTTGTGTCATCATGATCATTGCTGTGATCCATGTTGGTGTTGCTACCCCCGTCATCTTCATCGCTCAAGAAATTGGAAAGGAAGCCCAGCAAGTTTGGAACATATTGCATGTTTCTGGGATGTGCTGCCTGATGCTGATTGTGCACTGGCTTTTGTGCAGCACCTTTTTGTGTAAATGCACACATCATGCTGATCTGTGGATTGGTACTGAACAGCCTTGCTAGTAAGCATTTTGATCTTATTTACTGAGGAGTCCTGCTCACCTTGTCTTCACATATTCACAAAAATCCTCTCGAGCCCAAGCCTCATGCAGTCTGTGCTCCTGTGTGCGCTTTGAGTGTCCATCATATCCTAATCTTCAGCTTCTCTCAGCTTTCTTCCAGGTCTTGCTCATCTTGGGTCCAGTCACCTTCTGATAAGGTGTGGGTTTTGCAAGCAAGGTAACCTCGTCTCTCAACTGTGCCAAACTACTTTCATGTTCTTTGCCCTCCAGCTCAACAACACTCTCTCCACTTTCTGATTCAGAGTCCAAGTCACAATCCATCTCAAATTCTGAGTTACTGTTGGTGTCAGGCAACAAGCAGTGAACACCACCAGTAAACCCGCAATCGAAGTTATCGTCGTCATTGTTGATATTGTCATTATTGTTGTTGGGCTCCTGCACAGTACTATCATTGCTGGCTATGGCTCGGACAGTAGCAGTATACACTTGGGTTTGTCGGGCAAGTCTCGCGTGAGCAGCTGCCACTTTGCGATACTTGCGGGCCATTGTATAAAGGTTGAAATAATTAACTTTTGCCTGTACATAGTAGACTGTCCATTGCAACTCGCAATCTGATACCTTGTACATTAACATTGAAGCTGTGGTTGCTGCACCTACCATTTTTGGCAGTGAGGTTAGGGTTGGAAATTTTGGCCCTCAATTTGGCGGTTGCCCCAAAGTAGCGGCACATAAGTGAATTGCACCATAGCCAAGGGATGACACTGATAAATGAACAAAGTTGATGCAGGGGAATGATATTACCAACATGTGTGCCATCAGCATACTTGGTACATTTCAGAGTATTCATTTGAGTGGCAGGATCAACCAAACCAATAGTCAGACCCTATACACAACACAGGTACTGATCTCTCCAAGTGATGTGAGCACCTCTTTGACAAATTGGATGCATGATGAGACATAATTCACATATTACATGACCTTCAAAGTGTCAAAGTTCAAATTCATAAAAAAATTCTCACCTGTTAGACCTGACTTGGGCCAAACAAACCCTTCTTCAACATTGACAAGGACAGTGTCCTTTTGGCCACCCAGGGCCAGGAGGAGATGCATATACAGTTTGAGCTGGTAATACAGCCCTGGAATTGTGGAAAGACATTTGCTGAAGGTGGACAGTATACCATAGTTGAACATGGTCAAATGGAAGGATGGGAGGATGGTTGATCAATGGCCTTCTTCTTGGACCCCCCACCATATAAACTGCTCTTCTCTCCCTCATGTCATGTAGCAAAAATTCTGAAAGCACTACATGCAAATCTGGTATATTGAAATTGATAGCAATGTCATCAACACCAACTCTGGTGTGAGAAGGAGTATAGTTGAGGTGAATCTGTGTCATGGTTAAATGTGTCAGCTGGTAACACAAGGAGGAATATGAAAATGTTTAAGAGACTTCTAAGTAAGGTTTCCATTCAAGACTTTGAAGTGGGAGTTCAGCATGCAATACTCTGCTAAAATTTGATATTGTGTAAGTGTACATGAGAGGTTTATATGCGATTTCAAGTAGTTCAATGGTATGTCATACAAGATGATGTCAGGGAAATACAACAACAAAGGGAGAAGTCAATGATGGTGAAGGGGAATGTTGTGTACAAGGCTGGGATGACATTTGGTGGTGTGATAATAAGTGAAACAAGGTGTCTATAATACAAGGTATTGATCATAAAAGGAAATGTATCCATGTGTCTTGGATGTGAAAAGTAGAGTTTGTGTCTATGAGACACACAGAAGTACATTTGCATTAGTTTGAGGTATATCAATATGGTCTGTGTGCAAAGGATATAATATCCTTACATAGAAGTGCAGTCTGTGGATCATCAAGTTCCTGCTTGTCAGGATTGATTGCCTCCTCCTGCTTGTCCTTGTCCTCAGGGACTTCTCTGGGCCTGTCATTAGGATCATAGTATGCATGATGACTCTTCAGCATCATGGCAATTGTGAAATGTTGCAGCTTCTCATCTTGAGACAGATCTGTGGGTCATAGTCATTGTTATTGGTGTGGCATGTGGGATCTTTGATTTCTGAAATATGAGCATGCTCGGTCACATCTGCAGACAACTGAATGAGAGCACTGATGTTGCATGTGCCAGAAGTGATACTCTGGAGGAGTTCTATGGTAATCCACTGCCACTTGCATTTCCACCATCACTTGCATCGATGCACAACAACATTGTCAACTCACATTATTTAGACACAATTCTTGCTGATGTATTTTTATGGCATGTAGAGCTATGTATGGCTAGTATAATATCTCAAATCTGCCAGGAGGAAAGGTCACAATGTTGCAATTTATAGCTGAAATTTCACTTTTCTGTACATAGCACCTTTGAATGATTTTTGCGGTGTACTCAAAGTTCATATATCAATGAAAATTACCTTTACTGACATCTGACATGTGTTGTTTGTAAGGATCATAGCATTCCTGATGTGCCAGTTCAATGCTGGTGAAGGGTTACACGAAACTTCACAATCAACGAGTTATCATATCTAAGTACGTTATGCATGACAGATATTAGCTAAATCAGGGTGGGCACATTATGATCTGGTGTGTCACATACTAACAAAATCTTTCCTACAAAATGCCTGGTATTGCCCGCTCCATAGCAAAGAAGAAACAGATGGCTCATGCTGAGCAAGAAAAAGCTTATGCAGAGGTGATGAAGGAATACCAAGATGAGCAGAAGAAGCCTGAAAGCGAGAGGAAGAGCAGAAAGGCCATTTGCAGAGATGTTGCAGAGAAGTGGAAAGCAATGAAAAAACCTGTTACTGTAGGAGATGATGAACATGGTGTGAACGAAGACAAGGACATTGACAGCAATGATTCTGATGGTTGGAGCTCAGAGGTTTGATCAGCTTATCGCTTATCAGCAATAATTAATCACATACAATTAGTTCTTATCATTGAGTAATACCATTTTTGGGACTGACGCAAGTGACAGTGGAGGGTTGATAAAGGCCTTATTCTTGATTCATTCACCACTCTACAACACATGTTCTGATGCTCTCAATATTCTATCATACACAATAGTTCATGTATTAGAAAGTAATTGTCAATCACAATTTTTTTTTAAAACGTGTTGTTGTGTTGTAAGACATTCTCAAAGTTTTACCGACACAAGTGATGGTGCATTACTGTAGTTTAGGAATAAACCAATTATCAATAGGCTTCTTGGCTCTCATTCATGCACCTGATGTCAGAATAATATCTTTATGTGCATGTAAGGTTGAAAGGGCCTGGTCAATACTTGCCAGTAAGTTGTTATCAGGAGTAGGGGACTGCATCAAATGTTGAACATCCATGAGGGCACAAATTTCAATGATGAAACGATGAGGGGCTGCACTAGATATCAGGCTAACAATGTAGCATTGGATATCACAGTGAACTCTGCCAGTGACTTGTTTGAGCTTTGAGATTCCACCAGCGAAGTGATGGTAGCCTGTGATGGGCTGTAGGATTGAGAACTGGAGCTCAAGTTCTGAGGTGCCCACAATTGTTAGACACCACTGGCAATCATGGTTGAAAAACTTCTTGTGCCAATGATGCAGAGGTTCTGACATCAGAAAGATCAAGGGATCAGCAAGTGGCCAGTTCATCTAGAATGGTGTGTAAATACTGTTTAGTTGGTATCCAGCACAGGCATCAAAATATGCCTTGAGATCATTGGGATTGACTGTAATGCTGTTGAGCTGATCAAGTGTGATAGAGTGAGTATGAGAGGGATGCTGAAAATTATCCCTGAACCACAGATAAGAGGCCATGGTAAATGAAGAGGTCTTCCCACATACACAGGCAGGCATAACTGCCTCTGGAGTGTTGACGATATATGCTGCATGAGGACATCATGATTCCAACTTCAGCTGCTTTCATCAATGGCTGGAGAACAATCGAAAGACATTGGTGTATAAGGCAATCTTCAAGCACACCTTGCATGCATTTATTAGGGTGTAGGTAATTTGGGATAGGTAGAAGAGCCGTTGAAGGCATGAAGACTGACTGCGGCATGCACAATCAATCTCTAGATGTGAGATCAACAACACTGCTGGTGAGGCAGAATGTCGGGTCTCACTGCGCCTAGGCCACTATGCCTGAGACAGATGTGTTTGACCCTAAAGGGGACTGCTACCACACACAGAACCAGAAATAAGAGATAAATCAAGTAGACAGGGAGCATGCACAAGGATATAGAGAGGTACAAAGCGCATGATCAGAATGCATAGTAAGTGGAGCATGGGAAGCATGTGCTAAGGTAAGCGAAGCGCGGGAATGTGTGCACCTATAGTGCACATGGGTGTGTGAAGGCGCACAAGTTATGCAGGAGGTAGGGAGCAGTGTAGGGATTCATAATGAGCATGAAGTGACGTAAGTGAAAGTGAGCACGATGTAAAGTGAGAGCAAAGGTGGAGCAGACAAAAAAGCAAGGCTTGATTAGGTGATCTAATCTAAGCCAAAATGAAATAATCACAGGGCGTGCACCCTAATGGTGACTACTACTCTAAAGTAAAACCCAAACGCTAGGGAAGTACAGTAAAGGGGAGTAATGGGGAATAGTAGCGCTACCATCAGGCTTTATACTAAGTAAAATCTCATCAGACACAGAAGGGATAGTATGTAATGACATGTCATAGCACTGCAGTCCTAGTTACACTCATGCAGCATGGAATATGACATACCAAAGGGGTGTTCAGACATGGATCGGCCCTCCTGAATGATAGGCAATAGTGCGCAGGAACACTCGCTAAGCACAGGCATGAGAAGGCATGGGCACAGGAAAGCGTGCGCCTTTGGCGTGCCATGCAGGACAGTGTCACATAACTCCATAGTGCAAATGATCAATGGACAACTCGTGTAAATATGGCCTTTTCATGCCCACAGAATTATGATTCCTTACACCATAAGGAGGAAAGCTTTTGATAAAGGTTTGTGTGAGTACACATGCATATGTTGGCAAGTCCCAGAAGAAGTGGATGAGTGATTCTAGCACCAGTCATGGTTTTGTTGGATGATAGTACAGTGCCGAGAATTGTAGCACCTCTGGGAAGCTGAGTCTACAAGAGGTGTGTTGAGATTTTGTTTTCTAAAAAAAACAAATACTGCACATACCTGCATTTCCCAAGCAATATTACCCATCATCCATTCTGAGTACACCCACATAAGATGGGATGCTGTTCTGTAAACATGACAAGGAACAAAATCAAGCTTGTTGTGGAAGAGAGGGTTGGTGAAAAGACTTTCCAAGCATTTGATAGGGTCCCTCCAAAACAATCAAATCAGATATTTTGTGGGATGGATTGAGGGGATAATCTGACACTTCCAGCTTGGTCCGCTAGGAAGCATCTCTGCACAGCTTCACAACCCCCTAGTGTTGCTGAATGAAAGGTGTAATTTTTAAATCTGAACAGGGGGTAAAGGTTAAAATCAATTCTGCAGAGTGCAAAGACTGGTACTTGCCAGAGGAAGCTTCAGAAATACACCAATTGCTGCCATACTAAGGGATGAATAAAGAAGAAAATCACTAATTTCCCACTCTTCCTTGGATGTGAAAGGGTAGAAAAGGTTGTCCTCCCTATACTCTGCATATCCATTGGCATCAAATACATTCAAAAAGGTCAGGCCATCCTGAGAGTAATACATCCCAGCACCCTCATACTTCTTCTCTAATGATTCTTCAGCCACTCCAAAGCCATCATTGATAAAAAGAACAAGGCAAGGAACAAGACAACAAGGAAGATGATGGGTAAGACAAACAAGATTCAAGGGAGGATCTGCAAGCATGTCATGACAGGTATTATGATGATGATGATCCAATAGAATTAGACCAATACCATGGCCCAGATAACAAGCACAATGATCCAGGCATTTTTGATGTCCTGGAGCACCACCAAGCAAAAAATAGACGGCACAAGGCTCCTTTCCCAAGCCGTCTATTAAGTGTAACCTGTTTTTATCACCCTTGAAATTTGCAAATACTGACTTGCTGTAGTCCTCTCATAGACACTCACATGCACCTGCTCACTCCATTTCTCCTCATCAATATACATCCTAATGTGTAAGTTCTCATTTTTATCAAAGTTTGTTTCTAATTACTCCTGACTAGGCATCTTATTGTTGATCTATTGAAAACATATGTACTCCATCTGATCACATGAGGTCTCCTCAGTGTGTGCCTTGGTATGTACCATTTACAAAATCTTCTGTTCATAGATCTCATTATCAAGATATGATCTATATATACATACCTCACCTTTTCCTTTACATACACAATCACTCTCGCTACCATGTGTCCTACATGTTCCCCATTGATTCTCTGTCTCAATCAACATATTAATTTGTCTCGTCATCAAATAGGCTCCCTCAGTCTTTCAATCCAAGACTGAGTCCATTCCATCCCTAGTTTCCTTCGTCTGAGCCTCATCACCTTCAACAGGTTATGAGCCCTGGCTCAGACTAGGACTTTCACTCGTTTTTGCTTCCACTTGTCCAGCGTCTGAGCCTTCCAATTCTTCCTGAACTGGAATGAGGCCGGCCTTTGTCACCGCTTGATCTGCGGATTCTATCTATCCCTCTACCTCTGTCACCACCATTGACACCCACTCGCTGCTCGCCACATTCCATTTTCAAGTCACCTATTCCCCCTCCCTCATTATCGCCATCGCCAATACACCCTTCATTACCACTCAAGATGTCCAACATTCAGATCCCTTCTTTGTTTCCTCATTCTCCGCTAGATGCAAATGGATCCAATTATTTGTCATGGGTTACCTCTATGGACCTCTGGCTATCTTTATTCAACCTCTGGCACCTTCTCATTGGTGACAAAAAAGAGCCGCAGCCCCTGCCCAAACTCACTACTGAGTCTGATGCAACTTTTGCGCAATGAGTTGCCACTTACAATGCAAGTGCAGACGTTATATCCTTCCGTGAACAACAAAGCATTACAAAGGGTCTTCTCGGCATGGCTGTGCACTCCAGCGACCTAATCCACTTTATGGGCATTTCAGACCCTGCCCTTGTTTGGAAAGCACTCAAAAACAAGTATCAGGCCACCGTTGGTATTTGTTTTACCTGCCTCATGGGTCGCATTTTCGACCTCCCAAAAGCCTCAGACAGTGATTCACTTGTGCAATCAATCAAGGAGATTACAGATATCAAAGCTCAGTTCAAAGCTATTGAGTCCATAGAGTGGAAGTGCAACAAGTATACTCTAGTACAGGCATTGCTCCATGCATTACCAGACTTCTATGCCCCGCTCTTGCAGCTTATCCTCCATAGTGCTGATGCAAATGCAGGAAAATTGACGCTTGAAGGAGTCATTAGTCAGATCCAAAACTCTGAACAGTACTACGTGAGTTTCGGATCAGACAATCCACATGCACATCACACTGCAATGGCTGCCAAGACTTTCAAGTCAAGCAAGCCTGTTGAACGCTTGAAGCCAAAGGAACTTGATACATCCAAGGGAGATAAGTAGGAGCTTTTGTGGCATTTGACATGTGGATCTTGCAAATGCACAGGCCACATCTGGCACAACTGCCACGCTCACCTAGCAAAATTGGACTCACCCAATATGTCAGTGTGTATTCCTTCATCACTCTCACAGGGCACTAACATATCGGCTCTCACATCAGGACAACCTGACAACATCCCGTCGTTCCTTTGTCTTCCCGCGCACTCTGCCAGCTTTTCTAATATGAATGATATCTCCTTTCCATTCCATGTAGACTCTGCTGCCACTGCACATATGGAATCCAATCACTCCCTCTTCACTCATTACAGACCTTATAACCCTCCCTTAATTGTGAAACTTGCAAATGACAATACTGTTCTTGCCCCAGGTTGGGGATTCATCACGCTAGCACTTGACAATGATGGAAGACACAAGTCCATTGAACTCCCTTTCCTCCATGTACCTGACCTATGGTGTACACTGATATCCATATCTGCTCTAGCATCACAGAGCATTTTCTTCAAAACAGATGCTGAAGGAGGACAAATGCATCGTGCTGATGGAACTGTGATTGCACATGTGGATTGCTCCACTCTATACTATCTTCAGGCCATGCATACTCATACAGCTTTCACCGTCAGGTCTATTGTGACTACGCCTTTACCACTGGCTGTATGGCATGCGCGCATGGGTCATGCTGCAAACTCCACCTTGCGCAAGGCTGAAAAGGTTGTTGAGGGACTGTCTCTTGATCCTTTAGAGAAGTCCACAGGACCTGGTGACCATATTTACTGTCCATCATGCCTAATGGGCAAGCAGAAATGATTGCCATTCCCGTCCCATGCTCAACACCGTGTGACACATGTTGCAGAGCTTATTCACACTGATGTCTGGGGACCTGTCAATATTGCAACACTATCTGGTGAAACATTTTTCATTGCTTTCACAGATGATTTTTCATGTTTTTCGACTGTTTACCTCATGAAGCACAAGAGCAAGGTATACTCTCATCTTCAGCGATTGAGAACCAGTCAGGACAGCGAGTCAAACACCTTTGTAGCAACAATGGCAGTGAATATGTCTCTCATACCATCATTGAGCTCCTGTGCAGCAAGGGAATTGAACATCAACTTATGATGTCATATACAGCTGAACAGAATGGTGTTGCAGAGCACGGGCACCAGACAATTGCCACTCGAGCATTAAGTGCTCACCACCAAAATGGCTATCCTCGTTCGTTCTGGGGTCACACTATCCTCAACTCAGCTTACATCAAAAATTTCCTTCTGTCATCAGCCATTGACAACAGGACGCCATTTGAACTCTTTTATGGTGAATTGCCAGATGTCTCACACTTACGTCCATTTGGCTGCCTCGCCTATGCTCACATCCCAGATGATAATCGCCACAAATACAAGTTTGTCTCAAGATGGTGTTTCTTATTGGGACATGTCAAGGATGCTGGATATCTTTTATGGGATCCAGCAACACGACAAACAGTATGCTCTCGGAATGTCCATTTCAATGAAAGTCTCTTCTATGGCACACCCAATTCAGTTGTTTCACCTCTTGTTGAATTGTACAATCAGCGCACTTTAATGCAACAGTCTACCTCTGCACTGCCATGCCCTTTGTTGACATCAGAAGACACCCCCGAAATTACACTGACAGGACCCAGTACCATTTCAGTGGGAGTACTTCCAGATTCTGCCCCTTCCATCCCTGAACTTTCACAACCATTTCTGCAGTCAAATAACAACATTCTCTCTGTTACCACTACTGAGGATCCAGTAGAAACGGTACCATCTCTTGAACCACGATGTTCAACACACCAATGCATTGACACGCTGTCATGCATGGTATGCAACCCATACCATGACAGATACTTAAGAGGAGTGATAAGGAGTGATAAGGAAAGCTCTCAGGCACTATACACTTTCCTATTACCAAGTTACTCTACCATTTTTCCTATATTTCTAGCTAGTTTCTTTTTCTTCATTCATCACATCTATTTTTCCCTGTATCTTATTTTCTTTCCTAAGATTCTATTTCTTTGTGTTTATTTGTATTTTATTTGGACACCAGATTTTCTCAGAAGCCACCAGGATTATTTGTAAGCCTGTCATGTGACTGGGAAATACTTTGGTTTGTAAGGAATTCAAGTTGACTCATCATGATTTAATCATGATTCGTCATGCTTTGTAAGACTTACAGTTGTATTTATAATCCACTTACTAAGAAGGATGACTCACCACACCTAAGGACTTGGTTTGTAAGCACATTCTTACCAATCCATGTGATGACTCATGCCACTTTTTATTCATGCTTTGTAAGACTACACTTTATTTAGTATCTATGTAGTAATTAGGCTGACTCAACACATCTAAGAGCCTGATTTGTAAGCACATTCTTACAAATCCATGTGATGGATCATGCTTAGTAATATGGCCTCCAAAAAGGTATAAAAGGAGCCCATTTTTCACACATGAATAATAACTTCCCACTTTACAATCATCATCTCTCAAAATGAGTGAGAGTATCTAAGAGTTAAAGTGCAGGCAAATTAAGTGCCTAGAAGTAAGCTTAAGTGAAGATATCTAACTCTGAGTTATATACTACCTTACAGGGGTTGACTATATAACAATCTATTCTGCTAACTAAGTGATACACATCTAAGAAACTTCTCTCTCAAAGGAAGGGAGACACGTGACCAACCAACTACTATCTATTGAGGCAATCTATCTTAGGGTGAAACATACCTAACTCATCTGTCAAAAACCTCAAAACATATCTACAGAGAGATAAACAAGAAGGGGACAATTAAGTAAACCCTCCCAAGAACTCACACGTTATCTACCACGAAGTAGAAAAGTCGTAGACTGTGAACTTAAGGACTGGCAAGAAGTCTTATCCTGTATAATTGTGTTGTCATTATACGTGTGTCGTACATAAGACCCTTAAGTAACAAGACAATGCGACCAGCAGTTCCGAGATCTGTTGCCATCCCAACCAAAAATGTCCCAGTACAGCAGCGTTGGACCTATGTCCCAGTTACTGTTGAAGAGGAAATTGACGAAGAACAAAGTAGTGGTACTACCCCAACTCCCAACGTCATTGAACACTCTGCAAGACAGGCATCCTCAATGGACAGCAACAAGATTGATGGACAGAAGCTCCCTCCAAAGACAATAGCTGCAGCTCGCTCATCAACAGATTTCAGCCATTGGGAAAGTGCAATGACTGAAGAACTAGCCTCATTGGAAGAAAAAGGTGTGGGTGTTTTAACACCACTCCCACCAGGCAGGAAAGCAGTTGGCTCATGATGGGTATACTCGCATAAGTATGATGAAAATGGCCAAATTGCCCGTCATAAGGCCCATCTTGTTGCACAAGGTTTCACGCAGATCAAGGGTCTGGACTACACCGACACTTTCGCTCCCATTGCAAATATGACACTGTATGTGCGTTACTCTCCATGGTCGCAAAGTTTGACCTTGAACTTGACCAAATGGATGTGAAAACTGCTTTCCTCAATGGACAACTTGATGAAGAAATCTACATGTGTCAACCTCCAGGTTTCGAAGACCCTGAGCACCTGGATTGGGTCTTGAAACTTCTCAAGGCGATCATCTATGGACTCAAGCAAGCTGGTCGCCAATGGAACAAGACTCTCAATGACTTCTTATGAAAGGAAGGTTTCAATTTTGTCCATAGTGAAGCAGACTATAGTCTGTATGTCCTGCGCAAGGATGACAAGACCATTTGGCTCCTTTTTTATGTTGACGACATGTTGCTTGCATCGAATTGTCAGGGTTTTCTTGATGGTTTTAAGTTGGAGATGAGCAAACATTTTGAAATGAAGGACCTTGGTGAAGCACAGCATTTCTTAGGGATGCATATTACCTGTGATTGCTCCAAGAAGCTCCTCACCATCAACCAATCCTCCTTTCTCGAACAAATCCTCAGCAAAACTCAGATGTCAGATTGTCGGCCAGTGTCTACCCCCATGGTCCCAAACATTTCTTTGACGAAGGCATCTGCACCTCTCACTCCAACCGAAGTGCAACAATTTGTGCACATGCCATACACACGTGTTGTTGGGGAGCTTAACTTTGCCATGCGCGTTAGCCATCCAGATATTGCATATGCAGTATCGACACTGTCAAAATTCTTGAGTAACCCTGGCATAGAGCACTACCATCAGCTTCACCATCTCCTTCATTATCTTCGTGGAACCACGCATCATTCCCTGACCTTCGGCTTATCTGATCAAGGACTTGTTGGGTACTCAGACTCAGACTTCACGTCTGACAAAGATGACAGCCATTCAATTGGGGGCTACGTCTACTACCTTTTTGGTTCCCCCATTAGCTGGCATTCACAGAAACAATCCGTTGTCACGACTTTGTCCACTGAAGCAGAGTATATCTCCCTCTCCAATGCTGTGTGCGAGCAGATTCATCTCAGTCAGCTGCTATGTGACTTTGGTCTTGACATGGCACTGATCACCCCTACCACGCTATATGGTGATAACAACGGAAGTTGCGCGCTGATGAAAAACCCGCAATTCCATGACCAGGCAAAGCACATTCGCGTCCACTACCACTTCATTCGCGATCTTGTTAGCGACGGTGTAGGTATCACAACCTGGCTAGGCACTAGCTATAATAATGCAAAACCAGTATAAGTGAGTCTCAGCTCTACCTAGCTGCTATACTTGCAGAAGCAAGAGCGTTCGACCCTAAAGGGGACGCAAGGAAAGCGAAGATCCACAAGTGAGTGCTGATCAACCCTAATCAAGTGCGATGAAATGCGAAGAAAATGCGAAGGAATGCGGTGAAACGTGAAGAAACACGAAATGCGCTGAAGGCGTGTGTGGGAAAGCGAAACGCGATAGTCGCGCGAAGCGTGGGAAAGTAGCGCGCGAAGTGCACAAGTGTAGAGAGGGCGTATAAATGATGCTGGGATGTGAACCAAGGCAAGGAGGACGGATGCTGGACGGATAATAGACAGATATGTGATTGCCACTAGCTATAGACGGATGCTAGGGACTACAACGACGGATACATGCACTGCATGGAACTAACTGGTGATAGATGGTGACTGCCAGAAGCTAAGTTGTAAAAACAGACATGGCAACTCTAAGTCGCACATAAGCGCCTTCCCAGGGCTCGGAAGCGAATCGGGAGCGCTCTGAGTAAGTAAATGATGTAATGTAAGGGTCCATAACGAAATAATAATCGTACGATGCCAGACATAGTCAGATATAGTAATAAATGGAATGCGACGCACCAAGGAACTGGCTGGACAATGGATGGATGCTCCTGCGATGATGCGCACTAAATCGCGATGAAATGCAAAGATGCACGAGAATGCAAAGATGCGCGAGAACGCGAAGATGCGCGAGAATGCAAAGATGCGCAAGAACGCGAAGATGCGCGAGAATGCGAAGATGCGCAAGAACGCGAAGATGCGCAATGGAATGCGAAGATGCACAGTGAAACGCGAAGATGCGCGGTGAAACGCGAAGATGCATAGTGAAACACGAAGATGCATAGTGAAACACGAAGATGCGCAATAGAACATGATGATGCGCGATGAAACACGAAGATGCGCGATGGAATGCGAAGATGCGCGATGGAATGCGAAGATGCACAGTGAAACACGAAGATGCGCAATAGAACATGATGATGCGCGATGAAACGCGAAGATGCGCGAGAACGCGCGCTAAGCGCGAGCGCGGGAATGCATTGCGCGAGTGCGGGAAAGTGTCTTGAGTCTGGCGCATTATTGCAGGGAAGCTGCGCATAATATGTGGAATCGCTCTACACATGATGGTGATGTTGTGCTGTGAAGCCCAGTCGTCATGAGCTGTAAAATAGGCCAATACCAGCCTGTAGAGAATTGAGTCTCTACAACGGGACCATCATCATTCCATATGTACCTACACACGACATGATTGCCGACATTTTCATGAAATCCCTACCTCAGAAACTTTTCTGCAACCATTGCCACTTGCTTGCCCTCCGTTCACCTTCAAACAAGGAATCAGCTGAATAAGCTACACACGTGCCTCTAGTGATTTGCGTCTGAGTGGGAGTATCAAGATATGATCTATATATACATACCTCACCTTTTCCTTTACATACACAATCACTCTCACTACCATGTGTCCTACACGTTCCCCATTGATTCTCTGTCTCAATCAACATATTAATTCATCTCGTCATTGAATAGGCTCCCTCAGTCTTTCAATCCAAGACTGAGTCCATTCTGTCCCTAGTTTCCTTCATCCGAGCCTCGTCACCTTCGACACTCATTATGCACACTGCCAGACTTGCACTCCACAAGACAAACCTTCTAAAACCCCACCAGATGAAAACCCAGTGTACCTACGCACACACCCCCACCCCCATTAGCCTTAGGTTGGCTTCCAATGCTCCAATGCCCTAAACCCTCAAACAGGGTGTGAGCTAATGGTCCATAATTACATCAATGTCAATAGAAACCTTAGACTGTAGTAGCACATAGCATATACTGTCTACATTGGGCATTGCCCCCAGCAGACAATAAACTTAATTTAAAAAACAAAATCTCATCATCCTTCTATTACTCATTCTGAGTCTCTGAACCCAAATGTATCTCATGTTTCCACTTGTAGACTGTCTCCTTGTCAGCACTCCCCATTCAATCAACCCTGGTTGCTCGCTCCAAGTCTCTATGCACTAATGTTTCTCATGCTTCCACCTGTAGACCATCTCCTCATTATTTGACCACATCATCCAGTCACACCCAGCCTCCCTCTCATGGGTGCACCTCATCACAGGCTCCACATAGTCATGTTGGTCAATCAGATCATGTACCTTTCTGTTATGAACTCAGAAAGGGTCTTGCCAATAAAGGCTAGTTTGTGATCTGAACCAACAGAAGACTATGCTTTGCTGGGCTAAGAACTCCTGCAGGATCTAGAGCTGTTGAGGGCAAAGGATAGCCTCCTTCCCAAGGAGCTAGAGCTCAAGTATCAAAGAGAACTGAGTGGATTCAAGTTAGAGAAATACAAGCAGTAACTAGGGTCTTAAATAGGTAAAGGAGGCAAGCACAGACCAAGAGTAATAGTACAAAAAAGGAAGGTTCATGAGAAGTGCAGTCAGAATGAGTCAGAGATAGGGGAACATGAGGAGACAACAATGTGAAAGAGAAGTAAGTGAAAAGGAAATGAAGTAATATGGAAGCATAGTGGAATGGAAGAGAAGTGTACTGTGAAAAAACAATAGAGTGATTATAACACTTCCCTCACTCCTACTTCAGGCCATTCTCAATCTTGTAGTGTTCACCTGATGTGCGCAACCAACCCAAGCACAAAGACAGACAGACCAACAAACAATCAAACCCTTTGAAGTTGGAGTTTTACCCACCATGTTTTCAGGCATTTCTTCAGGCAGCAAAGTTGGAAATGTGCCTGCAGGCTGTACTAATGCATCCAATACCAGAGCACTCTGATGCTGTAGAACTTGCACGAGAAGTCCTGGATGTAGTGTTATGGAAATACCACTCAAAAAAGATTAAATTGGAGAAAGGTAGATCCCTCCACATTGTCAGAGGTAATCACAATCTGATGTTTCTAGGATATTTTCCAGAATATCATGACCAGATGTCATGGTTGGTGAGTACAAAGAGCTGTCCATGAATGTGATTAGTAACTGACAAGTGATCAGCTTTGTGACAACTTCTTTATGTTCCATACAGAGCTCAAGAAAATTGACATCTCTCTTGCAAAACAGCTATATGGCATCTTTCCAAAAGGTGGTGTGACACATGGGCACTTGGTGCAGGAACATATTACTGAAGCAGCATCTACAGTGGCTCAAAAAAGTGTCCCAATGTTTGTAGCTTTTCATGTAATTGCTTCATTAGGAGTCAGGGTGTGGGAATCTGACCAAGCTATAGGGAGATGTTGGACAGCCCTGCCTCTTGGAAATATATTTGCTCCATATAGCGTGGGAAACAGATGACATTGTGCGAAGATATGGTCATTTTAATTTGGTGACTCATTGGGACACTTTTTTGACTTTCATTCTGATTAACACAATCTCTATAATTATGGTACTCTGTGTGGCTTCCTTTTACTCTAATCACCTCTGCCACTCTTCTAGACATATTATCTATCAATTTGAGGTATAACTCTTTAGAAATCTTCTTCTATTCTACTGCAACTCTGTTCTATAGCTGAAATAGCCCCTATGGTAGATTTTGATAGGCTGCAAGCAATTTCTTGAGTAATGTTAGTAGGTATTTAATAGAGTCAAGGTCCAGGGACTATTCTGACCATGATAGAATAGTAATATAATGGTCTTTAAGCCATTGGTGGCCAAATTGAAGATGTGATTAGGGTCACTATTTTATGAGAAGATAGTGTCTTGTTCATTAATATATCATTTCTATATGATTCTGAGCAGACACTTCTCTAAAATCAAGATATACTACTGTGCATTTATTCTTCCCTTCATTTCAAATGGAAATTCACTCAATTCCATCCTATACAGTCCCATACCATCAAATTTCCTTCTCCAAACTTGAGTATTTGCTTGACTTATCTTTCTCTTAGTGGTTTTTCTACCTTTCTTTCACACATTTTTCAGTCTATCTGACCCTATCATATACATTTTTATCTCATCTTAACCATATAACAGAAATTCAGTTCCCAGTAGTCCAATACTAGTACTTTGGTGTAGAATTTTATCTCTTCTTTGTATAAGCTGGAAATCAGAGAGTTCTTTCTTCTTGGCTACAGCTTCAAGATTAGCTACCTTAAGAGCCTTACTGACTATCTGAGTAGGGATAGTGGTGGAGATGATGGAATTAATAGATTTGGTGACCTTGGTTGCATTTACAACCTACCCAGTTAGAATATGGTAATCAAGAGAACTTGGGTCATAGGGAGCATGCATCCAAGTTAGATACTAAATAGTTTGAAGACCATGATATTACTATTCTATCATGGTCAGAATAGTCCCTGGACCTTGACTCTATTAAATACCTACTAACATTACTCAAGAAATTGCTTGCAGCCTATCAAAATCTACCATAGGGGCTATTTCAGCTATAGAACAGAGTTGCAGTAGAATAGAAGAAGATTTCTAAAGAGTTATACCTCAAATTGATAGATAATATGTCTAGAAGAGTGGCAGAGGTGATTAGAGTAAAAGGAAGCCACACAGAGTACCATAATTATAGAGATTGTGTTAATCAGAATGAAAGTCAAAAAAGTGTCCCAATGAGTCACCAAATTAAAATGACCATATCTTCGCACAATGTCATCTGTTTCCCACGCTATATGGAGCAAATATATTTCCAAGAGGCAGGGCTGTCCAACATCTCCCTATAGCTTGGTCAGATTCCCACACCCTGACTCCTAATGAAGCAATTACATGAAAAGCTACAAACATTGGGACACTTTTTTGAGCCACTGTAAATTGCTCAAGTCTGGTGACTACCTCCAGCTTCCTGACTCATCTGAGGTTAGTGATGACTACATGGAGCTATATCTTATTATAAGGCAAATATAAGAACTTTGTATTACAGGTTCTTAAGGATGTGTGCCAAGATTTCTACTATAGCAACAGTAAGAAAGCGCTGAAGTTGACAAATGAATTCCAATGCTCAATTCTTGTCAATGGCCTCATTTTTGTGGGTGCAGTTGTATGATTGTTTGAATTCATTTTATTCCCACTGCTGATCAGTCTCCACAGGCTAAGGACATTCTAACTGATTTCCACAACACTAGCACAGACAAGGTCCCTGATCTGTCTGCTGATAAATGCAGGTCAGATTTCAACTCCATACAAAAATCTGTTGATACATTGATGGGTATCCCTGATTGTCATTGAGAGCTCAAGGAGATGTTGGAGGAATGGACTCAGTTTGGGATGATGAATGGGTCTTGCAATGATTCAGACAGTAGCTTGTGTGACAAGGATGTCAACATCATCATATAGTAAGGTTTAACACTAGCCATTTGAGCTACATTGTCATTGCATAGTCTATTCAATTGTTTTGTATGTTAACATTGTTTAAGTCTGACTAAGTATATCAAAGTCTGCATACATTGTCCAATATGTCCAATATGTCCAATGTGTCTGCATTGTGCCTATTTGTGTAGATTGTAATACTTTGTGACAGGCTTGTAAAAGGGGACTTTGTTGTGCCATTTGTACAAGCTTGTACAAGCTTGTACAATGACCCCCTAGTTTGCTGATGTAATGGCAACTTCCGACGAACTCAGTCTGAATCATATGCACCCCTCGGAAGCAACTTGGAAGCACCAAAAATCTTTGTAAGCATCCTTTCAAGCGCCCTAAAATAACTCCCACCCCATGGGAATATGGATGCAATGTAGTTGTCAGGCATCAAATTAATGTCCCAACAAGGAATACTTGCAAGGCACCCCTGGAGATTTCCGACAATTGGTGCTTCATTAATGCTGCAAGCCTGCCTATTTCTGCTACACTCATTGCGCGCAATGATGAACTTGCAATGATTCGACATGGTCAGTGCTAGACAGTTAGTGCTATCATGTATTCTAGTTTTATATGATCTACATCAGGGCTACGGTATCTATGAAAACTTACCCGCACTCTCCCTGCTCAGTGCCTACGGTACTAAAACTCGCACATGGAAGCACGGAAACAATTCCAATGTCGCTGTGATAAAACTGACGAGCAAATACGACTGCATATGCCGCTGATGCGCCAACACGAAGAGGATCATGGATGATACGCGCGTAGCGCAGGGTTCAAATCATAATAAATAAAATAAACTCACCTTCCTTCCAATTCTCGTATCGATGAGGGAGTAACTGCATCGTACGTAGCAACCTGCCATCAAATAAGGTTCGTATATCACCAAGAGTGAGAACCTCAGATGAGGAGACCTGTGACGTAGTATGATGTTGTTAGATGCGAGTGGGCGCAGTTGTGTGTTTCGGTAGTGCTGGATTGCTTGGGGAGAGTGCAGGAGGGGCAGGCAGCTGGGGAGTGTAAGGAGATAGCATAGGCGTTGTGAGAGTGGCTGCTGTTGTGAGGCAGCGGCAGGGAGTTTGTACCAAGCGCCGGGAGATGGTAGCAGGTGCAGGGAGGCACTAGGATGTGGTAGGCTGAGTATCGGGTATGGGAAGTGCTGCATTATGTTAGGCAGTGCAGAACTTGGAAGACACACAATGTGTCACGAGGGTGCGATGGGGATCCAGGCTGTGCATAGTAGAGTGCGAGTCATAGGCCTAGGGATGACACATTTTTTGGGGCATCGATCGCACTGCGCAGAAACCGATGATCGGAGGCACTCACCTATATATTCCAGTGTACGACATCTTTGGTGTCACCACCTCCGACTGGGCGGTGGTTGTGCATGGGACTGTATGTTCATGTGAAGGCATGTGTGGATCATGTCCCCTTTTCAAGTTCGGAGTCTCCGACTCCGAATACGTATGCTCCATGCATATAGGCACACCAACTTTGACACTAGCACCAGCCTAGTGGCGGTACACTGGCGGTACATTAATATTGTTCATCTCATCATTATTTAATCTCCTGGTAATATCAATTACAAAGACACGAAATGCCAGGCGATCATAACATCAGTGATTTTATATATTTCACTTCACGAAATATTTTGCCAAAGATTCCAAGATAAAATGCAAATAAACTGAGCAAGGCTTCGAGCTTCAAGCTTCGAGAAGGCTTCAACACGTTCGGCACACACGTAGCGGAGCTTAAAATCAACTACGCTAGCGCAAGCGCTGCAGCGCTGAACATCCTACTAGTTGCGCAGGATATTAGTGTTTCACAGCCCAATCTGATCTGCGTTGTCAACGGAGTAATTGCTAGGAACTACTAGGCGTTCCTGCATAGACACCCATATGATTGGGAAGTTGATCCTCGACTCTTTGTAGATTGGCATAGCATCCATTCCAATGATTCTTTACTGAGACTCTGCTCATACCTATGGATTGTGTATTGACCAGTGCCTCCGGTGCATCATTGGCCCCTGTAATCTTGAAGTATATCCGCGCAAAATGCGCATATGCAGCGGGCGGTGATGGTAAGTTTGTGACATTTGAACTTGATCGCGGTTTGACTTATTCCCTCTAAGTGTTGGCTCCATCGATACCGGCAATAGGATTTGTACTAAGCGTGGCGGTACTCCTCTTGGCAAGCGCAACTCGGATACTGACGGGGCATGTTCATATGCACGTTCACGCCATATAAAATGGACAGTTGTGAAGCCAAAGCCCTCATCACTTGGATTCAATAGCTCCAGCCATGGTCAACACAACAGCGGGACTCATCGGTGTTGTTCTTTTGGCTCGCCACGGCGACAGGACGGGATACTACCAAGACCCAGTTACATATAACTCTACCCAAGCATACATCACCCCTCTTGGAGAGGTGAGAGCTTTGTTGTATAATACTAGACCTCTCTCACGAGTGTTTAGCAACAAGAATTTGAACTCGGGAGTTTTCTTCGTAACACATATCTCAATCCCGATTCGCCGTCTTTCATACAGAATATCAGCACTGATGTGGCAAACATTGATCAGCTAGCTGTCCGCGCAGACGCTGGTGGAGGAAATGTCATCCTTAACTCCGCGTATGCTCTAGTTCAGGGTCTCTACCCATCCACAAAAAAGTCCGAGATGACTTTGGCGAATGGCACAACGGTCGTACCTCCTCTTGGGGGATACCAGTATGTTCCAGGCAAGTCAGTCAGAGCTGCCCTTTTGTCCTCTAACTAATGTGCTGCAGTGGAATCTTTGGAATTTTGGCAGAGCCCATCTCTCACGAGCTGGATGGATTGCGAGGTATGAAATCCACTGTACCCTTCCAAAGCTCATTTCATAACGTCTGGCAACAGTATTTCCAATCTCACCTGGCCAGAATTTACGTTTCATCTGCATTCATAAACATGTCCACCACTGCCGCGCCCTTCCTGACCGCCTTGAAACCTTACTTGGGGAGTGTCAGTAATAACTTCACGAACATGGTATGTCGCCTCATGCATCTGTGAAAACTTATCTGACAAATTTATTCAGTGGAATGTGAGAATTCAGAATTCATTTAAATCTACTTCGGACTAAGCCCATATTGTCCCGCAGATATACGACCATGTCAACGTCCAATACACCTATAACAAGACCTATTACGAAACACTGCCTCCCACCTTCCTCCAGCAAGCTCGATATTACTCTGATTGGCTTCAACGCAATGTCTTCACCGATTCTGTGCAAAATGGCATTGGCCAAAGTAGGTTTAGATCCAGTGCCTAAAATGTATCTCACTAATGTTGCTGCAGTTTCTATACGCACACTCCTACCGGAGGTCTTTTGGGCCTTGGGTAACATGACAAAGGCTTCCAACCAAGTCAAGATAAATATTCAGGAAATCGATTACAAGCCATTTATTAGTCTGTTCAACGTCACGAATGCCACCGTGACTGACCCCGACATATCTGGTACTGGTCAGTATCAATAGTGTATGGAATTTAGCACTGCAGACTGATACTAGTTCACAGTCAACTATGCTTCTGTCGTTGCCCTTGAGTTGTCGCAGAATTCGCAGGGTCAGCATGAGGTCAGCATGAAGTTCAAGAACGGTACTCAGGACAGCCAGTTCCGTCAACTTAAGATGTTCGGCAATACGAGCATCACGCTTGACAGTTTTATCTCCCAACTCTTTGTGAGCTACTCTTTACAGCATATATGTTTTCTTGCTCACAGCTTTATCTAGTGGACTACAATCAACTCAACTAACAATTGGTGCTTCTCTTGCAATCAGACTGTCCACCGCGGATGCTCTGTCTTCAACTATAGTAATGACCCCTTCTTGTACGGCTATGGTACTGGTTATACTGGCTAGAAGTCATTAAAGCACGGGTATCTTTAAATTTCTGTAATGTAAAATTGCCTAATCCTATTGAATAATCTATCGTTCCCCGGAACCTGACTTCAATGAGCGAGGGCTTCCAGCAAATACGTGCATGGAACAATAACATCACATGGAATCCACTGCTATTTCACCCTGGACCACGCTTTCGAGAACGAATCACTCATGAATCTATTTTTCTCCAGTACTCAAGAAAAGCCTGAGATTTCCACCTTCCTTGCATGGCGACGATATCCGGCGGAGACCCTCTAAGGAGAAGTTCCGTGGCTCCCCCCGATTCTGAAACAGTGTCCTATTAATACAGGATGGCCTGCAACTCTCCAGATCTTGTTGCAAATTTTCAAGAACCAGGTGCGAGTCAGATGATTTTCCGGCTTAAATTTACAGTGGCTTTTGTATTGCAAGCTCGCGTGCCTTCCATCACCTCTATAGTATCAAATTCACCTTCTAGCACTCCCTTCTGCAAACTCTAACACCCTCTCTCTCGCCGAGTGCCTTGCCTACTAGGACGCCTGAGGGCACGCATAGAGTGGATGTTCGCTCTGTACATGTCCTCTTCTTCAACAACCTTGTGCGCAAGCGTGAAGTCTATTTGTGCCAGCGCACCTTGGAAGTGTTGCTGGTATGCGTTTGGTGGAACAGTATATCCCTCTCATAAGCGCCGATGGGCACTCTCGAGGACATCAGACATTTGAGACACCAAAGCAAGCCTCACGAAAATAGGAAAAGGCAAAATCATCTCACGGTGACACAGGTGCCTGACCGCCGATGTTTGACAAAACCCCACTCCTACCAACAAAAGAACCGACATTACTATCACTGACGCCCTTTTTCAAAATGGGTATTGGGTTTCAAAATTCGCTGATCATCATATCGCGAGCTACACACTGCACAAATAAATTATGTGATTTTAGCCAGTGTTCTCTAGTGTTTATGGAATACAACTGTGAAGGTCCCGTGGAAAACATTGCGCAGTTGTGTTCATAATAAATCATTTGTTGACATATGTCACGCCACTGAGCAGTAATGATTGTAATGCCAACTCACTGTGAATAGCTGGTCTATATAATGTACACGCACGATTTGAAAATTTGGGTTCCTTCGCTCTAAGTTCAGATATCGAGATTCAAAATTCTGCCAAGTGTGCTTCCGACACTCGAACATCATCACAAAAAAATCAGGTTGTACCTGGGTGTGATAGAGCACGAGATTTCCCACAGGTCTGTCAAGAAACGGGAAAAAAAACCTCTTGACGAGTGCGCTACGCATCAAACATTGAAAAAGTTTTGAAAAGGGTGTCAGTGATAGTATCCTACTGGGGGTCGGCGATGCCGACTGACCGTGCGGAGCGATTTTATTTGTATACCATCAAGGAACGTTGCTAACCATTGACATAGGCGTCAATTCAGTACTGCATAGTTATCGCACGGTAACACAAGTAACAGTGTCGGTGAGAACGACTGTGTTGATTGAATTGAGCTATCCGTGTGAACGGGACATTCCAGATTTTGTTATGGCATCCCAACCTTATTTGTGATTGTTTATCACGCAACTTTGTAAGTGACCTTGCTATATACGGTAATTTAGGGCACCTTGCACCGGGTAAACTTGCAGCTGCATGCCATTTTTTCAGACAGTTGTCCCGCTGTTGAAATTTCAAAGGTGATACCCTTTATCGGACTTAGTGTCAAGACTCAACAAGCAACGCTTGCTTACATAATACGTTGCCCCTTAGCCTCAGGGCTCAGTCCAGACTGAGGTGAGACACTCCTTATTATGTTCGTTTATCATATAATACTGACTACTGTTAAGTATATACATACTTTCTTTATAGAACCTGCTTTGCGCTTTCGTCCGTCGTGTCCTCGAACAAAAGTATTGACCAGTGCTTCATCTGCTCCAGTGCATCATTGGCCCCTGTAATCTTGAAGTATATCCGCGCAAAACGTCCATATGTAGCAGGCGGTGATGGCGAGTTTGCGACCTGTGAACTTAATCGCGGTTTAACTTATTGAGAGGATTCCCTCTAAGTGTTGGCTCCATCGATACCGGCAATAGGTTTTGTACTAAACGTGACGGTACTCTTCTTGGCGCACGCAACTCGGATACTGACGGGGTATTTTCAAATTACTACATATACACGTTCACGGACTATAAAATGGACAATTGTGAAGCCAAAGTCCTCATCACTTGGATCCAATAGCTCCAGCCATGGTCAACACGACAGCGGGACTCCTTGGTGTTGTTCTTTTGGCTCGCCACGGCGACAGGACGGAATACTACCAAGACCCAGCTACATATAACTCCACCCAAGCATACATCACCCCTCTTGGAGAGGTGAGAGCTTTGTTGTATAATACTAGACCTCTCTCACGAGTGTTTAGCAACAAGAATTTGAACTCGGGAGTTTTCTTCGTAACACATATCTCAATCCCGATTCGCCGTCTTTCATACAGAATATCAGCACTGATGTGGCAAATATCGATCAGCTATCTGTCCGCGCAGATGGTGGTGGAGGAAATGTCATCCTTAACTCCGCGTATGCTCTAGTTCAGGGTCTCTACCCATCCACAAAAAAGTCCGAGATAACTTTGGCGAATGGTACAACTGTCATACCTCCTCTTGGGGGATACCAGTATATTCCAGGCAAGTCGGTCAAAGCCACCATTTGTCTTCTAGCTAATGTGCTGCAGTGGAATCTTTGGATTTTTGGCAGAGTCCACTTTTCACGAGCTGGATAGATTGCGAGGTATGAAATCCACTGTACCCTTCCAAAGCCCACTTCATAACGTCTGGCAACAGTATTTCCAATATCACCTGGCCAGAGTTTACGCTTCGCCTGCATTCAAAGACATGTCCAACACTGCCGCGCCCTTCTTGACCGCCTTGAAACCTTACTTGGGGGATGTCAGTAACAACTTCACGAACATGGTATGTCGCCTCATTGCATCTGTGAAAACTTATCTGACAAAATTATTCAGTGGAATGTGAGAATTCTTTAAAATTTATTTCAGGCTGAGCCCATATCATCCCACAGATATACGACCATGTCAACGTCCAATACACCTATAACAAGACCTATTACGAAACACTGCCTCCCACCTTCCTCCAGCAAGCTCGATATTACTCTGATTGGCTTCAACGCAATGTCTTCACCGATTCTGTGCAAAATAGCATCGGCCAAAGTAGGTTTAGATCCAGTGCCGAAAATGTATCTCACTAATGTTGCTGCAGTTTCTATACGCACACTCCTACCGGATATCATTTGGGCCTTGGGTAATATGACAGAGCCTTCCAACCAAGTCAAGATAAATATTCAGGAAATCGATTACAAGCCATTTATTAGTCTGTTCAACGTCACGAATGCCACCGTGACTGACCCCGACATATCTGGTACTGGTCAGTATCAATAGTGTATGACATTTGGCACTGCGGACTGATACTAGTTCACAGTTAACTATGCTTCTGTCGTTGCCCTTGAGTTGTCGCAGGATTCGCAGGGTCATCATGAAGTCAGCATGAAGTTCAAGAACGGTACTCAGGACAGCCAGTTCCGTCAACTTAAGATGTTCGGCAACACGAGCATTACGCTTCACAGTTTTATTGCTGAACTCTTTGTGAGCTACTCTTTACACCGTGTATGTTTTCTTACTCACAGCTTCATGTAGTGGACTACAGTCAACTCAACTAACGAATGGTGTTTCTCTTGCAATCAGACTGTCCACCGCGGATGCTCTGTCTTCAACTATAGTAACGACCCTTTCTTGCACCCCCATAACACCGGTTATAATCGCTAGAAGTCATTAAACCACAGGTATCCGTAATGTGAAATTGTTTAATCCTCTCGAATAATCTATCGTTCCCCGGAACCTGACTTCAGTGAGCGAGGGCTTCCAGCAAATACGTACATCGAACAATAACGTCACCTGGAATCCACTGCTATTTCCCTCACTTTCAACCTGGACCATGCTTTCGAGAACGAATTACTCTCCCCTGAAACGAGGGTCTGGAGTTCTCGTTGTGTCCATGTGAGACATACTTGCGGGCAGTTTTTCTAGACTGGTACTTTTCACTTGCACGGAGGTTTGGACAACGTACCGCATCAAATCTAGGCTTGATTGTGTGAAACTATGAATCACAGACTAGCCCTTCAACCAGCCAACACATTAGTTAACACCAGAACTCAGTTGGACCTGGCACCAGCTGCAAAATTATTATGTGTAAATATCTTCGGTGCCTTAACTGGAAATGGACGGAAAACAGGAGCTCCGCATGAGCCAGGCAGTGGGGTTATGTGGGTAACTCCGGCGTATTTCGCTGTCTTGGCGGGTTTTGCCTGAGCCTAATAAGCTGTCGAGTAGTGTCATACCGTCCGGATATGAGTGTTGCATTTATGGCGTCACACGCGTCACCAAAATTTTACCAATCTCATTATGTAAAATTGCACACTGCTGTAAATGACACAGAAGCACCCTTCAACTGAGACGATCTCGTTTGCCTGCATACTGCACTAGTGGCCTTGAGCGAGTGAGGCGCACTCCACATGGGAATTCGGTCCGCATAATAGAAGTGACTGGCCAGCGCAGCACTTGATGTTACTGGCAGCTAGACAAAAAGATCGAATGTGATCTTACACCGATGAGGCAAGACACGTCTGCGCTTCAGCTTGCAGGCAATTAAGCCTGCTCCGCCGACTCAGATGGAAACGTAAGATCTAATTCGGGTGCTGCATGCTGCTGCTGGCAATAATAAGAGCTTCCTTATTAATATTGGTGAGTCCCTGGCATCGATTATGATCTTGGGAGATGCATTCCTCGTGCGCATGACGGAACGGTGAGACCGGCTTGTGCCCAGATTTCGGACTGCAACTGACCAGATAGGTGATGAGCTCTAACTGCATAAAGAACACGATGTCCTCAGATAACAGTCCTATCGGCACTCATGTAACGTCCAATGGACTGCCAATCATATCTGTAGCTACTCTGGAAAATGACAAGTCATTTCGGCTCTATCGTCACTGGTACAGTCCAACTTGAAGTGAATTTTAGGTTCGCTTCTTGTAAACCTCGTGATTTTTGTCAACTTATCTCCCCCAGTTAGACCAAATGAGAATGAAAACAATCGTCCCTTCTAATAATGAATAGATTAGTGGCGTCCTTTACATGCGTTCACATGCATTTTTCAAAGGTACGTGGGCAGTGGTTTTCTAGTATTTAACAGACGAGAGATGGAGAAATTAAAGTAACATACTTTGTCCCCCCACTCGCTCCATCATGACATCAACGTCGCAGCTTTGTCAGTCAGATCTATTTCAGAAGCGCTCCGAGCTCCTCAGCCGTGACGATCGAGTGGTTCTCTCGTACGAGAGAGCCAGGGCTATTGGCTTAGCACACGGTACATATAAAGCTCTTTTGTTCATCGGACACATCTTGATCTCGTATTGCAGGCATCACTTTTCATGACATTTTGGATTTAACCCAAAAATTTTGGGGTATGAACGCCAATCCAATCACGGTTCTAGATGTAGCGGCGTCTACGCTGCTGACCATCCAGTACAATTTGGTCGCGGGGACGCTTGCACAATATGCTGCAACTACTAGACCTGATTTGATTTCCCTTGTTGAGGACATTCTTCGATGGGATGTTATGTGAGCAAACCGTAACTTTCATCTTGCAGAAGCACTACATGGTCTCGTTGCAGTGGCCAATTCTGCCTTACCGAGCTGGGGAGAGGCTTAGACATCTTCCGAATGAAGACATCAGCAACACTTCTCCCAACGGGTGAATTCGATCTCCATACGCCGTTGCCCTCGGATGCCAAGTATGATATCAGTGTATCCTTGAGAGTTGTTAATCATGGCAGCCCAGGTTCATGCCGCCGACGGTTCCAGTGAAAGGACTTGCATGTGTTGCGATTGTTTTCGCACAACTGTATGTGAACGGCGAATGCTGTGGACCTCGACCGTTTGTTGTCAATATAAACGACGGATATCATATGTGCAACGGCGTGACTTCGAAGCGAGTGCCTCTTTAAATTCATTCCACCTATTTTAAACTTATTTCTCTATAACCAGGTTACTACCACCCAGAGGAGGGTCAACTCCCGTCAACCATGCACTCACGAGCTTCAATCATGTCTGCCTACCGCCTTCGGCCCTTCTCGGGGACCTCAGCAAATCCAACAGAATGCACCGTGACTTTATGTCCTCTATATGGCGTGTTACAGTCGGGGCGCTGGCGATTAGCTCGGTTGCAATACCTGATCTCCAGATATCATCGTACATCGCTGCGCGTTACTTTCAGCGTCGTCATGTCACTAGCGTGTATGGAAATCCTGTACCCATACTTTCATACCGGACGCAACAGCTCCCTTTACTACACGCCATCGCTCAGGCATTCGTTCTAAAAGCGCTTTACAAATGGAGTATTGAACAGTTCATGGACAAGAATCTTGATATCCGTGTGCGACATGGCGTCGCGGCTTGCTGTAAAGCGGTCATGGTTCAACACGCACAAGTTGCAAATTGTGTCCTGTCCGAAAGAATGGGAGCTCAAGGCCTCTTCGAATATAATCGGCTGTCCAATTTATATGTACGAACGCCTTCTTTTGGACAGTCATGTTAGAGCAAGAATTAACCTATTTTGCAGAGCGAGCTGAGGGGAGTCGGCATCGCTGAAGGCGACATTTTAGGTGGGCAGATTTTAGCCTTCTCCGGCGACGTGATACTAACCAAAGATGTTAGGACTTTCCATGCGTCAGTGCAGTACATCGATATCCGTTGTGAACCAGCCACTTAAAGATAAATTATAGGACTCGTGGGAGATACTTTGGCGGAAATGTACAAGTTACCACTCTCGACACACCCGGACGGCCCCCTTGCGTTGCACGAAAATTCGTTATTCGATGAAGCAACCGAGATGGTTTCCTCTTCATCCGACTTCACACAAGCGTTTATGCAATATGTGCAGCCACGCAGTCAGATGATGGTCGAATCCATGGGACACCGCATGGCGTATGACGCTGCCGTCGACCAAGGGGTTTCCCAATGTCTTATCGATCTATATGTCGCTAACGCAGTCAAGACAGATGCTGCGTGGTATGTAGAGCGTGGCATATTTACGCGGCAGGCCATTATGCGTATGGAAGACACTGCTTTGTTGGCAGCTTTGCCTCGCTTGGATGAGCTACTTGTTGCGATGGAGGTCGAGCCATATGTCTTGTCACCCATCATATCGGATGAGTGTTGGGAGAAATTTAGTAAGACATTGCCCGTCTATAGCTCCCCTCAGGCTGAGGCGCCACCACAACCGACTTTGGTTTTGGGACGAGCTCGACTTTGAAACTCTTGGTCGCTATACAGGCTATCATGTCATATTATTGCATTAATTGATGTTAGTTAGAAGACTGATGTAGTGCATTAACTGTTGTAACCATCAGTACACCAAACCCTTGTAACCATCAGTACACCAAACCCTTGTATATAACCTCCTAGGTTACCTTTCATTGAATTTTTCAAGACAGAATATAATCCTAGCTAATCCTAACTAACCACTAACCACTAACTTGTTGAATCATCATAGTAGTTGTCATTGCTCTCTGTACATTTCCTTTTCTTACATTATCACATGCATTCACATACATAATACATTTCGTTTCATTTCATCATACCTCAGTCATTGTCTCCCAACACTGAGGTATGTTCATTGGTCTCTAGTCGTCTCGCCGCCTCTGACTATGTTTCCCTTAGCGCGTTCTGTGTGTTAGGTACTTATAATATTAGTGGTTGTCTCGCAACACTGAGCATGTTCTGTGTGTTAGCTTCAACACAAGCGACCCATTAGCTTAGTATATAAATAAAATTAAACCCAATTAAATTTAAAACGCGGTTGCGATCACGTGACTCTGTGACCATCGCCCAAACGTTGCCAGCTTAAGCCTTGCAGGTATAAAGTAGTCTTCCTTACGCCATGTTAAGATCGCCCAAGAAAAAACGTGATACCTGCGCTGCCTTATATTCTGCTGGTATACAGTGTGGTATGCCGATCGTTGACGGTCCACTTTGGTGCCCACGACACAATGAAGTAAGTTCCTCAAAATTCAAATCTCCATGACGGTACTGTATGGGGTTAAGCTGATGGTTTAAATCTCGTTCTAGGAACGACTGAAGCTGTATGTCAACTACAAGGCGCATCATGCACTGCTTGATACCCTTGTCGATAACCCGGCGTGCAGCGATATGACGACAATCCTGGGATGCACTGCCCTTCCGCTTCTCAAGGAATGGAATGATTACTTGAGGCTAAAGTATAATTTGTTGACCAGGTACAGCTTGGCTCTATAAGTTTCAATTTAGTGTTACCCACTGAGTGCTGGCGGAAGATGTATAGAAGCTCGAGTCTACTTCTCCGAGCGTTTTTTCGGGTGAGTGCATCCCCAGTATCACTGGGCTTTATTGATTGCATTTATTTCTTCCATGATAGCAACGACATGGTACGAAATTCTAAGTGGAACTTTGCACCTGATTTCACGTGCAGGATAGGACTTTGGTCACAAAACATTTTGGGAATCCCTTGTCAAGAAACGTGCTGAAGTCGAAAGATTCCTTTACTACGTCGAGACGCGGGCCTATCAACTTATCCTACAAGCACAGAATGCACTT
Source organism: Suillus cothurnatus (assembly GCA_016758765.1). Lineage (NCBI taxonomy): Eukaryota > Fungi > Basidiomycota > Agaricomycetes > Boletales > Suillaceae > Suillus > Suillus cothurnatus. The sequence goes on along the minus strand of JABBWL010000059.1, from coordinate 302,418 downwards.
TGGGTCTTGGATCGCGACCCCGATGCTCACGAATCAGGAGACTGCTCAGGCTATGGCGACGAAACTCTTAGTCGTGACGTGTCCTTCCATTCCATAGAGAGCGACCGGGGTGCGGCTATCGACGATCCTCTAGAGGTGGTACTACGCGAGAAGTCTGTGGAATTCTTGGAGAAAATTAGGTCCCGTCTGGCCCGATACTGCGCTCCTTCTGGATCTAAGTATCACGATGAACGACTAGAAGTCATATACGCCTATGTGCGCCGCGCAATTTTCACGGAGCCAGCCCTTATGTTCTTGTCTCAGAGCTACGATAGTGTCATGGCCCTTCTCAGCGATGATAACCTGGACTTGGTGACTTTGGAAAAGATCTGGAATGCTGTCAAGACCTTGTGTGTTCACGACATCAGAGATGCGGTGGACGATGTTCTGCGAGTCAATGGGGAAGGCGACTACGTGATGGTCTTAGGGGGCAAGGTTTTTAAAGAGGCCAGCGGTGAGGAGTGGCCTCTGCACGTCTGGGGCCACATGATGGCAATTTACCCTTGTTACTCCTGCCTCCGCACAACATGTAAGACGGTACGTATCTGTTCCGTACTCCCGCGAGTTGGTAGCCTATGTTTCAGTTCTCCAGGTGGACGAAGTCATTGCCATGACCCGATTTGCCTTGTTCTCTGAGACAGCCCTTTCCCAATCGTATATGAAGTACGAATACGGCTTCGACGGTGCGAAAGAATTGATCTTGGCGGGTTTCATTCCCAGTGATATACCGCTCTCTTCACCCCGGCACTCCATCATCTGCACGGATAGCGGTTCTCAGTCGTTCGGGCCCGTGTGGGAGGAGACGAAGCGCAATCTGTCTTTGTACGGTTCCTTATCTCTCAATGATGCTAAAGCACAAGCATTTGTCAATGGCTGCATCCGACATCCTGACCTCATGGTCATGTTGCGCAAGGGGGCAGACGGACGCGTCATCCGCTCACGACCGGTGGTGTGGACCTCGCGGAAGCGACACGCGCGGAGCCGGTCGGCACTTGCGTCCGTATCATGGGAGAAGACTCGCGACGTCGTGCGCTGCGAGGACGATGACCTGGAGGAGGCGCAACCCTCGGGATATGACCACGAGAAAATCGCGGACTGTTTGATGGTAGTGCTCGTCGATGGCGGTGAGGGCAACATGGGCGACTTTGTGCATAAGCTGGTGGAGATTTGGTGCCAGGTGTACCATGTCAAAGATAAGAAAGAGCTTTACTCCGCATTGGAGACGCCGTTCGTAGAGGCCGGGGAGCTTGAGCAGTGCACGTCTGACCAACATGAGGACACACTCAATGTGATGAGCGCGTATGAGAGTTTGTGGGGAACCCCGCCGCCGCCATGGTTAGTAGAGAACCCAAATAGGTTTCGCCTGGCGACAGATTCGTTTTAAACGGGGCTCCTTGGAGTTTCCTTCACAAAAATCTACTTATGTGGGAAAGCAACGGACTTGTAATAAGTTAAGTGATCAGTTTCGTACATATACCTCGTATTATAGCGCTACCCCCTACTTTGGATTACATACCCTATTATATACCTATCGTGACGGTGCTGGCGCCAACCCCCGACTCGCTTATTCTTGACATGTTTTGTGTCCATCGAATTAAACATAATTTGCGTTGGTAAATATCCTATGCGATTCTACGGGATTTAATGCATGTTCTTCGAACGGCTCATGTGGCAGGCCAGAAATTTGTTGCAGGTTCGAAATCTCTTTCCGTTTGCCACGCCTTGAACATTCACTAGCACTCGTGGATGAATCCTTCAAGTCATAGCCAACTGGCACCAGAACAGATCAGAAATCAGCTCTCTTGGGTGGAAACCTATCTTATTGCAGTGATCTTGACACTCATGGATAGTTCTTCGGAAGTTGATCTTAAAATCGCCCTAGCTGAAGTGGTTACCACGACAGAATAAAATTCCGTTCCCCTTGCACTGTGCAGGTTCTAAACCTACCGACGACAAGTTCTTTTTGTCAGAACATACCTTGACATTCACACCTTTGCCAAGTGGATACCGGAACAGTACAAAAATGGTTTCTCTTGGGCTCTGTAGGTTCTAAAGCTGCCGAACCACAGGTTTGTTGTCTTTCGCGGTGAATAGATCCTCGGAGCTTAACAAAGTTAAGCGATTGCGTCGAAGCCTCCTTTTTATGCGATCTGACAAGCTTCTAAGGCATCAAAAGATTGTAACCAAACAAACGGTTGTAGCCAACGGAGATTCTAGGAGATGGGGTCGTGTTCACAAGAGCCCCACAAGTACCAGTATCAAGTTTTGTTTTGTCAGCGGCGATAGCACTTTTCTAAAGCATCGCGGTTTTTGCTAGATATGGCAATACACAATTCGAATGAAATAAACACTAATTATAGGAATTGGGTCGCGCCGCTACGATATAGACGATGTTTCTACTGCGACAACCAACCCGTAGGCTGCAGCTGCAGCGAATCCGCCAACAGCCATCGTACTGACTGCTCCCCAAACATATCCCCAGAAGTTCCTTGCTGCCCCCGTGACTCGAGCTTTAACAGTACCAAATATGAGAAGAACTATCCCAGTAATTATGCAAGAAATCTTCAGTGCATCAAGTGCTGTAGAAATGAAGAAATATGGGAGAAGGGGGATGATACCGCCACAGAGGTACCCCATGCCGATGGTGAACGCAGAGATATATAGTCGGCGAGTCGGAACGTCCTCTGAGCAAATAAAAGGCAGATGATCAGAACCCAGTCAAACGCAAGAAGATGCACATACCCTTCCCCTCTCCAAATTTCAGTAAGAATGGTGTTAGCCCATGTTCGCTCTTCATCCCCCGCGATTGTCTCTCCTCATCGGCACGTGCGGGTGTGCTTCCGTCAAACCCAGACTCATCCTCTGCTTTGCGCAGGCAATTCGCAACAGCCTGGGAGGCTGATTCGTCGACACCGACGGGACCCAAAACAGCGTACACCTCTCTCTCCATTTCTCCAATGCAACTCCGCATCACGCGTGAGTAGGTGTGACGCCGCAAGAACCGAAAATGGTCCCGCTCAGCCTGGGATGCAAGGAAGCCACCTATTCCCATAGATATGGCCCCGGCAATAAGTTCTGCAAGACCGCCGACAACGACTAATCTTGAATCCCCCAAGCCAGACAGACCGGCTGTCAGCGCGAAGGGAACAGTCAGGCCATCCGACAATCCAATAATGCTGTGAGAAGGGGCACAAACTATGTCAGTGACTTGCGAGGAAAGCGCAGACAGAAGGTCACGAGCTGGTAAGGGGGAAACTCACATGTCGCGGATAATGTCAGGATCTATAAGAGTTCTATCGTCTTCGCCCTTGAGATCCTTGCAACAAATACCATCCTGGCGGCTAAGTCTATCGCATTTTTCGGTGAGCGGTGGAGTTGAGGTTCTGTTGGATTCCAGTGACCACACCGGTGGTGATTTATGGGTCGAACTGGCAGACATGTCATCTTTGTTGGGTAGGGGAACCGCAGTCGCAGTGCTGGTAGACACCTGATGAGTTGAGGTCATGGCTGAACAATGTATGAATTGGTGGCCAACAAAGACAGTTAAGGATTTTTGAAAGTAAGGGAGCTTATATATGATATGATGAAGGGCACGAGGAACCAATGATCAGACATTAGAAAAAGGCTGAAATCGCGCTGGATAAAGGCTGCGTTGGGGGCTGAAGGCATCATAGAGCAAACGTTACCCGTTCGTTGCGGCCGGGTGACGTTAGCCAATCAAATCGTGGTTATTTGATACTCGTCTGCCTACCAGCACGGCAGGAGCACATTGACGACGATCATCATTCTATAATGCAAAATTGAAATGGCTCGAATCCCTTCCGCAGCAGTTGTGCATCAGATCTCAACATGTATCACACAGAGTTTCTACGACATTCAATGCATTGAATTAATATTATCCCAAACTCGAGCGTTCACTGAAAACACACCATTCACATACTGCAGTTGCCACGTGCATGATGAGTCCGAAAGACTATTCTTCTTCTGACAGAGTTGAAAACATCGCGCCAATTTGCAATGCCTGCACACAGGATGACGGCCGGGTACTAATCAGGTCTTCCGCGCCTGGAAGCCGAGGTGTTCGGGAGTTGAACTAAATCATGTTTGGTGCCATGCCATCCAATCCGCGTCTAGTCATTGGTTGGCGGGCGGAGATGATCATCATATAGGACAGATATGGGTGGCAAAAATGCATTGCCTACGCCAGCCCATAAGCTTCCACGGAGTCATGGCGAGCGGTTGCACGGGCCTAATGAAGAGTAAATCATGAAGAAGGTTTGATTGATCGCAGTCACAAGAGTGGAATAATCGAGTGGCTGTTTCTAGTTAGTCATATGTTGCTGCCCTGTAACCAGCCTCCAAACCAGCCAGTGGTGTAAAGCCTCATCCTTATGCCATGCGGATGGTTCGTGACAGTTTGATTTCTCTAGTATTTTTCAATGTCCGCTGTATTCATCATAGCGCCGCTGATGCGACCGGCTCTTTCCATTCACTTGTCCGAGTCCGTGGACGATTGATTACGTCCAGTGAAAACCCACTATGGCGTGGTATGATGGGATTCGATTTTTTTCTGTTTGTATAATGTTGCCAATAGGGTCCCTGACTCCCACGTTAGTAGAGGAGGGTCTTTGTCATCTCTTGCAACCTTAACTTAATTCCCATCTGCTATACGTTTTTCGGCGAATCCCGTGCTCGATCGGTTTCTCATGGCTTGTCTAGCCTCTGTACAGTACTGCACATTCCCGTGAGAATAATGGTATTCAATGTAAGATTTTGAATGTTCTGAAATCGTTCTGAATCGTTCTGAAACATGTTTTGAACAGGCTCTGAGAGCCAGTTGAAATGCTTGATTTTAAACTCCACTCAAAATACTTAGCAGTTCAAACACTTCAAATTCTCTAAGTCCCAATGCTAAGGTTAGGGTTAGACGCATGCACACGCAAAAAAAACCACAAAGTTTGTATATTTCGTAGGTAGCATACAAAAATCTAATCTAATCTAATGCAAGTACTATTGTTTGACCTGGAATGCACAATGGACAGGTAATGTACAATGCACTCCAGGGCTCACAACTCTACACATAATTCATTTGGAACAGCTGGAGAACAAGTATTAGCATATATTCAACAAGACTGCCAAGTTAAATATTTAAAATAGGTGCTGTGAAGCCTTCCTGATGAAGGCGAGGAATGATGGGATGGGTGAGGGCTAGACCTGATGTGAGCTCTACAGTGCTCCTCTGGACGCGAGATATAGCTCGTCCCAAGGGGATTGCTACTGAGAAAAGATTCCTCTGTAGGAGAGGGGAGTCGTGGACTGGGCTTTGGTCTGGCTAAGGGCGTGTGAAAATGCACTGTAAGTCGCGAAGCGCGGGAAAAAGCGCGAAAATATCGTGAAGTGCATTACTCTCTGAAAAACACGAAAGTGGGGCTCTCTAACTCGAGGGTAGTGTCACAAACGCCTCCTAAAACCCCTAAATCTCCCCTTACAATTCCTTTAGCGCCTACCACACAGGTTACTCCTATAACAGAAGATGAGGACACGTTCTATGATTGTCTTTAGATAAGATAAGATAACATCACATGACATGACCCAGAACATTCCATGACATCATTACTATTATTAGTCTCAGGTACATCATACGATTCTCATTCTATTTAATGATTGGTTAGTAGTTAGAACTCAGTTTCGGTCTCAGTTTCAATTAGTGTATATAGTTAGTCGATTGTAGTCAGTAGTTCTTCAGTTCAAACCTCTTGTGTATTCATTACTTGAATCGACTCAAGGCGTACTTGCTCTATCCTTCTTGTGATTATCTTAGACGTTTAAGTCCTAGTCTCTGCTCATCGCGTTTACTCGCTTGTTGAGTTGTGACATTAGGTTTGAACTATAGGAGACTCCGACTTTGCATACCGCTCGCATTATCTTATCTGCTTTGTATGTTTGTTTTACTAGACTGGTGAAACACACATTCAAACCATTTTCATCAATCCTTTGCTCACTTGAGCGCATTTCCTTCACGTTACCTTTTCGTAGTTAGTAGTCCTATACCAGGCCCTGCCTTACATTGCAGCCGCCAGTATACGGAGGTAGTGACGACTTTAGGCGTCCTGCTACAACTTAGAGTGCTGGCCCAAGACCCTGCCTGCTCTACGTTACTATAGTTTCCTTTTTTACCTTTAGTTTTCCTTCGTACGCACGTAGGATACTCCACCGAGTATTTAGTGGAGTTTTCTAGTCGAACGACTCGGTGACTTGTAAGCTTCGGCTGGAAGAGTACCTTGTCCTTCTAGTTCTCCCACTCAAAAGAGTATAGTTTACGTATTCTTTAGTAGTCAGTATTAGGGAAGCGTTAGTGGGGATTTTACCAGAACCCCTTAACCCTGAGTACGTGGTAGATCCGATCAGATATCGGGGACCGCTCAGTTTTCCATTTTACCTACTTTTTCTCACCCTCCTATTTTTCTCACCATCATTCCTATCCGGGAAGACCGTTACGACTAGTCTTCCAAAAAGTCATTTGTGAATAGGGTTCCAGAACACAACTGGCACAATGGCTTCCGAATCCCGCGTACCACTCCCACCTGCCGGTGAAAGCGACGAAGAAATGACCGTCCCACCACCGCAAATGTGGAATGGAGAAACAGTGGCAAAATATGTCCATGAATGTGTAGCAGCAGCAGTAAAGGAACTGCAGGACAGGATCATTACCCTGGAAAGCCACAACTTGTACCTGCAAAGACAGAACAGTGCGCTCGAGACTAGCCTAGAAGAGCTAGAAGAGAAAATGGCATCCAAAGGGATCAGTGGATCCAAACCCTCGGTGAAAATTGCCAAACCCTCGGAATTCACAGGAGAACCAGGGACGATTGAAGCCGAAACATTCTTGGCACAGATTGCCTTGTATATTTCACAATACCCGACCTACACGAAACACCAGGAGACCGCACTCATACTCTCTTACCTAAAAGGAGTTGCGGGAAGATGGGCAGAACCCTGGATCAAGAAACACGCTGAGAAATCGCTTAACCAAGACGAATTTCTTCTAGAATTCCAACGAATGTGGGTAATAGAAGACAAGGAAGCGAAAGCTGTTCGAGATCTAGAGACCCTTAAACAAGGCTCTAGCTCTGTCCCTGAGTATGTGGCTGTTTTCAAACAAAAAGCTGCATACACCAAATTCTCCGACTATGACCTTCGTGTCAAATTCCGATCCGGCCTCCAAACCCGGGTCAAAGAACAACTAGCTCATGTGAAGCTGGCCGAGAAAAACACCTTGAAGCTGATGATCGATTCAGCTATCCAGATTGGACAGAATTTTGAAGAGTTAGATGCCGAGAAAAAGCGTAATTCCTACTGGACCCCAAAAGGAAAGGAACAGGTTGCTCCTCGGAACCCACAACCCAAGGCTGACGATGCTATGGACGTGGACTCTAGCAAGGTGAAAGGCGGACCAAAACCACAAGGAAAGAATTCCTTCAAGTGTTACCGTTGTGGTCAAGAAGGTCACATCGCCAGAAATTGCAAGACTCCACCAGGGGGTGTTCAGGTGAAAGCTACCGCTGGGACGGAAGCTGAGGAACCTTTAACCCACGCCTCAATTAAGGCAATGTTCGAAGCATTCAAGGCAGAGATGAAGGGTTTTTAAAGGGGTCGACATTGAAGTCTGCAGATGAAGACCCGGACTATGTTTCTATCCTCTCTACGTTTTCGGAGATATCAGAAGTGTATATACGTACCAAATCAGATCATTTTTATATTCCGATTACGCTCAAGGGAAGAAACAAGAAAGCAGACATAAAAGCGCTGGTAGACTGTGGAGCGTCAACCCTCTTTATCAGCGAGAGATTTGTGAAAGAAAAGCAAGTCCGAACAAGGAAATTGACAAAAGAGATTCCAGTAAGAAACATTGATGGAACATCAAATGTAGCAGGTCCAATCTCGTGTTTTGCCGAACTAGGTCTCAAGATAGGAGATCATGAAGAAGAGAAAGCGGCATTTATGGTCACAGATTTAGGATCAGATGATGTCATCATTGGGATAGATTGGTTAAGATACCATAATCCAGAAATAGACTGGAATGCAGGGAAGTTCGCATTAACACGATGCCCTATTAGTTGTGAGAAGAAGGCGAAGCGAAAGAAAAAACGCTTAGCAAAAGAGAAGGAGTTGGAAGAACTTGAAAAGTGGATTGAAGGAGAAGCAGAAATCCCACTCAATGTCCGATCAATATCGAGACAAGTCACAGTCGAAGAAATTACCGACGAAGACGAAGATCTCTTTATTAAAGCTAAAGCCTCGGTGGCAACAGAACTGGCAGTTCAAGAAGCAGAGCAACAGAGGAAGAAAACCTTCGAAGAACTTGTACCAGAATGGCTCCATGACTTCAAGAAAGTATTTTCAGAAGAAGAATCTAAACGATTCCCTGAATCGAAGAAGTGGGACCATAAGATCGATTTCAAAGACGAGAACGATTTACCACCAAATGCAAAAGCATATCCTCTGTCCCCGAAAGAGTTAGACTCATTGAAAGATTGGCTTGCAGGCGAATACAAACTGGGAAGACTTAGAGATTCAGAATCCCCAGTCGCAGCACCTTTCTTCTTTGTAGCAAAGAAAGATGGCAAATTGAGACCAGTACAGGATTATAGGAAGCTAAATGAGAAGACGATTAAGAATGCTTACCCACTTCCTCGTGCTCAAGATCTCATAGATAAATTGACAAATGCCACACTCTTCTCAAAAATGGACGTAAGATGGGGATATAACAATATTCGGATCAGAGAGGGTGACCAATGGAAGGCGGTGTTCAAAACTCCTTTTGGGCATCACGAACCTCTAGTAATGTATTTCGGGATGACGAATTCCCCGGCTACTTTCCAAACGATGATGGACGAAATACTCAAAGACCTAAAGGAAGGCAAGGTGGTCGTAGTATATATTGACGACATTTTGGTCTTTACCAACAAAGGCAAAGAACATCATCGTGAGGTTGTTAGAGAGGTGCTTCAGAGATTACAGGATCACGACCTATTCCTTAAACCAGAGAAATGTTCATTTGAACAGGAAAAAGTCGAGTTTCTTGGCATGATCATCGAAAAAGGAAAAGTATCCATGGATCCGGTTAAAGTAGAAGGGGTTAAGAAATGGCCCACACCCACATGCGTTAAAGATATCCAAGCATTCATGGGTTTTGCAAACTTCTACCGGAGATTCATCCTAGGATTTTCGAACATCGCACGACCAATGAATGATCTCCTTCAAAAAGGTGTCGAATGGAATTGGGGGGAGAAGCAGCAAAAGGCTTTCGATGAGTTGAAGGAACGTTTTACCTCCGCTCCCATCTTAGTAATGCCAGATTCTGAGAAAAAGCATAAAATAGAAGTAGACGCCTCTGATTACGCAACAGGAGGAGTGCTTTCTCAGGAAATGGAAGATGGATTATGGCACCCAGTGGCTTACTACTCGAAGTCAATGAACGATGCGGAACGCAATTATGAAATATATGACAAAGAATTGCTTGCCGTAATCAGAGCACTGGAAGAATGGCGCCATTATATTCAAGGAGCTACACACCCTGTGGAAATTTGGACTGATCATAAGAACCTGGAGTATTTCATGACGAGTCAGAAGTTAACCCGGAGACAAGCACGATGGAGCTTATTGTTGGCCGAATATGAATTTACGCTCAACCATCGCCCGGGGGTTCAGAATGACAAAGCAGACCGTCTATCTCGGAGATCAGACCATGAAGAGGGGGTAGAAAACGACAATTCCAATCGCGTGCTTTTAAAACCAGAATATTTCCGAGTAAATGCCACGAGGAGGGGTCAAGTTCTGGTGCAAGGAGAGAAAACACTCCTAAAGGAGATAAGAGAGTGCACAGAACGAGAACCTGAAGTGATGCAAGCATTAGAAAACTTAAAAAAAGCACCGATTCAACTACGTCGAGGCCTAGAAGAATGGAATACGGAGGATGGACTAGTAATGTTCAGAGGATTGGTATACGTTCCAAATAACAAGGAAATACGTCGAAAGATTTTGGAATTGTTCCACGACTCACCAGCAGCTGGACATCCAGGACGTGCCAAAACTCTAGAACTAGTCTCCCGAAACTATTGGTGGCCCCAGATTGCAAAATATGTCAATGACTTCGTAGATGGATGCGATAGATGCAAATCAACTAAGACATATCCCGCGAAACCACATGGTCCTCTAAAACCGAATGAAATACCGGAAGGACCCTGGCAAACGATTACCTGCGACTTGATCGTAGATCTGCCAGTAAGCGAAGGATTTGATAGCATTTTTGTTGTCGTAGATTGATACACAAAACAGACGCATCTTATTCCCACCAACAAAGACGTTGATGCAGAGGGAATAGCAAAGATCTTCCTAAATCATGTCTGGAAACACCACGGAACACCAAAACAAGTGATATCAGATAGAGGGACACAATTTACGTCCAAGTTCATGGGACAAGTGTCGAAACGCATAGGAATCAAGTGGTCTATGTCCACAGCGTATCATCCCAGAACCGATGGCCAAACAGAACGGATCAATCAGGAAGTTGAACAATATTTGAGACTCTTCACTTCCTACAGACAAAACGATTGGGTAGACTGGCTCCCTATAGCAGAATTCGCCCACAACAACTCCGTCACAGTCACTGGTCACAGCCCTTTCAAAGTCCTTTATGGATATAACCCCGAATTCACAATATCTCCTAACTCCGTATCCAACATTCCTGCTGCTGATGAACGAATGAACGAGATGAAAGAAGCTCGAGAAGATGCAGAAAGCATGCTAAGGATGGCAAATGAGCGGATGAAGCGTTATTACGACAAGAACGTCAAAGACACACCACAATTCAAAGAAGGCGACTTAGTTTGGTTAGAAGCAAAGAATATCCATCAGAGAAGACCAAACAAGAAACTTTCAGATCGACGATTGGGACCTTTCACAGTGATGGAGAAAATAAGCGACGTGAACTATCGCCTAAAACTCCCACCGAAATATAAGATACATCCTGTGTTCCACGTTGAATTACTCACCGCTTATACTCCGTCTAAACTCCTTCCCCGCGACGAACCTGCAAGGCCTCCACCTGAAATCGAAAACGACGACGGTTCAGAATGGCTAGTAGAACAAGTGCTGAACTTGCGAATGCACAGATCCAAACTGCAATACTTAGTGAAATGGGAAGGATATCCTGCATCTGAAGCGACATGGGAACCAGAAGGCAACTTACGAAATGCCTCGCAACTCGTGCAAGACTTCCACCGGAAAAATCCGAAAGCCGTAAACCCTCGAAAGATCAACAAATCCGTATTCACCACCCCTGATTTCCTGGAATTCCGAAAGAAGTTTATCCGCCCTTACGTCGCATTCGGCAACTCGCGAGACGCTCGTCCTAGAAGGGGGGTAATGTCACAAACGCCTCCTAAAACCCCTAAATCTCCCCTTACAATTCCTTTAGCGCCTACCACACAGGTTACTCCTATAACAGAAGATGAGGACACGTTCTATGATTGTCTTTAGATAAGATAAGATAACATCACGTGACATGACCCAGAACATTCCATGACATCATTACTATTATTAGTCTCAGGTACATCATACGATTCTCATTCTATTTAATGATTGGTTAGTAGTTAGAACTCAGTTTCGGTCTCAGTTTCAATTAGTGTATATAGTTAGTCGATTGTAGTCAGTAGTTCTTCAGTTCAAACCTCTTGTGTATTCATTACTTGAATCGACTCAAGGCGTACTTGCTCTATCCTTCTTGTGATTATCTTAGACGTTTAAGTCCTAGTCTCTGCTCATCGCATTTACTCGCTTGTTGAGTTGTGACAGGTAGATACTCAAGGAGAAATGGATGTGCTTCTCGAGAATATCCTGAGGCTACTGTGGAATGCAACGATAGAATAGGAAGTCGATGGATTTTTGATGCTAAGTCCTACTAACTAATTGTCTAAGTGATGGAAGAGTAGTAAGGTAAAAACCTCTAACTATGCGCTGATGTGTCAGCATGCTAAGTGAGTTCCCAGGCCTTGGAGCCGAGTAAGTAGCGCTAAATGTACAAGGGTGATGTAATATAAACACATAATGAGATAAATGAACATAAATGGGAATGCAAGGACATATATGATGGAATGTGAGTGAAACAAAGTGAGATACACACCAATGGACCTTGGAGGATGAGGACAGGACATGCGAACGGAATGTGATGGATCCCAGGGAGGCGCACGGTAGCGCATGTCGAAGTGTGAAAAATGTGAGAATGCGAAATATGCAGAAACACGAAACCTGCAAGATATGCGAGTGCGCAAATTACGAACTGTGTGGGATCGCGAGATGTGCATAATTCGTGAGATGCGTGAAAACATGAGGAATCTGAAATGTGAAATGCACGAGATGCGCTGAAACGCGAAAGATGCGAAAGATGCGAGAACGCGAAACGCGCGATATATGCGAAATATGTGAGATGCGTGAAAACGCGAAAACGTGAGATGCACGAAAACGCAAAAAGTGTGAAGGTAGCCGCACTTCAACCGGTCCAGTATAAGGTCTTGCTATATGGTCTGTATGCACCCATAGAGACTTGAGTCTCTACACCGAGATGAAACATTGTGTGAGTGTACCCAAAATGAGTGATTTTTGGACACTAAATCCAAGATCCACCCAGATCCCATTAACCTATCAACATAGGAACTTCAGCATATATAAAATACACCATTCTGAATCTACTCCAAGTGTTTCTATGTCAATAGAACACCACCACAGTGTGCTATTCATGATTCATGAGCAAAGCATGATGGTCAGGCTAGATTGGGAAATCACACTCTTGGCTTGGTTGAGTCTCTGTTTGATTTGCATTTGGCAGAATCAGCATCTATTCCTTTAAAGACACCAGAGGACACTGTTACACTACAAGTACAGTCAACCAATGCCATTAAGTAGAGTTTCAGAAAATAGTGATCACTCAGCACATCCTAGTGTTTATTACTAGGTATTATTCTCTCAATTAAATTTGATTTTGGGCTCATTATTGAAGTTATGAACAGTGTGGAATACTGACTCAACTTTCATTCACCTTGTGTGCTGTTGGACTTTGGATATCATTGTGTATTGGCTGAAGTGCTGCATGTGACATAGTGTGACAAAATTGTGCATATCTATTGCCTTTTCAACATATCAACTTCCAGTGCTGCCACTGCAACAAGCTCACAACAAAATAAAAAAATTCTTGTTGGGCCTAATGTGTAGAGACCTAAGGTATACACTGCAGTAGATCCAATATGAATATGTGTTGTTGTTGTTGTGTTGCTATTCAGCAATAAGTGAAAATTGTACACTTCTGGTTGAATGATAGTATGGGTTGAACTCATTGTATGGTACAGTGAAGGCAACAGACAAACAGACACACTGCACAAATTTAAAACTCCACTTAAAAGTTGCTTAGATCAGATCAGTATGATAATCATGATAACAAGTATAACTACTATGCCTCACTAATCTCATTGTCAACAACTGCTTCATGAAATAGATACTGCTACTCTAGATGTAGCCAAAGCCTGGCTGAGCATGCCATGGCAGATGGTGAAGTCTCTGAGTCTGATTCTTCTATCTCCAAGGACTCTGTCATCAGAACTCCATCACCAGTCTCCCCTATGTCCCCCTACATGTCCAACTCTTCTGATGGCTCTGATAATTCCAACATGTCAGAGTCTATCAAAATCCATCAGCATTTCCTCTGTATAATTGGTTCCCTTGCTACTCTTCAGGAAGAGATAGAAGAAACACATGTTCTCAACCATCCAGATGAGCCCCCTATGTGAGCCCCCTAGATCCAATGCCTTAATCAATTTGTCATTCATCACCCCAATTATTTCAGAAGAAACTATGTGTTCCTCCAGAGATTTTTGATGATATCCTCAATCAAATCTCTAATCACCCTGTTTTTCACAATCAATCCAACAATCCCCAACTTCCAGTTGCAGTGTAACTTGCTATCTTCCTTAATTGAGTTGTCCGCTATGGCAATTCAATTTCTCCTCAGGATGTCTCCCAGTGGGCAGGGGTGTCTGTTGGGTCAGTTATCAACTGTACTAATCATGTCATGGCTGCCTTGCTGGCAGAGCATGATAATTTCATCTCCTTTCCTGCTCTCAACTCTATTGAAGCTGCTTGTGCCTGAGCCTATGTTCTGGAGACCTCAGGTTGCCCAGAGTGGCAGAATGGTATCCTGGCTGTAGATGGATCTTTGTTTAATCTTTTTCAAAGGCCAAGTATATTTGGAGATGCCTGTTATAGTAAGAAGTCTCAATTTTCCCTCAACTGCCAGGCATGTTTTTATTTTTATTATTTTATTTAAGGCTGATTATTTTTCTAATTTTTAGGCAGTCATCATGCCCCACAATCTTTCTATATTTGATTATTCCCTTAGTCACACTGGTAGTGCCCATGATGCATTTGCATTCCACTCTACCCATGTCTACCAGAATCATCAGGAACTTCTGGGTGATAACCATTAAATTTGGGCTGATAGTGCTTATCCACTAGTGCCATAGTGTATTCCCCCATTCAAGAAGCCTGTTGGAGGGGGGCTTGACCCTTGAGCAAAGGGCATTTAACACTGTCCTTTCCAAAGTATGTGCCTTATTTTATTTTATTTTATCCTGATTTTTCCTGATTTGTTCTGATCTGTTCTGATTTTTTCTGACTTTTCCTTTCAGGTTCATGTGTGGCTAGAGCATGCATTTGCTGCTCTCAAGGGCTGTTTCCAGTCTCTCAGAGAACTCTGACACCCACTGCGGAATGAAGAGCAACTCCAGTATCATTCCTTTTGGATCATTTATCCTGCACAACATGATTATTAGGTTTAAGAAACAGTGTGGCATCTCTGGTGATAAAGATGATACTGAGAATTGGGCCCTTGGGAGTGAGGGGTCAGATCTTATACCACCTGCACAGCTAGAAGACTTTGACATTGATGAGGTGGGAGATACCTCATTTGAAGAAACCACTGGCCACCAAGCTCATGCACAGTTAATGGAGTACTTATTGGGGTAGAACTTCAACTTACAAGACTTACAGGAAACAGGAAGGGGACAGCAGAACAAGTAAATTGGTAGCATAAACAAATGACAGGCATGTACAACATATAAAAAGAACAACATGGGCAAACATCCTGGTGGACATGATGACAACAACAACAAGTATGCAAGCACAAGCCTAACCTAAGCCTAATCCCCTAGTTAGATCCTAATCCCTCCTTCAATCTGAGCAGCTCTATTTTGAGCTGAAGTACAGCCTTCTCAGCATGAACCTTGGCTTGGGCTTTGAGCATCTGGATTTCCAGTGACTTCACCTCTTGAGATTGTTGATGGACAATAGTGGCCTCACTGCATTCAAACTCAGCTTGCTCACGTTGGAACTTGATCTTGAGCTCCTGGTGGTGGGGGTTGGCCTTGGTGATTTTGTATTCAGACTGCACTGCCTTTGCAGTATAAACATACTGCATCCCCTCCACAAGAGAGTCAACTTGCCCATGCATGTCCCCAACATTGGATTGGACCCAGCTCAAAAGGTTTGATCTCTGCCCCTTGTGCAAGCCACTCTGTCTGTGCGCAGATGATGAAGTCTAATGTGAGGACAGGATCATGCATGCAGATGATGATCCCATCAATGACAATGCAATGGATTGGAGTGATGGGGGTGGGCAAATGGATCTGCAATTCATTGCATGGTCTATGTGGGACCTGAAGGTCCCACAAGAGGTGGGTGGAGGTGTAGGTGGTGGTGATGATGATGAGAAGGAGTGTTTGCTGGAGACAAGAGGGGTATCATTCTGTTCTTGATCATCCAGCTCAAAGTCCCCTTGTGGCTGCTCAGAGGTTTCCCAAGGTGCATTGTCCTCTATCATATAATTGTCATCATAAGTAATGGTGGGGATGGGGGCAGGCTTAGGGTGGGTGTTACAGTGCGCTTACAGTACATTCATTTTCTTTCTCACCTTGACACCTTACCATTGTATTACAACACGATCACTTGTTGCCGTCGCTAGTTGACTTAAGTTACAGTATGTTTACCTCTCATTGCTGCCTTCTTTCTTGATCCACATGTACATATCCACATACCTGATTGGGCAGTCACTTGTAGTACCTCTTACTTGTGCTTGCCCCAAACCTTTCCATTGTTTCTCTATAAATATGTACATTTGTACTAGATAGGTTCCTTACTTTAATCTTACTGGGTTTTACCTGATACTTGACTTCCTTTGACTAAGCTCCCCAAGCTTAGTTGTCTGGACTGATACTTCTAACTTCAAGCACTCCTCGTTGTTAGTCTAATAAACCTTTGATCCTGGTTATAAGGAGAATCCTTGATGCCAGTTAGTAGTACTTTGAGCAGGCTTCATTGTCATTGTTGTGCTAGACCAGACTCAACTCTAACAACTCTCTTTTGAGACTTAGTTGTTAGAACCCATCCCAGTTCATAACAAAAGATTAAAGTCTTTATCTGATTGTCACCATCTGTGATGACCCTCCATTGATACCAGTCCAAGATGAGCTCTTGGCAGAGAATGTTCTGGTGGGAAAGAGATCCTACTGAACCAAATCCAGAACCAGAAGAACTGGATACCCCAGAAGAAGAATTTCACGTGGCCCCTGAGTCAGCTATAACCAAACCCCACCTGATCCCCACTGATATCGAAGACAGTTCAAGTTCTAGCTCAACTTCTTCAGATGAATTCCCAGATGAAAGACTTCCCCGACAGCTATCAGCCCACCCCAGCCTTAGGATGTCCTCCCGTGATACCGAACTCCATGCTGGAGCCCCAGTTGTCTTTGATGGCAGCATCAAGAAGGCCTCACAATGGTTGCATTCCATTAAAGCATACTTTGCAGTCAATGCTACAGTTTACAACACCAACGAAAAGAAAGTTATAACCGCCCTTGCCTATATGACAGAAGGGACTGCCTTGTCCTGGTCAGACACATTCTACCAGTTGTATGAAGGAAGAATGGCCAGGTATGGCACTTGGGCCAACTTTGAGAAAGAATTTAGAGACATGTTTGCCCCGGCTGATACAAGCATAGTCACACTAAATAAGATCCAGAAGCTCAAGCACCAGCAAAGTCTTACCTCCTACATCACCAAGTTCTGCGCACTCATGGCAGTAGTGAACATTAAGGAATCCCATGTCCTCATCCATATGTTTAACCTGGGACTAAACAATAACCTTCTATGCACCATCCACATGATGGGGGATATTCCCACCAATTTCAATAAATATGTCACCACTGTTACAAAGATTGAAAGCAACATCAACTGCAGAAACACCACCATCTCCCTCATGAATGCCAATCAATACCATATCTATCACCCTCAGTTTAAACCGCAGAAGAAGGGTGACAATGCAATGGATGTAGACCATCTTGATGAAGACACATGTGCAGAATGCATGGCCAGAGGCCTGTGCTTCTTGTGTCATAAGCACAGCCACCAGGCCAATCACTGCCCTGAGAAGAAGAAGGTCCCTGTAAGGCAGGAGAGGATTGAAGAAGAGGAAGAAGATGAGGTAGAGAACCACCGCCTTGCAGAGGATTTTTGATGTGGAAGACTGGTACTATGTCAGTATCTTCTGATGTAACAATAAGACTTGTACAGGCTATTGGAGAATGAAAGGAACTGCATGTTCCGATGACTCTTATTTCCAAAACTTGTCTGAAAACTGTCAAAACCACCACCATTATAGATTCAGGAGTGGTGGGAACCTTTATCTCCAAAGACTTCATTAAAATCCATAAAATCCAAACTCATCACCTCTCTAAACCTTTCAAAGTCACCACCACTGATGGAAGCCTTTCCAAAGTGATCTAATTACACATTATTGTGTACTAACAGTGAAAATAGACGATTGCACCATGATTGGCAAGTTTAATGTCATGCGCCTTGGAAAGTGTGACCAGATCCTATTAGGAATCCCTTGGTTATGTGCTATGGATCTGATAATCCGATGGAAAGCAAGAACCCTCTCCTTGCCTAGAACTCCTAAGTCCAATTTAATTGAGGAGGACATTGATAATGAATGAAGAAAGAACAACCTACCACTACTGTTTTCAAAGAAACTGAAGTACGAACATTCCTGACTTCTGAAAGAGCCAGTGAAACCTGAACATGTTGACTCCACAATTCTGATGCAAGTCAAATCAGTGTCACCTGAATGTGTTGACTCCACAGCTCCCTTCTCTGCAAAGATCAAAGAAATCCCTGACAAAGATGCATTTATCCCTGCAGACAACTCCCCTGTTTTTGATACTAAAGAAGATATCTGGAACAACTACAAACTGCCAGTAACTGACATCATGACCTACCAACTCCATGATGAAGATGTTCTCATCGAGTATTCAACAGGCAGAACAGAAATGTGCATTATTGAAAACATATCCTTCAACACGCCTCTTATGAAAGATGGTACCTCAAAGAATGAGATGAAATTCAGTAATAAGGTGCAACAGTTTGCTGTCGTTGGGGTTCATAGCAAAGTAGAACAGAAGAAGAAGCCGTTCGAAGAATTGGTACCTGGTTACCTCCATGACTTTCATGATATTTTCGCAAAAGATGGTCTGAACCGACTTCCCCTGGAACACCCTGGGATTGACCACTGTATTGAAACAAAACCTGGTTTTATCCCAAAGACATCAAATTTTACCCCCTGTCAGAAAAGGAACAGTCGGTGGTCAAGGCTTTCATCAATGAAAATGTGAAGAAAGGGTTCATTTCAAAATCAAAGTCCCCTCAAGCGAGTGGGTTCTTCTTCACCGGAAAGAAAAGCAGAGAACTCCAACCTTGTCAAGATTACCGGTACATCAATGATTGGATGATAAAGAATTCCTATCTGCTTCCCCTTCCCTTGACCCTGATTGCCCATCTTCACAGTGCCAAGTATTTCACCAAAATGGACGTTCGGTCAGGATATAACAATATTCAAATTCACCCTGATGATCATTGGAAAGTGGCTTTTACCACAGAATTTGGATTATTTGAGCCTAATGTTATGTTCTTTGGTCTCTGCAATTTGCCAGCCACCTTCCAGGCATATATGAACTGTACCTTTCAACAAGAAATTGATGAAGGATGGTTGGTAATTTACATGGACGATGAAGGGTGAGGCTCGACTACAGGGACTGAAAGGTGGTTATGGGTTTGGGGAAACTCTGCAGTAAGACCTGGGCACGAGGTATATACTTGACCCATAGGACAGCTACTGAGAGGGAGAACCTCGGAATATGGGCAAGGGACTCTCTAGTAATGAGGAGGGGTGCTCTAAGGTGTGGGGAACGCAAAAGGCGCGGTGTGCGTTATGTTCTATATGTGCGGGTTGTCGTGAGTGCAGATACATGATAATCCAATTGTATATTTGGTACTTTTAGAGTCTAACTATGGCTAAGGAGTGGGGAGTGTGCGAAGTGTGTGAACTACCAGTCCCGTAAGGTCTCTATATACTGTATCTATAAGCGCAAAGGCGCGCAGTACCGAGCCGAATAGTGCGTGGTCCTGAGTAATTAGTATGTATGTAACTATATGTAAGGCGCACACTTGGGTCCAAAGTGAACGCTTTCGTAGTAATTGAGATAACTTACCAGTAAATCAGCAAGGACAGGGGGCGGACAGGTGTGTGGAGATAGGCGCAAGGTGCGTGAGTGCGCTAAAGCGCGCACTCTGGACATGGTGATTCAAGCATTGGAGTTTGAGCCTGTAGGACCTCAAAATCAATGGGTAGACGTGATGTTCCTTACACCACCAGAATCAAACATGCTAAATGTACAGTTGGAGGACAGTGTCTGTCAATGGTCTCTATTGCGTGACTAATACACCAACTTATTCACATGCATCCTAAGGTAACAGGGATTGTACAGACAAGGTAGGACAGCACTCAAAGCTCTTGACTTAAAATCATGCTCTCGATCTCACAGGGGAGCCAGTGCTCAGTAATCACATCTCCAGCTAAGCATTCTGCTAACTCCAAGCTTTCAGCACACACAGTGTCCACCATCCAATTGTATGCAAGACTCAAGACGGTTCCTGGACATCATCTTTAGTACATTAAGGCATCTTAAATGCTGCATCACTTATGTTGGAGTTGCTCGGGTTTGTCATAAATGCATTCTGTCACTATCAAGATGTTGCATGACGGATCTCTTCCTCCTACTGTACCGGACGATTTGATGTCAGCGCATCTAATGATTTGGAACATGGGAGGTCCTCTCTCTTGGCATTTGACTATTAGAATGTCAGCACGTTTTATCAGATAGCATATCGAACATACCAAAAATAAAGGCTCCTTTGTCCTCAAATAGGTCAAGTAGCTGCATGACTGCAGACGTCATCATACATGGTTGGGGGTGGAGTTTGAGCTACAGCGACTGGAGTGAATACATTTATTCTGAAGTTAGAATGTGACGGGAATGGCAAGAGTTTAAACTATGAAAGGCCAAGTCATCGATGTCAAGCCACAAATGACAGTGTAAACCGAGGTAACCAGTGACCATTGTCGATGAATGTTCAGAATTTCATCTGAGACATAAAATTGACTGTTAGTGATCAAGATGATACAGTCTGATGAATACATTGGCAGGAACAACAAGATAAGGAATCAGGTTGCAAATACCTTCAATGAACAATGAAACAACATCGTGTTCTTGACGTCAAGCTTTCCAAAACACATGCCATGTGATTCTATGCTAGGTCATCAGTGTACAATGAATAAATATGAATAATAAGGGACTTTCTTGTTTCTTTGGACTCCATTGACACCTGAAAGTAATAAGCCATGTCTTCCTTTCAATCCAATTCCTGCAACACTACCTCCAAAGACAATTCTCTCATTAGTAATCCTTTATGGATGTCTTTGTATACCCTATCCACCACCTCTTTGGCCGTCAACAGCAATACCATTGCCAGTGTTCCTGCCACAAACAATCCAAGGCCTATCAGAGGTATGGGCGACAATGCTGAATATTGGGTGAATGCGATAGGGGAGCCCTTTACCTTCAAGTTTCCCGTGACTATCGACCTCAAGGGCCAATTTGATTGTACAGGACCATACTTCAACTTGCCACACACAGGAGTAAGCATGGAGTTTCTTTCCCTGACAACTTAAAAAAATCTGACATAATATGAACAGTTGGACCTTGGCGCGCTGAAGAAAATGCGCGGTCAATTCAAATTGCGCCAGCTTGAAAACCAGGGCTCGGAAACATTCCCTGAAGAAGCCATAAAGTGCAGCTCGGCTGCAATTGACTTATTGAATGTTCTGCACGGCAAAGCACAGGAAGCTAGAAACGCTCATGAGTAGGCAAAACATAAAACGATAGAGATGAAAAAATTGACACTTTTACAGTACTATCCAAGAAGGCAATTGTGCCTTGCAACACGCCTTTCTGGTGCAAATATAAAGAAGGAGAGAAGACACGATTCTCCATAGTGGTGAGTACAGATGTCCTGGTACAAGACCTGCCAGATCCTACACAATCTTCCATACCCCATTTGAGATGGTGCAACATTGGTAGTACATACTTTTGCGACCATGTAGATTATTGCAGACCACTGATGCCTACTCCACAATATCCAGGAGGGGTGGCCATGCAAGGCAGAAGTAAGTCTCTCTGAAATTCAGTTAAAGAAGAAATACTTACAATTGTTTTAGCCAATGGAAATAGTGTGGGTGAAGGTGGCAGTCCACCAGGTGGTGAAGGCCAAAACTCAGGTGCTGTTGATGGTGAGAATTATATTGTGATCTGTGCTGGACAGTGTCTGATCATGGAGATGAAACAAAAATAGAGAAAGACTTGCTTTCCTATCTGCTGGACCCCTTGGGCCATTATGCAGGGCTGATAACCCAATTCAGGCTGCAGCAGATGAAAGTTGTGGCCCCCAACATCTGCGATGGCAGCAGAAACCTGATCCAGCCAGGGGAATACAGAACGAAGTTGGTGACAGGAGACATCATAATGGTCAAGTGTCAGCTGAAATTGTGAGCGAGAAATGAATCAGACAACATCCAATTCAACACTGACTGTCTGCATTACAGATGGACCATTTCAGGTCGAAGGGACAGGAATCCCAAGGAAAGAAGTGGATCAAGAAGGTACCAAGTGATGCTCAAGGGAATGAAGGTCCTTCCCAATCTCGCCATTGCTGCCAAAGTGCTCGCCAATTACACAAGAGACCCCAAGGGAAAATGCAAGGCTACCAAGGAGCCTGATGAAGATCATGAATGAAAGAAGTCCCTGGAAGGCAAGCTCTCCAATGAGGAAGAGTGTGAGGGTGAGGAGGAACAGGAAAATGTATGTGAGGACTTCAACGGGCATGCAATACAGTTGAGCGAAGATTGATGGTATGGTTTCAACACCACCTGGTGACCTGCATTTCAACACCGCCTGGATTTCAACACCACCTCGGTTTCAACACCACATCGTGGAACATACTGATGATTTTGCCAGCTCAAAAGACTCCGTAAAATGTAATATATTGCCTCTTTCAATATCATGTTTGCAACTTTGAACAACTGATTGTATTGAACAAAAGGTGGTGACATTGAAGCCAAAGTCATGCAGTACTAGCACGGTTCTCTACAAAATCGTGCATGGGAATGCAAAAAATTTCGCTGACTTCATGATCAGTACAGCACGTGTGACCTATATGCTTAAAAACCGACTTCACTGTGATAAGGATGTTTCAACTTTTTTGCATAAGCGTGACAACCCTCTTCTAGGGGACAGGGATAGTTATCGGCACCTGCATGCAAATGTGTGCAGGAACTTATTTCTTTTGATTCTCTGCGCATCCTCTCTCTCTTCACAAGACAAACATTGCCATAGCAGAGTTCTAAAGGAATAAGCAGGTTTTGTCGGCCGAGTCGGGGATTGGCGCACAGCGCCGCTACGATTCCATAACCTGACATCTTGATCTAGTACGTGGCTGCTGAGGCCATCTGAGACGTACCTGGCCTCATATTTGCACTCTCCACCTAATTGCTTCTCGTCTTATTTGCCTTCGCAGTGCTGCATTTAGTTGGATTACAATTACACATGTTGTTAGCGACTAGATTCTAGGCACTTTCTTACTTGGATAATCTCACAAGGCCTGGAGTACAGGTACTAGTCGCGAGTCTCAGTTCAACCGCTTGGGATGAGTGGGTCAATGAGCCTAATGAACATGTGCTGTCTTGCAACCGTCAATAGCTATAGCCGAAGTCGTCAAGGGATGACGATGAAGGCTTCTGAAGATCTAATAGACACAATAACCAAAGGTCAGAGTGAAGTCGAAGATCACAAGTGTAAGCGGTTAGGCTTAAGAGGTTAGGAACTAGTTAACCGTGTAGAACCAAGTAGATTCAAGTTAGAGAATACAACTGTAGTACAGAGGGTTTATATACGTAAAGAGACCGAGCACAGACCAAGCTGTAAATAGTAGTACAGAGAAAGGTAAGCGGAAAGGGGGAATGAGTCAGAGACCGGCCATAGGGTAAGGGCAGAGGGGAACTGAGTCACAAACCGAAGCTATGGTAGCAGTAACAGAGGACTGGGTCACCAACCGGGGATGTGGTAAGGGTAAAGGGTGACGATGTCACTGACCGATAGTAAGGTAGGGGGTTCAGGATATAATAGGGCAAGCACCAGTAAGATGGAGAGGGCATAGGGGAAGCGAGCCGAGGATCCGGCGAGTAAATATAGTACAAGTGAGCAAGAAAGCAATCAAAGAGAATATAACCAGTAAAGGTAAGGGAAGAGTACGGTCAACCAGAACAGGTATTGCATGTGTATGTGCATGTAGTCTTCCGGGTATAGGTAGAAAGCAAGGGCAAGGAGGAAAATGAATAGGGGCCACGCCAGAAGCAGATGTTCTTGTAACACATGTGCATTTTGACGTTGACATTGGGCTAAACTGACAGTGGTTGCCTTGCTGTTGAACTATATCCAAACTATTATCTATTATCCTGAATTGTGTAAGGATTGATCATCCTTTAAGCACCGACCAACACCACAGAATAGAGCCCTACCTTAGATCAGCACGTGACTTACAATACGAATAAGCCTTACGTCTCGCACCCGAACTACACTCCTTTCCTTTCCCCTTTCACTATCTTACTGTGTGTCCACAAACACACTATATCCGTTCCTTCACCTTATCTTTCCTTTCACACAATTTTCACACTCCTTCAGGACTAGTCAGAAAACCATTCAAACCATATATATACTATGCATGTATTCGCATATCAGCAGCAGAAATCCATCGTTGATCTCCCGCTCCAAGCACGACTTAAGACAGATAAAGAGAGATAGACAGCTGCGTTCGTCACCATCATACCCGTTCATCATACTTACTACTAGTCGCAACCAAGCTCAGCCTACGGACCTCGATCAATTCCCGTTCGAACTCACTATCAGCCTTACAATTGCATGTACCTGTTTATGCTACCGCATCCTCTTTCTGCTCCTGGCTCCAGAGACAGTTACTGAGCGAACAGATTAAAGGTACAATGGCAACGTTGGCTCCCTTGAACATGTGGAACAATCAGGACGACCTGGCATGAGGCTTGCTGCCGCTACGATCCGATAGTAAATGATGATGACAATTATGGCAACCTGTGTGTTGCGAGGCGTCGAAATCTAAATTAAGAGTCAATGTTATGATCCGAGTCCAAGGATAAAAATACATCGGTGGCAGGAAAATGTCGACTCGGAACTCGAACCTATCAGGGGGCGCGTTAACGTTAACTTTGGTCCAGGAGAAATTATTCCAATTTTTTTTAAGTCAATATGGGAAGGTTTTTCTGATGAAGTCACATAGTCTTGCAACCGTTGGCCGTGATTGTCGTGAGTTTTTGATCAGATCAAATAGAATACTTATCTGTTCTCTCATCACTCAGTCTCATTCTTTGTTTGTTCATTCTCTTCTACTAGGTCATGTTGACACTCAACGTCACTTGGCTGGACCTATGTCTTGCTGGTATTGGAGCATATCTGGTCAAGTACTGGGTGTTGAGCAAAAATCCTGCATCATATCCCCCTGGCCCTCGCGGGTGGCCTCTCATCGGGAACATCCAAGACATGCCTCGAATCAAGCCTTGGCTCACCTTTGCGGAGTGGGGTGAGAAGTACGGTGAGTATCTCCTGTTGTTCCAAATTAATGCATTCTAAAATTTCTAATTTCGTGCTTTCTATTAGGTGCTATCTCGCATGTTGAGATCCTGGGTCAGCATATCATTGTGCTAAATTCAGTCAAGAGTGCGGTGGACATGTTGGACAAGAAAGGTACAGTGTACTCTGACCGTCCTATTCTGCCTATGGGGAGCGAACTTGTTGGCTGGAAGAACGCTTTGGGTCTTCTCCCGTATGGTGACCACTTCCGCCAGTACCGCAAGAATATATCCCAAATCATGGGCAATCGCGCCGCTTTGGATGTCTACCACCCGATTGAGGAGATTGAAACTCGCAGATTCCTGAAGCGTGTGTTTTCGAACCCCGACCAACTGCAAGCTCATGTTCGACAGTATGTTGTGCTATTTACCCTTGCATGGATGGGACCTTGAATTCTTATAGCACTGCTGGCGCTGTCATTCTACGAATCTCCCATGGTTATGAGGTGAAGGAGAACAACGATCCGTTTATCGACCTTGCGGACCGCGTTATGGACCAATTTTCGCGGTCTACTATTCCCGGCGCCTTCATAGTTGACATCGTGCCATTCTGTAAGACTATATAAAACTCTGACCTTGGCTTGTAATTGGCTTGATTTTTTCCAGTGGCCAATGTTCCCGAGTGGTTTCCTGGTGCTGGCTTCAAGCGCTTGGCTCGTGAATGGTCCCAGAACCTGAAAGAGATGGTTGATGTATCATACAAGTTCGTTAAGGACCAGATGGTAACCAAGTATATGTGGTGTTGCGATCATGAGTTGAATATTTTATAGGATGCTGGCATTGCCCCGATATCTTTCACCTCGAATCTGTTGGAAGGCCGTACTCTGTCTGCTGAAGAAGAACACATAGTGAAATGGTCTGCTGCATCCCTATATGCTGGTGGTGCTGACACGGTTGTCTCCTCCCTTCATATCACCATGTTTTGAGACTAACCTGTCTCCACAGACAGTTTCAACAATATACTCGGTTTTCCTTGCTATGACACTGTTCCCTGATGTGCAGAAGAAGGCCCAGGCTGAAATTGACGCCGTTGTTGGTTCTGATCGCTTTCCCTCCTTCACAGACCGTGACTCCCTCCCTTATACTGAGGCGCTTGTGAAAGAAGTCCTTCGCTGGAATGTTGTCGGCCCTACCGGTATGTGGATCCCGTTTATCGCATTCTTTAATTACCGAGCGGTATCGATTATTTAATTGACAGCCATTCCCCATCGCGTCACCGAGGATGATATCCATGATGGGTACTACATCCCGAAAGGGTCCGTGGTAATACCCAACATTTGGTTAGCACTTTTATATTTCCGTATTCGACATATCAACCACATTGCAAGACAGGTTCATGCTCAATAACCCACGAACATATGCTAACCCCTCGCAATTTAACCCTGAACGCTTTTTGGACAATAACGGAAAAGATCCCGAACCCGAACCTCGCACGATCTGCTTTGGTTTTGGTAGACGGTAAGCATAGAGGTGATTTGAAGCGCAATACTAACTTTCTGCTTTGCAGTATCTGTCCCGGTACGCCTAAATCACACTCAACAACAGTATCTTGACGTTTTCTTTCATGAACAGGTCTCCACCTCGCTGATGCCTCCGTCTGGATATCCACCGTGATGTCACTCGCAGTGTTTGATATCTCTAAGGTCATCGAGAATGGTGTTGAAATCACCCCCGAGGTTGACCATACATCAGGGACGATCAGGTATGTCACGTATCTTATCGCATTCGTGTTGCTGGTTTAAAACTTGGATATACTCCCAGCCACCCCATGCCCTTCAAGTGCTCTATTAAGCCTCGTTCTGCAAAAGCTATTGCGCTCATTCAACAGGATGCTGATTACTAAAGGCACGAAGAAGATTCTCGTCATTTACCTGACATGTATTATATTGTACATATTTTCATGATGCTACTGCTGTCTGATAACTCACTCATTTGGCACCTTTCTGACACCTCCCTTCTAATAGCAACAATGAGGAGCAAACTAGAGCTCTTCAGGTCTTCCGTCAATGACCAATGCATCCGATAGGTGCACCGTCACAGATTCCTCGTGTGCGCCATACCACAGCACCAGGGACGCTATGAGAAGGGAGTTGTTATCACCTGCGCGGTCGACTTGTCCGTTTACATCTGCTAAACCGGTAGTGAAACAATAACCAGTGATGGCCAGGATGGTTCGCAAATACATCCGATTAGAAATTCACTTGAATGTCATATAGTGACAACTATGATGACTTTTTTCATAGGATGTCGCTGAAGTGATCACTTGCTCATAATATTTTCGACACGATGCCACATACCCAAATTAATGATGCGGCAAATGTTAAGATTGGCTGGTAGCAGAGGACAAGTAATATTGTGGCTTGTATAGTGAGCAATCTTTATCATATCTTGATCAAAAATTGTACTTGTAAGCACGCTACATCTTGCCCGATCTTCTTTGAACTAGGGGTCGGCGTTACTGAAATAGGCTCAAGTATTGTCATAGGCATCTGCAGTCATTTTTGCAAGTTGGTATAAGGCGACGACGACACTCGCACGCCGCACGTTGCATAGAAAAGTAGAATGTTCGCTACTCGAACACACATCCCCTCTATTTACAGAATAAAGATACACTACATACACTTATGGTTTGGCAGTGACCCCTCCAGCAAGCTTTTCCTGCAGCTTAGCCTGCACGAAAAATTAGCTTCGGTACATGTATTCATAACTATCACTTACATTCACGGCATCCATGTATTTGTCAGTGACGACCCAGTGTTCTCTCTTCATGTTCTTGCCGTGAATAGCAAGGGCAAGATCCTTGGTCATGACTCCGTCCTTGTCAATCGTTTCCACACATGCAGCCTCGAGATCCAAACAGAACTTCTTGAGCTCTTCATTGTCATCCAGCTTAGCACGGTGGAGAAGTCCACGGGTCCATGCAAAGATCGACGCCACGGGGTTGGTCGACGTCTCGTTGCCCTTCTGGTACTCACGGTAGTGTCGGGTGACGGTACCGTGGGCAGCCTCACTCTCAACGACCTGACCGTCGGGGGTAATCAGCTCTGAGGTCATCATGCCCAAGGAACCGAAGCCCTGAGCAAGGATGTCACTCTGCACGTCACCATCGTAGTTCTTGCATGCCCATACAAAACCGCCGGAGGACTTGATCGCTTGTGCAACCATATCGTCAATGAGGCGGTGCTCGTAATATATACCGGCCTTCTCAAAAGCGCCCTTATACTGCGATTCATAGATCTCTTGGAAGATGTCTTTGAAGCGGCCATCATACTTCTTCATGATGGTGTTCTTTGTTGACATGAACTAGACAGTCACGTTGATATGGTGTGTGCGAGCCGGGTAAATTCGGACATACCAAGGGCATCTTCTTAAGGAGAGCCATCTTGAATGATGAGTGTGCAAATCCAGTTATTGACTAAGAAGGGGTAGTCAATGGTTGCATCATGACAAAAAGCCGCTGGATTTACCTCATCGGTGTTGTACATGCTCATGGCGACACCCTTTCCCTTGAAATCATACACGTCCATGACAGTCTTCGCACCTCCATCAGCAGGGCTGTATACGAGCTGGAGCTTCCCTGGCCCTGGTGCGACGAAGTCCGTGGAACGGTACTAAACCCACATAAACACGTATACCATCCACGTTCGAAAATCTCACACCTGGTCACCGACTACATCATTGTCAGGCTTAGCAATTCTGAGATAACAAATAGAATAACGAACATGCATGACGGCCAATCACAATTGGCTTTGTCCATCCCGGAACTGGCTTGGGAATACGATCCAATATGATGGGCTCACGGAACACAGTTCCGCCAAGGATGTTACGGATCTACATCATCTGTTGAGAAGTTGGCGATGATTGCTTCTCAGATACAACACTCACCGTGCCGTTCGGGCTCTTCCACATCTCTTTGAGCTTGAACTCCTCCACACGAGCCTCATCGGGCGTGATTGTCGCACACTTGATGCCGACCTTGTGCTCGAGGATGGCATTGGCGGCTTCCACAGTCACTTGGTCGTTGGTCTTTCATCGTATGAATGTGCAAATTGAAATGAGTTAATAGAATGAGAACATACCTGGTCACGGTACTCGAGGCCAAGGTCGTAGTACTTGATGTCCAGTTGCAGATAGGGAAGGATAAGCTTGAAGCAGCAATCACGGGTGAGATAAAGTATAGCGGAAGAGTTCAAACGATGCGCACCTCCTCACGGATCTTTTTCCAAATAATCCTCGTCATCTCATCACCATCAAGCTCCACGACGGGTTTCGCTACCACGATTTTCTTCCCATATTCTGTCAGAATTGGATCAGTACATAGTTCTGATTATACGTATCGAACGAGAGGGTTGCAGAAATAGCACGTCTACTGCAAAGACGTAGAGCTACCCCAACCATACTGGATGCAAATTACTCACGTAAGCTCATCGAATTCGCAAAGCCTCGTGCCAGCGGTCTGCTCAGCGGACCCAGCGATCGTCTAACAGCAGTAAAGAGCGTAGCTCCTTGCACTGGCATGGCTAGTTAGTAAAGGGAAGAAAAGCAGTGGTATGTGGTAGAATCAAAACAGATGTTAATGCCTTTTGTAAGCGTGGGCTTGAAAAGATATAAATGAAGACACGGCGTGCGCGCGTGGGATGTCTTGAGCACACTAACGACGAGCCAGCAGCTGCTGGGGAAAATCGATGCTTTGTAAAAACCTTACCTTGACTTAGAGTAGAAGTTCAAGCTCAAGCCCTTGCTTGGGCTGGCCCGGCTGGGTATGGCATATGGAATGACGGCGCCCCGTCGCGGCTGATTTAGGAGCGCACGCCAGCGCATCATGCTCCGCGTTGTACTGCCGAACGATAATCAGCTGCTCTTGGCCAATGCAGTAGAGGAAATTGCGGGTATGGTACAGTTAAGGACGGCCGAAAAATTGTGACAGGAACTTATATACTGAACTCTGCCGTAGGACTTAATCGCTTGCAACAGAAGTGGTGCGATATCTTAGGAAATCTTCCCAAGCACATTAATTGATGTCATAAATCTATTCAGAATCATACGTGGGCTTTGATTACAGTATCCAACTCTGTTCATGAGTTTGCTGGGACAAGCTCGACGATGCATTCGACGAGACTCCTCATCACCTCTGCCTTTTGTCTACCAGTCTCCAGGACTTCTTCGTGCGACGCGGTCTCCATGGAAGGAAGTTCAACACGCTGACCAGCAAGCTGCAGAGGCCACCCATCGACGGAGCAATCAGTAACGGAGTGTTTATTCTACAGAGTTACGTACCTCAGCTTCAACCTCTGCCTTGATACTCCTGTAGGTATCGGGGATGACCACCGTGTTAGTAACGAGGCTCAATACCATGACCTCGAGCTTCTCTTCTCGGGCAGCCACTACTTCAGGTATCGTGCTCATACCTACTACGTGCGCACCTGCATTGCGCAGGAAACGGCCTTCAGCAGGGGTTTCATATGCAGGACCTGCCACCCAAGCATACGTTCCTTCAGCCAGTGCAGAGGAGTCAAAGTTAAGATGGTGGGAGGCAAGGAAGGCAAGGCGTCGTAGACGAGGGGAGTATGCATCACCCAGAGGAATAAATCGGGTATATTCTGGGGACATGAGGGGTCCGAATGAGGGGTTCATTCCAGTTAGGTTGGGGAGGGCGAGGTGGTCTCGAATAACGACGACTGCGACATCATTCAGACTTGGGCTTGGTATGGATGAAAGATCGTACTTGTTCCAACGGGTATCTCTGGTGTCAATGACCCAGCAGCGTTTGTTACTGTATTGGATCAGATATTTGTTCTGCTAGTGAGAAACGCGCTTACTGATGACATCCTTGACGCCTAATCTCTTCATGATTCTGATACCATACGTCACGACTGTTGGTTTGTGGCCCTCGTACGGATGGAACTGTTATTGTTCCTCTAAGAGACTCGCTGGCGAACTGGTGTTCGATCTCACTCACCCGCCCGAGCATGGCAACGACAGGCACATTATCCTTGCCCATTAATCCGAATGCGAGCATGCTTTTTTGGCCAACAACTTAGTAGATGGTCCTGCTGAGGTCAGTGATACCTGATCGTCTTTATCGACACATACCTGTGCTCTCTCCGAAACCCTGGAGTTGTGAGTACGGAAGTTGCACCACATCCTTCAAGCTGGAAACAAGGGTGCTGAGACCAGATCCACACACAATTCCGATGCGTGGCTTCAACAATCGAGGATCGGTAACCAAACGCGAGATAGTCGCGAGAGTTTGCGCGAAGGGAAGTACTGGGGCGGTTGATGAAGACATGTCAGGGTAAGAAAGAGCACAAGTTTGATGGCAACTGTTTTAAAACTTGATCCATATCGTGATAAGACAATCCCAGGCCTGCTATAAGCAGGTTGTTGGAGGTTTCTAGCTATTATTGCTATTGCTTTGAGATAAAGACGAATGAGAGCTCTTCGTCGAACTTGTCTTGGTCAATGGTAACACGGTAACGGCCCACGGCCAAGCAAATAGTCCTTCTTATGATGTCAATAATATGCCGGCATGCTTAAAGCAGGTCCTATTCTAGTTGGGCCTGCTACGCACTTCATGCTCTACGCCCAACCATGAACAAGCTTAGAAAGCCCAAGCCACCCGCCATGATATTCAGCGCACCGTCAAGTACTCAAACAGCTGGATCTAACGTCCGTCAATGTTTGGCGTCTGTCCAAAACAAACCTCCAGTATCGAGAACGATGCAGATCGCGAGTGCTTCACTTGCTGTGGAAAGAACTTTTACATCTAACAACACGCTGGAATATCCTAAGACGACATGGTACCCTACACCTGCTGCTGCCAAGCCTCGCACATTCGTCGAGCAGTACTGGGCTGCGCGTGCACTGGTGGCTGAAACAGTGCTGACAACACGTGTTCAGCATCAGAAGGAAATGGCGGAAGTGAGGCCAGGGATGGAAGAGAAGCAGACGGTGAGTATTTGCATTGTCTCTCGGTGATTAATCGTGACACCGAACATAGAACCAATTTGCGGCTCTCATGCGGGCAAACGAACAACGGCAGAGCAGGCTCGAAAAGTCCGTTGTGCGTTGCGTTAACTTGTTTGTATTCCTGTGCGCAGCTCACTTCATTCAGGCAGTCCTTATAACATGTTTCATGCTTCTCTTCCTCGGGTTAATCTATATACTGCTGCGTGATTCCCCGAAATCGAAGGCCGCCTCGCACTTTACGATCCCAATTCTCTCTCCGTTTACTTCAGTGGTAAGCTTCGTCAATCGCCGTTGCAAAGTTTGGATCATTTCAAATGGAATTAGGTCGAATATGAAACGGGCATCATCAGTGCGAGATCCGTGTCAATGTTTATTGTCGTTCTAGGCATCTTATCATATGTCATTTTCCGACATTTTTTGTCAAAAAAAGATCTTAGTCCGTCATATAAAATTCGCATTTACGTGGCTAACGTAGTCATGAGGACTACGATAAGACTTCCCAGGGTAGCGCAAACTAGTACTAGGTCGTGGAGGTTATGAGGACTATTTTTTGCAAAGGGCACGTGGAAACGATACTGGCGGTTTGCATGCCCATCCCGCGTGTTTTGTCAAGTGTGTTGAATCCAAGTTAACTTGGAGATATCACAAATAGCTAGTAGTACTAGTACTTTGTAACACCGGAGGATAACTGAAAATTAAAAGAATTACAAGATAAACCGAGCCACTCAGATTGTGAGTTGGTTGGATTGTGGAGTGAACGTGGGAAACTTGGGTGCCATTCACAGGATGGGCATTGCAACAAGTTTGCACCAAAACGTTACACCTCGCTCATTCCTCTTCACACTACCACTCCTTGTCCTGACCACGACACTCTCCTTCCTGTTGGCCTGTTAACTCAGGAAAACAGAGGTCAAAATGTATCCTCAGTCTTCCTCGCCAACAGCAGATCACGCAGATCCTTTCACTTCTACAGCGGGTGGTCCTCGCAGATACGTTTACAGCGACAACGACTCTGACAATGTCGACCCTTACGGTCGTAGAGACACTTATGCTTCAGACAGCAGCAACAATGGCCTCAACGACACAGAACGATACTATGATCACAACGGCAACTACGACCCATACAGTTCGTGAAGCGTCTTCTTGTACCATTCTCATACTCACACTTGTGTGATTTTCAAGCACAACCTGACACAGACTCGGACGTCGACATCTATGGCCAGCGGTATCCTCCTGCATCCTCAGAATCTCTAGGACCTTCGAGAATGGGCATGTCAGATTCGAATGCAACGGCATGGGCCGAATACGCAGGTCCACCAGGCGCCCGTGAGGCATATCCTGCCTGGTCAGCCGAACGCCAAATCCCACTTTCCAAGGAGGAAATAGAAGATATTTTCCTGGACTTGACCCAGAAATTCGGTTTTCAGCGAGATTCTATGCGAAACATGGTAACTTCTATTTCATTTAAAACTCTTGTGGATTGTTGACAACCAGTCTAGTTTGATTTTTTGATGCAACTGCTAGACAGTCGAGCGTCCCGTATGTCTCCCAGTCAGGCACTCCTCACCCTACACGCAGATTATATCGGTGGTGAGCATGCGAATTACCGCAAATGGTATTTTGCAGCCCAACTCGACCTCGATGACGCCGTGGGCCACGTTCAAAATCCTGGTCTTCAGCGCCTTAACCGTAGGGCCGGCGCACGCTCATCTAACGAGAAATCACTCGCAACCGCTATGGAGCGCTGGCGTCAGGCCATGAACAACATGAGCCAATACGATCGTCTCCGCCAGATCGCGTTATACCTTCTTTGCTGGGGTGAGGCCGCCCAAGTGCGCTTTGTTCCTGAGTGTCTGTGCTTCATATTCAAGTGTGCGGACGACTATTATCGTTCACCTGAGTGCCAGAACAGAGTAGATGCCGTGCCTGAAGGTTTATACTTGAAGTCTGTCATCAAGCCCTTGTACCGTTTTATTCGGGACCAGGGTTACGAGGTAGTCGACGGGCGATTCGTGAGGCGGGAGCGAGACCACGCAGATATTATTGGTTATGATGATGTCAACCAGCTCTTCTGGTACCCGGAAGGTATTGCTCGGATCATACTTACCGACAAGGTACGCTGGTATTCGGTGATCATAGCTGTATCCTGAACCGATTTTACAATTCAGACGAGACTTGTGGACCTTCCACCTCCTCACAGGTTTATGAAGTTTCAGAGCATTGACTGGAATCGCGCGTTCTTCAAAACCTATTATGAAAAACGCTCCTTTGGACATCTCCTGGTCAATTTCAACCGTATTTGGGTCATCCACGTCTCCCTCTATTGGTTCTATACTGCATTCAACTCCCCCAAAGTATACCAGATCTCACTTCCTTTGAATAAAGTCTACAACTCCCCGGCATTGTCATGGTCTGTCACCGCACTCGGAGGTGCAGTTGCGACGATCATTATGATCGCAGCGACACTCGCTGAGTTTTCATATATCCCCACTACCTGGAATAATACCTCTCATCTCTCCCGGCGCTTGCTATTTTTGTTTATCACCCTCGCACTGACATGTGGCCCAACCTTCTACATTGCCATCGCGGAAAATAGCTCCAATGGGACCACGAGTTCACTTGCCCTCATCCTTGGTATCGTGCAGTTCTTCATTTCGGTTGTTGCTACACTTCTCTTCGCAACTATGCCGTCTGGACGCATGTTTGGGGACAGAGTCGCCGGAAAGTCGCGGAAATACCTCGCTAGTCAAACGTTTACTGCTTCATATCCCGGGTTGCACACACAAGCGCGCTTGGGCTCTATCGCGCTCTGGGCACTCGTTTTTGGTTGCAAAGCCACGGAATCTTATTTCTTCCTCACGCTCTCTTTCCGTGATCCCATTGCAGTGATGGTGGGGATGAAGATTCAGGGTTGTACCGACAGATACTTCGGCTCCAGTCTGTGCACCAACCAGGCTGCGTTCACGTTGGCTATCATGTACGTGATGGACCTAGTGCTGTTCTTCCTCGACACGTTCCTTTGGTACATCATTTGGAATACGGTGTTCAGTATCGCGCGGTCGTTCTTGCTTGGCTTGTCAATATGGACGCCATGGAAGGACATCTACACTAGACTACCAAAACGGATCTACGCGAAGCTCCTTGCTACGAGGGATATGGAGGTGAAGTACAAGCCGAAGGTCAGTTTTCTCCAGTTGTCACCTGAATTGCACCTTAACGATATCTTTCTACAGGTATTGGTCTCGCAGATTTGGAATGCGATTATCATTTCTATGTATCGCGAGCACCTGCTTTCTATCGAGCATGTGCAGAAGCTGTTGTACCACCAGGTTGACTCGGGGCATGATGGCAAACGCAGTCTCCGTGCGCCGCCGTTCTTCATTTCCCAGAGCGATAAGGGTTTCAAGGGCGAGTTCTTCCCTTCGGGCAGTGAGGCCGAGCGCCGCATCTCCTTCTTTGCGCAGTCGCTCACAACTGCTGTTCCGGAGCCACTCCCTGTGGATGCCATGCCCTCATTCACGGTCTTGACGCCACATTACAGTGAGAAGGTTCGTGATTCATTTCTATTATCCGAAGTTGTACCGACCGAGCATTTTTTAGATTCTCTTATCGCTGAGGGAGATTATTCGTGAGGAAGATCAAAATACCCGTGTCACTCTGCTTGAGTACCTGAAGCAACTTCACCCCGTTGAATGGGACAACTTCGTCAAGGATACCAAGATTTTGGCTGAGGAATCTGCCATGTTCAACGGCACGAGTCCTTTCGGCACGGATGAGAAGGGTCAGTCAAAGATGGACGATCTGCCGTTCTACTGCATCGGTTTCAAGAGCGCTGCCCCCGAATTCACTCTGCGGACCCGTATTTGGGCTTCTCTGCGTGCGCAGACCCTCTACCGCACAGTCTCCGGTATGATGAACTACGCCAAGGCGATCAAATTGCTATACCGCGTGGAAAACCCTGAGGTTGTGCAGCAGTTCGGCGGTAACACGGACAAACTTGAACGCGAACTTGAACGCATGGCCCGGCGCAAGTTCAAGTTCGTCGTCTCGATGCAGCGGTACTCCAAATTCAACAGGGAGGAGCACGAGAACGCTGAGTTCTTGTTACGTGCATATCCAGATCTTCAGATTGCGTACCTGGATGAGGAGCCACCCCGCAAGGAAGGTGGTGAATCGCGGTTGTTCTCTGCGCTTATCGATGGTCATTCTGAATTCATTCCTGAAACTGGCCGTCGTCGCCCCAACTTCCGCATCGAGCTCCCCGGTAATCCCATTCTAGGTGACGGCAAATCGGACAACCAGAATCACGCGATCATTTTCTATCGTGGCGAATATCTGCAACTTATTGATGCTAACCAGGATAACTATCTGGAAGAGTGTCTTAAGATTCGCAACATCTTGGGCGAGTTTGAGGAGTACTCTGTATCAACTCAGAGCCCGTACGCACAATATGGCCATAAAGAATTTAAGAAAAGCCCTGTGGCCATCGTCGGCGCTCGCGAGTACATCTTCTCGGAGAACATCGGTATTCTTGGTGATCTTGCCGCTGGAAAGGAACAGACGTTCGGTACGCTGTCTGCTCGTGCTTGGGCATGGATCGGTGGAAAGCTCCATTATGGACATCCTGATTTCCTGAACGCGCTCTACATGAACACTCGTGGTGGTGTGTCGAAGGCACAGAAGGGTTTGCACCTTAACGAGGATATTTATGCTGGCATGAACGCTTTTGGTCGTGGTGGTCGTATCAAGCACACCGAGTACTACCAATGTGGTAAAGGTCGTGACCTTGGGTTCGGTACCATCCTCAACTTCCAGACGAAGATCGGCACTGGTATGGGAGAGCAGATGCTCAGTCGGGAATACTATTACATGGGCACCCAACTGCCTATCGACCGTTTCCTCACATTCTACTACGGCCACCCTGGTTTCCACATCAACAATATGTTGGTCATCTTGGCCGTCCAGTGCTTCATTGTGACAAGTATGTTTTCTCTTACGACTACGCCCGAGTTGTAATTGATTGTGTTATGCAGTGGTGTTCTTGGGGACGCTGAACTCTTCGATCATGGTGTGTCAGTACTCTTCCGCTGGCACTGTCCTGCCTGGCATGGATGGCTGCTACAACTTGACGCCCGTATTCGACTGGATTCACCGTTGCATCATTAGTATCTTCTTGGTGTTCATGATTGCCTTCTTGCCGCTGTTCATTCAAGGTATGCATGATTCGCTTGTCTTGTGGGAGAGCGGTTTTGACGCTTTTACAGAACTGGTGGAGCGTGGAACGGGTCGTGCCATTATCCGTCTGGGAAAGCAGTTCATGTCCCTCTCCCCTATCTTTGAGGTATTCTCTACTCAAATTTACACGCACTCTATCATCAGCAACTTGACCTTTGGTGGCGCCCGATACATCGCGACAGGACGTGGATTCGCAACTACCCGTATTTCATTCAGCATTCTCTTCTCTCGTTTCGCCGGACCTAGTATTTACTTGGGCATGAGGACCTTGATCAGTCTTCTTTATGTCACTTTGGCACTTTGGACCCCCTACTTGATTTATTTCTGGTTCTCAATTCTTGCCCTTTGTGTTGCTCCTTTCTTGTTCAACCCGCATCAGTTCGCGTTCGCGGACTTTGTGATCGACTATCGGTCAGTTGATTCCTTTGTTTTATTTCCATGCTTTGCTGATGGATATGTTATAGGGAATTCTTGAGATGGATGTCTCGTGGAAATTCGCGCTCGCATAACAACTCTTGGATTGGTTACTGTCGTCTGTCGCGGACTATGATTACGGGATACAAGAAGAAGAAGCTTGGTCTCCCTTCAGATAAAATGTCGGGTGATGTTCCACGCGCCGGTTGGAGAGCGGTCATCTTTTCCGAGGTCATCTTCCCTATCGTGATGGCGGTGCTGTTTACCATTGCCTACATTTTCGTCAAGTCCTTCCCCGATTCGACTGGCACAATTCCGCCAAACCCGCTGATCCGAATCTCGATCATTGCCCTCGGTCCGATTGTATGGAACGCTGCAGTCCTCCTTGTGCAGTTCATTATCTCCATCTTCCTTGGCCCAATGATGGACCCCACGTTCCCGAAATTCGGATCTGTCATGGCATCTACCGCTCACTTCCTTGGCGTCGTTGGTATGTTGGCCTTCTTTGAATTCTTGGTGAGTGTATGCAGCATATCTACTATCTAGCGGTTCTGACACAGCCCGGTCTGGCATTGCAGTGGTTCCTTGAGACGTGGAATGCATCCCATGCAGTCCTTGGCATTATCGCGGTCATCGCTATCCAGCGTGCGGTTCACAAGGTTCTCATCGCTGTGTTCCTATCACGTGAGTTCAAGCACGACGAGACTAACCGTGCATGGTGGACTGGACGCTGGTATGGACGTGGTCTTGGCTCCCATGTCATGTCACAACCCGCCCGTGAATTCATTGTCAAGATCATCGAGCTATCGCTGTGGAGCTCTGACCTTCTCATTGGTCACTTTCTATTGTTCATGTTGACCCCACCCATTCTTTTCCCATACGCGGATCGTTTGCATGCGATGCTACTGTGTGAGTTGTCACGGCACCATTTTTCGTTCATCGCTAATTTTACTTCAGTCTGGTTGCGACCTTCCAAGCAGATTCGCGCTCCACTCTATTCTCTGAAACAGAAAAAGCAACGCCGCTGGATAGTGAGTGATTTTGAATTGTAGCTGGTAAGCAAAGGATACTCATACATGACCCCAGATCATCAAATATGGCACTGTTTATGTGATCGTCATTGTCATATTTACAGCGCTCATCGTGCTTCGTGAGTCGTGATCGCGACCTTTATGTTTTTTGTTTATTGATGTTCTCCCAGCTGCCGCCTTCCGAAACAGAATTCATTTCAACTGCACCCTATGCAATAATCTGTAATGAATTCATATCTCATCTATATCATTCGCATTCTATAGACTATCCACCATTACTTGTAGTCTTTTCTGATCCTGTCGCGCGCCGGACATTCACATGAACATTTTACCAATATGCCTAGTTTTGACGTTGTCATCCCACCTCGTACTGGAGGGACACTAGTGGTGTAATGTACTACGGATACGAACTTCTACGAATCTTGATAAATTACATATTTGAGTTGCATATATACGACCAAGGGAACCTCATCTTTTTGCAGGGCTCAGCGGCGATGTTGATTCGGAGATCCAGGGGTCAGGCCCCTGACACGTATGTTTTAAATGGAGATGTCATGCAGCTTACTACTAGATGTTGCTTAGGGACCAGCGCTGGCAGCGACCCCTGGGACATTTGATCGAAAACTTCACAGCAATGGACGTGACTAAGGGTTTACTTTCGTGTTTACTGGAGATTTTTTCGTGTATACAAGACTCGGCGGTCAAGCTTAGGTTCGAACTAGAGATGAAGCGTTTTCAATCTTTGAAGCGAGACCACATTGCGTTGATACACAAGTTGACGGCTTTCGGTACCAGGCACTTGCTGTAACGGGCGCTATAGCATTATCATGTGGACTGTTTCGAATTTCCAGATCTTAATACCATTGACATTCCGTTGACATCCCACCTGGTCGTTTTTATCTATCCCGAGCTTATATTTTTCTCCCTGTCTCCTATCACCCTACAGTTTATCAGAGGGCCAGGTTCGTAGTATTAGTGCCGCAACACTTACATTAAATAGACGTGATAGCTGTAGGATAAGTGCGATTGACCACGAACTTTCCTCGTTCAAAGGTGGCCATGCATTTATTGTACACCTGGCTAAATGCTACCAAACGAGGTTATAGCAGTAGAAGTATCTACATTACTACAGCCTGGATTGCAGCTGGTGGCCGCAGGCTGTGGTGGTAGTTGAAAGATTGATATCAATGGAAGGTCAAGTATTCGTCTTGGCAAGTGTGCGAGTACATTATGATACAGCTTGGCTGGAAGCTATTAATATTAATATTCAATGACGCTGTACGTGCACCTGCCACCAATCGCAATGCTGCCCCCATTTTTCAAAGCCTGCCCCCTGTATACGTAATATTAGTCCAATGGCCTCGCAGGATCGAACAAACACCAAAAAATCAGTTCCTCGCGACACGAGGAGCCAGCTGTTATTAATTTATTGATGACTAACAGTAAAAACTTGCTAGCGAAGCGACGGGAAAAGTTAGAAAAAGGGAAGTACTAAGCTCTACTCCACCATAGGAGGACGGAGCCTCAGTGAAAAAAGGATTGACAATCCCGGACACACACTGATCGCGACTGCCAACAACCAGCACATATTCACGCCCACTCAAAGTGGAAAGACATTGGAGTCAGGCTCAAACGGAGGATACGTTGTTCAGGAAATCACGCGACCCATTAGCTTAGCTAAGTATAAATAAAATTAATTGCTACAACTTGCTTACATCTTCCGATGTTCCCTAGTAGTATACTATACCTCAGTCCACAGAATCACGCTAGCTTTTTTGAGGGCTCTAACCATGACGAATACCCCAAATTTCCGTCCTCCCAAAAGCATGGCTGTGGTTGTAAGGACGCTCACCCTATGGAGTCACTCATGGTCTATTGCAAGGTCAAACCTGCGAATTCCGCTCTCCAAGATTGCATCTGATGAGAAATTCAGAATCACTCTTCAAATCGCTGATTCAGCTTTGGCTTTGAGTATTGTCCGCACTACTAGACTGGTGATAACAGCATATAGATCTGACTGCTCGCTTATCAACTTGGTCTGGACCCCCTTCAATTCATCACATCTTCTTCGACACCACTTATGAAAAAACTGCTGGCTGTTTTCATGCTATAATGATTGGGAATGATTCATTTCCCTCTCCTTGCCATCGGACCAGGCAATATTACTGTACTATACTCATATATGCCGCCTGGCTAGTTGTTTGCCAAGGTCACGCATATTTAAACAGGTGTAACAAACGCCTCCATTCGTAAACACGGGCCATATACATTACAAAGTGTCCATCTTGTCCTCTGCGCCGCTCATCTTGCTCTCTGTGTTTAACCTTGCCCATCAACTTATTTTATTCACGTAATGTCGAACAGCAACATTATCCCAGGTCTCGTACCAATTTCCCATTCTTCTATACAGGAGGATATATCGCCGATTCAGTATGCATGCGCTTTGGTTCGATTCATCAGACCTGATGATTCGTAGAGAACTTCCTTGCATTACAAGCGTAATTGTATATTTTCCTTTCGACATTTATCAGCTACTGGTGGTGACACTGGGGGGACCAGCCAATCTAATGCAAGCATCCTCTGTCAAGCTTGACTTCGTTCTTATTTTCCAATTTCTTGCACAGGAATGCATTATTACCGTCCTCTGTGGACGTGCAGGTTAATAACGGCACTACAGGCATGCATTATCGCGGGCGCATAAGGTGTGTATACCGATATATGCGCTGTCGGCCTATTTGACACCAGCACTAGTCATATACTACCTGCCCAAGATCATTTCCCTGACGCTGTCTTCAACGATCACTTAAGGTAATCAAGACTGTATACCATTCACCATATCGCTCATACACGTTTCGATGTTGATTCTGTAGTCCACAAGACGCAAGGGCAACCTCACAATTTTACGAGAACACGTACCCACCTTATCAAACGTCGAGTCGCTTAAGCTGGGAGTATTTAACAACAACCCTTGATACAGGCTCTCCTGGCTTCGAATCTGCACTCGGTGACCTCAACGGCCAAGTTCAAATCCGTCCTGTGTTGTCTCCGGAGCTGCCCTCTACTATACGGCCCATTCTTCCTTCAACATCCTCCAGTGCCACCTTTCCTTTTAATGCCCAGCCACCTTTCCTTAATGGCAGCGCGACCTTCCTTGATAGTATGTCGACTCAACCTCGCGAAGTCTCTCACAATTCAGATCACGAAATCCAATTGGCCCACGGGCATCAAATCCGGCAACCTGGATGCCCTCGGGCTTACGTAGCCGATGGTCTTCTCGTTGATGAAGAGGATCTCGTGGACGAGAATACCAACAATGGTTGCATACACGTCCATGCATGCAATCGCAAGGACTCCCACTGTGGTCTCTGGGTTAAGGCAGACAGACGCTCCATCATGCGTCATGGACAGCGATGGCACGGGGACGCTCGAAGTGGCGGAGACAGGTCAATCACTTGCCCTTGGTTAGGTTGCAACAGGCAGATGCAAGCGAATGCTATACCACGGCATACTCTGAGCGCTCACTTCGGCGCAACATGGACTTGCAGGGGCACAGGATGCTCAAAGATTTTCAACCGCCTTGATTCCTTCAAGGTCCACGCTGGAAAACGTGGCTGTCTTGGGGCAATAGTGAGTTACGACGCCGATACTCGTGTCATTAATACAAAAGATGTTTTGAGACGTTCCGGTTGAGTGAGTTATTGTTTGTTTGCCCTTCCCGGTTGTTGACCGAACTCAAGCTTTCATCAGAAAGGACAAAGAAATCAGGGCGGCATCTGTGAATGTCTGCCATCGGACTTGCTCGTGTCGGGCATTCGGATAAGTCTAGGCCTAGACTCGGTCGTGCAAGCGCTTTTATATCAAGCTTCGTGTTCTTCCTAGTATAAGAGTAATCGCCTCCCGTTTGTTTGTGTTTTCGGCATTTATGATCTTACTTGTATTTAGTTATTCGAGCGTCATCATAATTTATATCATAGATGATATCGATACTTTTGCTCGTTTGCATTCACCATTATTTCCATTACAACCATATATTTTTGATGCGAAAGCTTTGATATTACATACAAACGCCTCAGCATGTACATACGCAGCAACGCGATCTATCA
This sequence comes from Suillus cothurnatus, assembly GCA_016758765.1. Lineage (NCBI taxonomy): Eukaryota > Fungi > Basidiomycota > Agaricomycetes > Boletales > Suillaceae > Suillus > Suillus cothurnatus. The sequence continues at coordinate 259,414 of JABBWL010000059.1, read as the reverse complement.
TTGCAATACATCACCATCGATTTGTTGTCCGTCTTGCTGCACGAGGCGGTGTCCCAAATATTATGTAGCGAGTTCACAGGAAGATTCGCTTCGCAAAATGACAGTTTGAGTGTTCACTGAACGTTCTATTCGAAAAGTGGACTTTCAGCTGCTCAGGAGCCAGCCGGTTGTAAGACGGGGAAACGAATGGAGGCAGAATACGTAGCCCCAGGTATGTGTCCATAAAGTGATCGAGTATGCGGGTCCATTGAAAAGGGGCTTTCGCATATATGTACCAGTCAAGCTTTAATTTATGTAAACCAGAGACTGCATTGATACAATGTTGACCATGATATGAAGAGGCTCCAGTCCGTCCGGACCGAGCATAACAACCCCAAGTAAGAAGAAATGACGGATTAGCTCTGCATTGCTACCGGATTATTGACGTACATAACTCCGATCCAATAGAGCGAAGAGGTTGTTCCTTGACATCATTCTTTGATAGTCAGTTTCTGGAGCAAGCCAGGCCTTGAGGTGCCACGAGCTTGAAGCATGTTTGGATGCTCGAACACGAAGGTGACGGTATGATCGCGCGCCGGAATGAGGAAAGCCACAACAAAGCCCATGCTGTGTCAGCTGTGTTAGTATGCACAGGAAAGAGAGAACTTCTTCAGAAGTTTGTAATAGACGCACCCATCATCATTACGCGATTGCAAAGTTCAAACAATTTTGCTGTAACATGAGCGTGCCGCAGGTTCAGATAGGAGATTTCGGAAGTCACACCTAAACCTGCAGCACGATGAAGTGACAATGGACTTCAACAGGGAAAGTGCAGCAGCGCTCGAACAAGTCGGGTATCTTCAAATCCATTATCAACATCTAACCAGACCTCATAAGTGGTCCTTCGAGGCTCGCACATACAGAATTATCATCAACACTTACCAAATATCACCAGCGAAGACACTGACGATGGCTTCCAACTCGAAATAGTCCGATGCAGTGACAACTGCAAATGGATCTGTTTTTGCACCGGTCATCGGAATTGTCATTCACACTTACCTATCACGGGCGAAGACACTGACAATTGCAGACGGATCTGTTTTTACACCAGTCATGTTCTTGGAGGGTCATATATAAAGCAGTCACTTACAACGTTGATCACATTGGCAAGCAATACGATAATGTTCCATCAAATTGCTACTTTCCGGAGTCCCGACGGCGAGTAATGATCAGCGATCTGACTCAGACTCGGATGTGACCGGTGGTGCACCGGTGACCACTCAGGGGATGGGACCTGCGGATCGGTAAGGCAATTAAGGAGGCGTCGCCCACGCGGAATGTTTGTTTATGATCAAGCAGCGGTGGTGCCACTTGGGATGATTGTTCGGAAAGTGCCGAGAAGCTGGTATCATCATATCGATTCATCTGTCAGTATCCTATTGCAATCTACACTATACATAGAACGCCTAGATTGAGACTACTATGGTATCAGGAAACCCGTTTAGCAGACAACCCTTGTCAACTTGTCATGAAGCAAGACTTGAAACCTCGTTTCAGCCTTCGAACTTTCTTCGCCACACTTCTTCGTCCACTGTTCATGTCAGAGTCTCCTACTGACGTTCTCGAGCTTTTCATTTCGGTGGAGGGTCGTACCGATGTGACACCATGGCAGACACTGCTCATGTATACTTGTCTTTCCCTACAATGCAGGCTCAAACGCGTCGTATATTGTGACAATAACAAACAGCACGAGTTTTTACCCCTGCATTCTCATCATTGGAATTCTTCTGGGTCTGCAGTCGCTACCGTGATCATAGAACACATTCCTAAGCAGGACCCCTGCAACAATTCCTCATCAAAACTCATTCTCATTCACACATCCGATTCGAAATCCCGTTCCCCTTCAGCTTCTGAAACTGCTGCCCAAGATGTTGTATATACTTCTAGCCAGGGCTCTCCATCTCCGCAGTACCTTGCGGACTCCTATGCTCCATTGACCGAACTTCGTTTGCTTTATTTCCCTCTGGCATGTCCATCGGCGGCACAGATATCAATCCTCTTGTCTGTCGTGAACCGACAGGCCCCAAACTACCACCTATACGAGAACCGATGCTATTGGTTATTATCGTGCACTGTATGGGAGACTTTAAAAAAGGTCTTCCCTGATTGCATCGAAATACACAGCATTCCCACTGATCAGCGCTCTCACTATTGTGGGTTCGCTATCCGGAAAGCTGATAGTGTGGAGGCTGTGTGCGAGATGGAGGAAAATAGACAATGGCTGTGGACACAGGTGAGTCAGTCAGATAATTAAGCGGGCGCGCGTTAATGTCATGTCCTCACAGACCAAGCCTCAGAGCCAGCAAAGGCCAACAAGAGCAAGGGAAAGGGAAAAGCGAGGGATTAGGGTTACGGTTAGAGTGAAGAGGAACCGAAGAGAAAGGCCAATGAAGCTAAAGAGCAACAGGTAGTAGTAACCCGTCTGTCACGACCCTCACTTGATGGTGATATGTTTTTTCAGTTCTACACACCCAGTCTGGAGCTGGGTCTCGCCTTGCACAAGGTCAAGCAGAACTAGAGCGAATTGAGGCAGAACACGAAGCAGAACACGTTCGAATGCAAACATAAATTAGTGGATTGCGAGTTAGGCTAGCAGCGCTCAGCAAAAGTACTAGATAGGTGTCACAGCACACACCCATCGAACTCGAAACACTTGTTTGACTGAACGCTCAAGGTCTGCAGAACAAACGAACCACACATAGAGTTTGGGTGCGGACATTGGCATGCGTCCAATGGACAGAATGTTGCAGCAGCAACAGCCTGGGGCATGATTAGATATCGCGAGGTCATTTGGCTTCGGTCGATACAGCGCACATGGTCTAAGATCTGAATGTTGAGAGGACTGCGTCAATACGTGGCTCATTACATACAGTACAACATGTACATGATAACAATGAGAGCATCATGAAGGCGATACACGTGCAAGGATATGCGAGACGTGAGGCATGCAAGAACACGCGAAACTTGAAGAATAAATAGAATTGAGGAAATGTACGAGTGCCTGGGAAGCGCAAAGCAAAAAATAATGAGAGGCAACTTTTCATCAAGGTGGGCACAGACATACAAGTGCGACATTAATTAATGGGACCATCCTTCTCAGAACATCTCCGATGCGCGAGCCGATTTTTGCTGGATTGGAAGAAACACAAAGTACTGTCGTGAGCTACGTAGTACTGATCATGAAAAGGGATATCAATAAATTCAAATGAGAGCACATCAGCAAGTTTGATTGTGCTACAGGGCAACTACAGGGTACTACAGAGCGCTCCGTAGCAAATTACGTTTCCCTGATGCACATACGGTTGCGCCCTGTAAAAGTGTAGGCGAGGATCGTGAGAACATTTGAAAGCTGGCAAATGCAATGCATTGACTCGGACATCTCCGCGAATAGCATACCGCTGGCAGGCGCAGATATACATGAGCTTGGACAGTACTGGCAAACTCTATTCTCAAGTGATTTCCTATATAACAATCAGCTTATATAAGCGAAGCCCAAGCCAGAGCGTCGCGAGGCAGACCACGTTATAAGCACCACCCGTCTCCTAGGACAAGAAGGAACGCTAAGATGGCAGGGAAGGCAGCAGTTTCGAACCTGATGCAGATGATCGGCCAGCTGGATACGGTAATTATGACCTACCGGCGGGGCAGTGGTAGGAACTTCCGAAGTTTCGGACCCCTAAACCCACTCACTGAGGGACCCTCGGTCGTTTCCGAACCGATTGGCAACTTCGGAACTGTCCTGGCCAAAGTGAACCAGTTACCACAACATAATCGAAATCTGTTTCTCATCGATTGCGCAGGTTCGAAACCAGCGGTTTTTTTCTATCGGAACGCCTTCAAAGGACATTCGCTCACGGATGGTCTTGAAAAGGACTTCGCCTTCATGCGGCCCCGCGAGGGTCGTCTCGAAAACATAAGATATATATCCCCGAGGTGCGTATATGCCAACCTGGATTCTCGGCCAAAACTGTCGGGATTCACCATCAAACGAAAATGTCAATGGGGCGTTCGTGTTCGACAAGAGACCTCCTCCACTATCATTGGGAGTGGGGGACGCGTACCATATACCATCTGAGTATCTCATTAGTTATCACGTTCCTTTACCATACCTTAGTATTATTTGGACCCCCGAATCCCAGACTTTTGACCTGACATTTAACCGAGAGTACTCTTCCTAACTGTGTCGTTGCACTTGAGCCGCGTGCGCTGAATAGCCAACGCCACACACAGCCTGGTTAAGTAAGAAGCGGTGAGGGTGTAATAATGGGATGTTAATGAATCTATGAGGACGTGAATTTACATTCACAATGACCTTGGAACGACATACCTGCGTGCATCTCGTATACATTTTAAGAAGCCCACAATTGGCAGACTCAAAATGACAGCTGCTGCATCCGTGCGATCGGCCACGAATTTTGCTCGTTCAAAGGTGGCCATACACCTGGCTCGGGGCCACCAACGCTGTGGGTGTTAAGTGAGATGCAAGCTTGTTGGTCGCTACTTAATGGATTGAACAGTGGTGGTACGTTCCAAGATGACTGTCGCCGTTGGGTTTGCCGACCTCCCATCGCCTCTGTCAGAAGTATATTCCAAGTCCCACTGGGTACGTATGGGTGATGGGATATAACGCCTGGACGCGACTCGAGTACCAGTACAAGTGCATTTAGTGGGTTTTCTCAGTCGTTGTCTGGGAGAACCATACGGGGATAGAGCGGGGGCGGGAAGATCATGGACAGTCGACGCTATGATAGCGAGAGCGACAAGCCTATGGTGAACATACTGTCTGCAGTTGGGATGCATGCCTTCATAAGAATGTGCATCCTTCCGCAGGTCGTATGCGTCTCGGTAGTTGGATTTAGCGCATGTAGTATCTCCTGATTATAGGGCTCTGCCAATCCAACGGGAAATGTGCAAGGATGCAAAAAAAAAAAAAAAAACTGATAGCAGAAGTTCTGAAACTCACCTATGATACGCTGATACATGTGTCGAGTAAATCCTGCATTCTAGAATGACCATATACAAGTCGTCCGGAAGATATTGGAGTATTGAAAACATTCTTGACCTCCGACTCGGAGTCAGTCAAGCGCAACCAATACACTTCAACATGTATTTCTTACCACGCTCGTAGGCGACATTAAATTGAAGAAGCGTACCTTTTTATATAAAGGCAAGTTGGTGGGACGACCTCTGACTCGGAATCCAACAGGTTCAAGCACCGGAACGTGCGGCAGTGTTTAACTTGAACCCACTCGGACCTACTGAAAGTAGTTTAGTTTAGTCCACGTTTACGATTCGCAGACACAGAAATAGAGCCTGAGATCTGTGGGTCAACGAGAGCTAACGTTGACACGTGGTCCGAACGGTTGCCGCCATACTGCTGGGTCCATGAGAGTGCGCCAAAGCGCCGGGTAAAACGGATGCTTGACAATGATGCCATGATGGTCATAAGAGCAGCTGCCATCATTTCACAACAAGTTAAGAGGAGCAGTCCATGGATTATGCGATCCATCATGCCTCTGCATTCAGTTCAGTCCACCGTGCGCGGTGGCGCTAGTGGTGTAGCACCCTGGTAGGAGCCTTGGCCCTGTTAGAGTAACGTCACGCAAATTGGAATTGCGTCTCCATTTAGTGTCCTACCCCGAAGATCATCAGACTGTAGGAGAGCTTCAGAATTGACATTGTATGAACATTGTACACGCTAACGCCGATTCTAGAGTGCTGCAGTGTTATCGAAGCTTACGTCTCTTTCAAATTCAAACCGTCTTATTCGCCCACCTTTCACTTCAGGGCTGGACCAGGCTACCAGCACATGATGCACCAGTCAGCACGTCGAACAACTCTATCATGCATTAATGCACCCATCCATTTCAGTTCTGGTCAGTTTCGTGGAAGATGCGTGCGTGCCGAGCTTGTCGAGATACAAAAAGCAGACCTAGGGCGAAAGTGAAAACGGTGCTCCCTTCACTCGTTTCCATGTGGCTGATCGTGCATGCAGGTATGCTCGTGTAGACCGACGCCCTCTCGACCCACCACCAGTGGTCCAACTCAGGCTATACTACATACACAATGAGGGTACTGACCACGAATCCGAACAAGAAGTTCAAGACTACGAGTAAGTTATTATCACCCAGGGTTCATGGTTTCTGCTCAAACATTTATTACAGCGACGTACAAAGCCTTGGCTTACTCTGCAATGTCGACTTGTTTCCAGTGCCTGCTCAGCCCGATAGTTCATCGGAGTCAGGCTCACTCACCCGTCTCCATCACCCTCATCAACTTCCACCAGTAGTGGAACCCATTCGCCCCCCCTCTGGCAGCCACCCACTACCTTCAATCTTGTCTACAGATCAATTACCTCCTTTAAGCAGTTCGAGTAGGGTTCCCGTGTCAGGTACTAAGCTCCCCCACCTGCCTCCCTATGCCCATTTCGACCCATTCCAAATTTCCGAAAACATGAAATATACTATGGCACTCTCAGGTGCTACCTTCGTTCAGCCGGCTTGTATAGACTATGAAGGCAAGAGGGCTCTTGTCTTTCCATTTGCTGTACGTCTTTCATCGTAGTCGAGAACTTGCTCTCACATGAAACGTGCACCAATACAGGACCTTGCGGTGAAAATCGAGGGTGACTTCTTCCTCCGCTACCGCATTTTCGATATATTTTCGCGCACGGAAAGTCTAGTAGATGTGCCGGTGCAGGCTGAATGCTTTGGCGGTCCATTCCACGTATACTCAACCAAAGAATTTCCTGGTTTACAACCTTCAACAGAGCTAACCAAGGTAGCCGGAGAACCTTTCAGAAGAAAGTTTTGACTGACATTTTGTCGGATTTGTAGCACCTCTCTAGGTATGGTGTACGACTCAATACCCGTGAGACGGAGCGCAAGCGCAAGAAAAAGACTTCCGAAAATAGCGTCATTCCACCTCGTACAAACAGACGCAGAGTCACAAGGATTCCGCAGAGCGAGAGCGGGGGTGATTGAATTATCTGCGGCGTGGGATTATGGATCAGGACGATTACATTCAAGGGACTCAGCATGTTCATTTGATTTTCTCCAGTAGAAAATTTATTTATATCTTCCAGTAGCATATGTGCATACACACGGATTGAGCATATATATACTGCTTTACTCCTGACTCGGTTTGTTTGAGGTCTACGCTGGCATGTTTACTGTCCACATGAACGGAAGATTTGAGCCACTGCGAAGGCGTACTGGTGAGTCGACAGTCAGATGACAAGGAGAAGTTTGCTCACTCTTCGCATCAGCGTCGTCCTTCGGCATGCCATCGAACGCCCCCTGTTCAAGTTCATCGAGGTACCATCCATCGTCACCGAATTCGTTGGCCATCCAATCTTCAGTCGACATGCCGGCTTCAGCCGCTCTCGTTTCAACTTCTTCAGCCGCCCATTTCTTGAACCGTTCATCGTGAATCCATGCATCATCCCAGTCACATTCACATGTGGTGGTAATTCCGCAATCTTGTTCACAAACTTCAAGTTGGGAGCCCCTTTCGGTGGCCCTGGAAGGCATTGTCTTCGCTCTCTGCAAGGGCTTCTTCCCTCCCGACGTCGGGTTAGCCGCGCTAGTACCCATATCACTTTCGGATGCAGCTTTGGCAAGTAGCCCGTCCCCTACTTTGTTCGGAATATCCTTCTCGACTGACTCCAGTCGGGAGATCTGTAATATAAATCCATATAAATTCGATATTTTCTCAACCTCAAAAATATTTCTCGCTTTCACTTTTAATTCTTCAGGCTGCTTCTCGGTTATACTGGCCGGAGCAGGAGCTGGGGTAGAATCTCCTGAATTGTTGTGTGAAATACCCCACTTCGTGCCAGCAGACCTTATCTTGTATGGCGGCTGACCAGATTAAATACATATGATTATGGGATAAATTCCAAGCAAGAGTAGATCTACTTGCCTTCGCTGCTCTATCCTTTGCAGTCATGCTCTTGGGCATAGTGGTAGTACCTGCGTAAATGGCAGGTTTCAGAATGTTTCAATGATACTGAATTGCGTCATACTACACCCCTAAGAATCTTAGATGAAATTGACAGTCCAGGTAATTGTGATTTACTTGGCTATGTATTATACAGAGTGTGGTACTGCGTAGGTGCGAATATGCTACATGGATAGTTGTCTAGATTGAGCAGCATGTGCGGAATGAAAAAGGTATCGGTAATCGGGTAGGATGAGTAGGATATCATTCCGAGAACCCTCCGTAATGTCCTTATATCAAATGAGACTCTGGCACTGGGGGCACGCAAACACGGGATAGCTCTGCCTCGGCGGGGGAATAGCTGCTTCGACGTCCACCTTATCCTCCCAGTTAGTAGGCAAAGAAGAACCGTCAAGCAAGCTACGGTAGATCAGTTGGCGAGCCGCTACCACCGCTTTCACGTTCCCGACAACACCCCCCGCTTGCACACCTTTCACAATCTGTTGCTGAGCCGCCTCAACAAGCTCTTCCGGAAATTGCTCAAGTGGATCTGAAATTGAAGATTGAAGTCCCTTTCTCCTTTTACGGCACGATCGTGAGCTAACTAAGTCTTCGATAGATAGCTTTTCATCTGTATCGGGCCAACTTTCGATAAACTTTCGGGCCCTGGCAGCTGCATCTAATTTTTTTGTCGGCCTTTTCAGACACTCTTGATGGAAGGCTGCGCGGCAAGCTGGACGCGGGCAGAAATGCATTACTGGGTCTCGATCGGGATTGTAACATACACCGCAGCAACAAGCAGTACGTGTAACATTCGGCTGTTAAAGGGATGAAGATTATCACTTCCGCTTCAAGTAATCAATGTACACTCACGAGGATTTTCCGAGCGCGGTATTCCAAGTCGAATCGACAGTAGAAATTATCGGGGTCGAACGTCTCTTGGTCGATAGCGCGCTCATCGTATCTCATGACAATTGCATGATCTACGTAGAGAGTTCAAACTGATGATGTAACACAAGATAGAAATTTACCACAGAAACTTGCTGTAGATACATAATCATAGTAATCTGACAGGATCCGTTCATATTGGCCGCAGTCACTGACAACGCTTTGATACTTCAGAACAGTGTTCACAGATGTCAATTCTCTATACACTTACAAGGACTTTATTACAGAGTTGACTTCCTGAGGCGACCAGTACCACTGTACGAGAGCCCATACCTGCGTCATGGCTGAGTAAAGATAATACCAGACTCAGTGGCGAGACATACGTCTTCGTCGTTTCTTGCCCTAATTTGTTTGATTCTGCCAATCCAATATGCAGTTGGATGGTGCTCTTTGCCCGGAAGCACCCCTTCCGGTAGGATAAATGCGCTGTTCAATGTTAGTATTTGTTACGTCTTACTGTAAAATCAGACACAAACGTTTCTTTAACGGAAAATGTATGCGGATCCCCTTCTTCATCAGCGACTAAGATATGAACAATCATCACGTGTAATTGGAAAAAGGTAAAGGTCTCGTACCTACAAACGAGGCAAAATCTGGCATTGTTCTCCATTCGCTATCGGTGGGTATGCCGATTGTATGCTTTGCTTTGGTAACTTTCTTACGCGTAAGGTGCGACTTCTTCTTACGCCGAGGCATGTTAAAAAGTGAAGTTAGAGACGACAGATTAACTTTCAGCACTCAACGTCTCTTGACGTTGTCCGAGTTCAATTTTTAAGACGCGAAGAAACCTGAAAGAACGCGTCTGTGGCACAAGAAACATTGAAAATGCAGTTGATGATGTAATCATTCTATTTAAAGTGATTATTAATAATTAAATGTTAAAGTGTTACACCCTCGCGCACCCAGTGGCACTGCGTACAAGTGCAGTGACTGATTTTTGTTCTGAGATTCTGCACACCATGCTCTTCTATTTCACATCTTGCATGATTAGGTATGTCTTCATAGATATTTAGAGAGCTACATACCAATGGGTTGTTTAGTTCAGTTGTCGTTTTTCTTTATCCTGGCTATGCGTCCTACAAGACCCTTTCCCAGAGACCAGCCTCTGAGGAGGATTTGGAGCGTTGGCTCATGTACTGGTCGGTACTTGGATGTATCGTCGGCGTCGAGTATGCTGCAGAGTGGCTCATTTCATGGTCAGTCGGTTTATATCGATAGTATCAGTGCTGAGGTTTTGATACACTCCTTGCACGTGTAAATAGGGTACCATTCTACTACCTCTTGAAGACCATATTTCTTCTCTATCTGGCACTCCCCCAAACGCGCGGCTCATCCTACCTCTACATCAACCACCTTGAACCATTCTTCCACGCTCATGAATCCCAGATCGATGCGACGCTCGCATCCTTCAAAACTCGTATTTATGCCTTCATCCAACAAAGGTTTCGCATCTTATGGGACGCACTCGCTGCGGCAATCGGCCAACAGCAACAGGCTCAATTTACTCCTGCTGGCGGGGTGACAGACACCGGTGTACCCCCAACTTTGGCTGACCCGGCGTCAGGGCCCGCTCGACTTGCTATGGGGCTCTGGCACTCCTACGGCCCTACGATTGTCGCTTCTGGTGCAGCACTACTGCGCCAAGGTGCTGCGGCAGCGGGAACATCTACTGACCAAGCCTGGAATACTCCCGCAAACACCTTCACAAGGCGTTCTGACGCAGGTCATCAGGGCTCCTTGAAAGATCGCAAGCGCGAGCTTGAAGCTGAGCTCGCGTTCATCAATTCGGCAGAGCGTCCTGCTGTCCTGACTCCCCCCGCTTCAGGCTCCGTCCAGCCACCCTCCCGTGCATCATCGGACTCTGAGTTGCGAGGGCGTGGGTCCAGCTTTGTTGGGCGATTTGAGGAAGTGGACGTGCCCAGCGATGCAGAGGGGTATGACGTTGACGGTGACTCTGGTCGGGAAGTTCGTGACAGGCCTGAGGCAAGGAAGGCTGCCAGTTGGTTTGGTTGGGGAAACGCAGCGCCAGGCAAGGGCGGAAAGTCGGATTAGTCGGAAGCCTGATCATTCTGGGAATCTGTATCATAGCAATGGTAGTCATATTTACATTTGTACGGGACGTACATAACTCGGTACATATTCAGTAATCTTCATCATGATTGTATCCTTTCATGTACATGTGCAATCTGTACATACCATCGTAATATTTATTTCTGTTTGCTGTAGCGCCGCCAAGCAATAGTTGGGCCTCATCGGTCAACGAGGTGTCCTTGCGAACCCAAGGACATTTCATTGACCGATGAGCAATAGTTGAACGTTTGGAACACGCACATAAGTCGCCGTTGAGGCAAGCCCCAATTACATGATTGAGGACGTTCTAGTTCGCACCAGACAATCTGATCGGATCAGTTTTGCACCGCAATCTAAAGAGCCTTAGATAAGTAACTTCACCTTTTCTCCGTAGATGGCAGGGTGGCAGTGGAACAAGCCGAGCAGAATACGTCTTGAAGTCGCTCTAAGGCCTGGAAGTTGGCAATGAGCTTCATATATGTATACATATCGTACGTACAACTTCTTATCGAGCATACTTGGAACTTACAATTTGAAGTGGAATTTTTGCAGTGGCGACAATGAATCCTAAATCATGATGGTCCTTGCGCCCCTGCATCATTTGACCGTGGATGAGTGCACAGGGTACATACGACGATACACCTTTTGGTCGATGAGTCTCAGCATATCCGAGAAAAGAATGCACACCGGTAAAAACGTGCACGGTACAGCTTATCTGATTGGCGGTTTGCAATCGCATGTCATGCTGATATGAAGCTGGAGCCGACAGCATCCAGCACTGGTGCCACTGATGTACATGGATTAACAAAAAAAAGTGGAAAAATAGACATTGAAAAGGTGAGTTGCTGCCAGTGTCGTCCCATAGTTCTGATTTGTATGTCTGTAAGGCGTCTTGGGTCAAGTCTCGGAAGATATAAAATAGTGAATGTGAGAGCGGAAGCAAAGTTACGTAAAACACTATATAATTCCATTTTAATGAAAAGACTTAAAGTTAGGGACGGACACAATGCAAGGTCCTTGACCTCCTTTTCCTTTCTTCCTTTGCTCAACTCTGTGCATCTCGGTTGCGTTAGATATCCCCTGGGCCTAAGGTCATGCCTCAAGCATCCCGTGGAAATGCTCGTCAGCCTGACTCCAGGGAGGCCCAAAAGGCCATGGACAAGGAGCAGAAAAGAAGCCGAGGTGCTATGTCATGCGCCGAGTGTAGAAGGTAAGTGCTTCAGGTTTCATTAGTTTCCTCCTCATTTTTTTGCGGCTAGACTCAAATTGAAATGCGACAAAACTGTTCCGTGCTCGTCATGTAAACGCAGAGGCTGCTCGGCTATTTGTCCTAATGGTATGTACACGTGTCAATCTGCTGTAAGATGCCTCTTATCAAGGCCATGGGCGCTAGGTTCCCTCACGACTGGTCAGGGAACTCGGTAAGTCTCCTGTGAGCCATATGAGTGGCTAAAGACTCCATATCAACGTTGTTCTCGTTCCAGATTTGTGCTAGCAGATACAGAAAAATTACATCAGAAGATCGCACAAATGAGTGATAGGATTCGTCAACTCGAGGATGCCCTTTCTATTTTGCAAACCAGTCCTGGCGAACAGCACCCTCTTCTGCATAGAGATCTTCTCGATATTAAGTCAATCATCGATCTGCATGCTGCTGTGGATGAGGAAACGGCAGGTAAATCCAAGCATGAGGTCGATGATGACTCGCAGTATATCGAATCTTTTGGGACGCTCGCTATACGAGACGATGGAGCCGCAACTTTTTATGGCCCATCCGCCGGGTCGGAAGTGAGCCTTGCATTCACAGCTTCAAGTTTCTTTACAGCGGCTGATTACATCATAATCATACATTAGAGCCTGCTTATCGTACGTTATGAGGGTCCTATCAACAATGCTGCCAAACTAATTATATACCACAGGGAGAGTCTACCGTGTCACCGACACCTGATTTCAGTCTAGGCGACAGGACAGATACTGGACATCTGCCTTCCAGTGTCAAGCATCTGTCGAAATCTTTCCCTCTGGCCCCAGTGTTCAACGACGAGGTTGATCTCAACTATCTCATTCAAAATTATCTACCTCCTTGGCATCGTGCTCGTCACTTAAGCGAGCTGTATCTCCAGCAAGCGCCGTGGTTCTTTGGAGCGGTAACAAAGCGGCAACTAATGGAGGAGAACCTACCTCTATGGTATGCGGAGGCATCGGACCTCGTCTATCTGGGTTCCGTAGCGTCTCCAGTGACATCGGGGAATGATGCTTTGAGCAAAGGTCCTCATGAACTGGCCTTGATGTTCGTGATCTTCTGCTTTGGGGCACTGACGGATTACAGGTTGCCCCCTGCGCCAGACAACGAGGAAGCCGACATGTATTTCAAGCTCACGCGCGCTGCCCTAAACTTGGAGCCTGTACTTGACCGTCCACCATCAGTGGCAACCATCCAGACGCTGGCTTTACTCGCAATTTACCAGGGCCTTTGCAGTGGAGAAAACAGCATTGAGAGTACCTGGGGAATCTTTGGACTTGCAACGAAGTTAGCTCAGAGCGTAAGTGGTATTGGTTTCTTGTTTCCATTTATCTTGACGCTGTTTTAATAGATTGGACTGCGTCAGTAATGTAATCATTTTATCATATGTCCAATCAGCTCATCGTCCACTACCAGATCGTGATTGCGCCCGCTGGCAGCTATCTCCACAAGAGGTGCAAAAGCGCCGTGCGTTGTTCTGGGAGCTATTTATCACAGACGGGTGGCAGGTATTTCTTGTCTTTGTAATCCTGTCGGGTGTTATTAATCTTCACACAGTCCTTGGCTACAGGTCGTCTTGCTACATTTTACCTGCCCTTTGTAGACTGTGAACTACCCAATGACCCCGATTCGACGGTGGATGAAGACGGAAGTGTTTTGTTAAGCTGTAGGCCCTATTTTCTCTTTTTCTTCGTATGTCAGTCTCAACGATAACATCCTCAGTCCCGGCATGGAAGGCTCGCTTTGGTTTCCATTGCATATCTGCAATCATCCAACATGCACAAACGGCAAAGGTGCCAAAGTATTCTGTTGTTATCGAGCTGGATCGCAAGATTCGTGACATGGAACTTCCAAAATACGCCCAGCGACCTCCCAGAGAAGGCGCTGAACTTGGGGAAGCGATGAAGCATTACATGCCTCGTAACTACCGACACCTCAGTAAGCGACCCTAGCACAGTCTAATATCACAGCAAATTCTGAGTTCGTTTCAGCTCTGCTATATGTTCATCGATGCTTTTTTGCGGAAGCTGTATCAAATAACCCCACAAACCCCATGAGCAGCCCATTCGCCCCATCGTTCCTTGCAGGGTACAACAGCGCCTGTGAGCTGATTAACGGTCTTCGTACGCAATTCGATCTGTTCCCAGTACAGATCGCCCGCTTCTGGGTTTTATGGACCCATGCGTTTTCCTCATCTGTGAGTGGGCACACCTCGCCGGCATAATCGCCTTGAATACATGTTGATACTCCAACATGCTTAGGTGATGTTGTCTTCCGTCGTCACGCATGCATCTGGAAGCGGTTCTCGGTCGAAGATCACCACTGCAGCCTTGACCGAGCTGCGGCGCGCTGTCAATCTTTTCAAAGAAGCATCTGTTTTCGGAGGTCGTGCTGGAAAATTCCTTGTACGTCAGCACTAGCACGGCATACTGAACAAAGGACAATGCATGCTGATGACATTGCCTTCATAGCCTATCCTTGAGAGGCTGTTGCAAAAAGCTGAGCAGGCATACAGTACTGCCACTCCTACCGTGACTCGACGAGATATCTTCTCGAATACTGGTCCAACGAAGTCGAAGGATGAACTTTCGATTTTCAGTGGGCAAATCAACAAGGTTACCACGAAAGCTCCCGTACCACCGTCTTCAGGACGGTCCAGCCATTCACCTGGAAACTTCACCAATCTGAGTCAACCTCCCCCGGTGCAGGCAGAAGGTACTCCCCCGCAGGCATTTAGTAACATTCATCCATCGCTGCGCGAGCAGTGGAGCAGTTTCGAGGGGGATCTCAATACTCAACTTCATAACGCTCAACGAGACGCGTATTACACAGAAGACGACGCTTTCATAGTGCCCGCGTCTACTGAGGGATTACACAGAATGGCCGGTACGCATGAGGGCACGTACCAATCCCAGCCGGCTCAGCACCAGCTGCACCCAGTTACACAGCCGCCACCAGTATACCACAACCACTTTCCCGCCTCGTCGCATGGTTCGTCTCAACCGGTTGAGGCACAGAAGTCTTTCCAAAGCGAGAATCAGCGCCGGGAACCTGTGTACTCGTCTGGCAATCAAGGACAACGCTCTCAGCATGAGCCGCAGTACGCTCAGCCGCTGCCACAATCCCACCATCCCCAGCCTGACAATACCCAATACCATGCGGACTCTCATCAGCAACATCCTCAACACCAGCAATACTATAGCCAGGAACAGCCAGGTCATTATATGCATGATCCATACCAGCCATCATCATCCTTCAGTAGCGCGGATCCTCAAGCACCTGGTAACTACAACGCAAGACCCTCCCAATCATATTGGGAATTTGCACAGCAGTCATATCAAGCGCAAGAAAGCACTGTGTATTACCAGTCCTCATACTATGACAATGAGTACCAAACCTCTCAACAACCCCAAGCTCCTGCACCCGGTGCAGAATACCCGTCAATTACCCAGCAGCATCTGCAAGAGACCTGGCAGTCATTCAATGTTTACGTCGGCTCGCCGCGTCGGCCGACGTAGAATACGCACATTCTCTACTCATTCAGATTTGTATTCCAGTGTTTTCATTTGGTTACCATTCATTTCGGTTTCCTGGCACCCCGCAGGCGCAATGTGTATCACTACTGTTCAAAATGTTGTTGTATATAAACTGTATCTGATTGCATGTACCTGATTAATGTAATGTGTCCTCCGCAGATCGCGGATCTAGAGCCCCTGGCATAAATACTTCCCCCTTGCAACTTGCGCTCTACAAAGTTCCATTTCCGTTGGTACAGCGAGAATCGAAGCCAGTAATATCCCCGAGCTATCAGCAAAACCAATAGAACCTATCTTGAATTCCCGCTCTTGCTTTGTGATCTCAGCGTTGTGCGCCGAGGCCGGATCCGGTTGCTCTTGATTGATACGATAGAACACGTTGACACTAGCAGTTGTTCAATCAGATCAACAGTCTTTATCTGGACAAAAATAAGACACACTATGCCAAACCGCCGCATATGCCTTCAATGCTGATGAGCATGAAAACCAGAAATATACTTCCTCCTTCACGATCTTTCGGAAGTAGCCCGACAGCGGATTCGAAAATGAGCAGAAGTAGTATCACGAACTGGATGATGGCCGGAGCAGGGAGGAGACGAGCCGGAAGGGTTTTCAAGCCCAGAGATATGCTTGAACGAGAGAAAAAGACCGTGGTTTGGTAGACTAGCTATTGAAAGGGTCATTATCAGAATGTGTTTCGGGATCACGGATGATTATCATGCAGACCTGCCAGAGTGGGTAGTAGTCACGGACGGAACGGATAATCTTGCTAATGAGGCCGTGTGAAGGAACGGGATATAATAAAGTCGGTGCCACACCCTGCATGGGTTCAGAAAGACTAGAAGCACAAGGATAGGGATAACGCACCTGATTGATAGTATACTCGAACTAGGTTGTGCAGATCAGAACGTAGGCTTTGCGCTTAAGAAACATTGACTACTCACTGTATAAACGCAAACTAGCGGTAAATTATTAGATGTATAAGAATCACGAATAATAAAGACTGCTCACATAGTGGAAGCATATACTTCAATAGCATCGGTTTGACTAGACGCCATTTATCCGCGGCTGATAAGCTAACAGTAACCTTGGGCTCCACAGGAGATTCTACATCATCTTGACCAGATAGATCATCATCAATTTCAGTCTCGATGTCGTCGGCAGGGACGAGCGTGTATGATGCAGAAAACGACTGATGCATAAATGCTGCCGGACGGGGGAGCAGACAAAAGTATGCCAGAGGAAGGATGAATGGGAGAACCTGTGATGCAACATGAGCGATTGTTAGCTACTATATGTCTATTTTGTTACCGCCGAGATGCCAACACCAGTACTAATACCCAGCCCCCTGAGTTCCCACCACATGAAAGCTCCGACAATACCTGCGGCTCCAGTACCTGAGGCGAAGTACCTGTTATGGAATGAATATGGAATAGCTCGAAAGGTGAGACGATGCGGACCCAACGCTTCGGCCTCCTACCGAACGGCTGTATGTTGTTGAAAGTTGCAGGAAAGTCATTTCTCCCAGACCTATAGTTTTGTTGTTCACGTGAGAAACAGGTGCGTATGATGGATGTGTGAACTCACCCGACGAAAACGACGCGAGACATATTCCCAGCAGCCTCGAATACAGGCTTTCATGAAAGGCAACGACCTACGTGTTGTATGAATTGTGATTTTCAAAGTAGGTCTAGTGTCAGGTTACCAGCATGCCTATAAAGCTTAACGCGCAGCAGCCGACAATTCGTCGAGCATAACGTATGCGACCTTTGAGAAAGTATGGCCACCCGAGCTTCGCAATTAAGGCCGGAGCAATATTACAAAAGGCAATGATGCCCTTGGGTGTTGACGGAGGGACGAGGTCGAGCGCAGCCGAAAGTATGATGACATAGAGTACTTTATGATGATGAGAACAACCCTAGGAAAAAAAAAACAAAAAAGACACACCATTGTTTATGAGTCCAAAGAGAAAGAAAGAAATTCCAAGCTTTAAGGACAATCGTTTCTTGCCTGCCGAACAAGCCATTTTAAAAATCAGCAAGGTTTCCAGTAAAATGGCGTCAGGTAAGTACTAATTCTAGCTCGGCCCAGCGTCTACTTCCGAGAAAGCTTTGCTACAATCAACACAACCCTTGCCATGCATATCGAACACTGACCTATACTTGGTATAACAAAATCTACTTCGGAATGAAGAGCGGCAGTACTGTGGGGTTCGACTGGCATCTCTGAGAGAGCACTGGCTTGCCGGTGGATATTGTGAGCGCGAAGAGAGGAGAGTTCTGGCGTATATGATAGACTAGAGTTCCAGGTATCGTGAGGCTCGATGAAACACTGCAGTTACACGCTGACAATGGTAGCTGGTTAAGTATAGATGCGCGAAACATGCCTCGCTGCCTCAGGCTGAACGTTAGCTGACCCCTAAAGAGGGGGTCAGTATTTCGGAGCTCGTCGACACAGCTACACTAGTCAGGACTCTGGATTCTGGAGGCCCGGAATTGGCCCGATAGCTAGTCGAGCAAATGACAGGTTCACCCCGAAACTCGATAAATCGGGCTACCGTGTGACCCGGGAGCAAGACTTGGGTCTTAATCATGTGTATTGTTACTGGCACCAGTGCACTAGTACTAGTATATGGTCTATCGATCGATGAATGTTTTCGACCTGACTCATCCCTACCGCGACGGACAAGACATACGTGGTCTTCCCTGGAATCTAGAGTACGTGCAGATGCTGTACTTAGAACGGCATATTGAACGACATGGGCCAAAAACAATATTCCGGATCCCCACTTCCTCAGTGGCACATCGCAGGTGACCACACAAGTTATAAGAGGGTCAGGCAACTCCTTCCGCAGGCAAAATCAACCTATCTTTGAAAAGCCATCTGACCAATTGAACATCTGATAGAGTATGGTTCTTGAAGCCTGATAAGATCGCAGTGGTATCCTTCAGGGAAAAATACCCAAACTGATACCATCTGGTCCCACACTTGCTCCTTGGGTTACCATACGAGCACGGCTTTTCTTAGTGCACGGATGAAATTCGTTGCGCCTTACGTTTAAAAGGGAGAGTGGTCTCCTTCGATCCATTCAGAAACATAAGTCATACGATGCCTAGTCTAACAGTCCCACAAGCTCCAAGATATGTCCCTGCCCCGCCTACTAAGGAGAACCGTGAGTGATATAGAAGTGACATCATATATGAGGAATCTAATGTACCTCTCATATCCAGTCCAATATGCAGATCTTGCCATCATCGACCTGTCTAAAACAGCTACCGCAGAAGGCCGCGCGGAACTAGCGGTTCAATTACGAGAGGCCTTGACTACTCATGGGTTTTGCTATATTATCAACCACGGGTACACCCAAACTCAGGTGAAATATGTCAAGTACTGTGTCTCTTCCGTATTCTTACTCTCAGTGCAGAACGAGAGGATGTTCGATATCGCAGATATTCCCATGTCCGGTGTACCTGAAGACGAGAAACGAGCGTACACTGGAGACAGCAAGAACACAGGCATTTTTCAAGGCTACAAACCAAGACAATACTGGGTAGGCCGTTCGATGGTCCCTGCCGTTTACTACTGTTAATTCCTCATGAACAGCACATTGATGCAGGCGTGCGCGACCAACAAGAGCACTATAACTGTTCGCACACAGTCAATAATGGCGGAGAGAATCTAACATCCTTAGCTAGGCAACCGCCACGTCTATAGCCTGATGCACCCACAAGCACTCAGACCATTTCTTTCCGATATCGATGTCTTCGTGCGCCATAATCACCACAATATTCTTCATAAAATTTGCAGGCACGTCTTCAGCCTTGGCTTCAGAGCTTGGATTTAACCGCGCTTTTCAGGCTCATGGCGTTGAGCCTTGAACTTCCTGAAGACACGTTCGTGAAATTGCACGACTTTGATGCACCCGGAGTATCATATCGTATGACTTATTTCGTTTCTCGATAGCGTTCGAGGTTCTGATATGACCGCTAGTGAGGTTTATGAAATAGTAAACATACGACAATATGATGCATGCTGTTGTAACTTACCTTCTTCAAGTTTCCCCAGGTCAGAAGAAGACGAAGTCCAGACAAAAAATGTCTGGATGAAAGGACACACAGGTCGTTCTACTCTTTGCCAAATGTTGCCTTGCTCATACCGTAGCAGACATCGGAAGCATCACCCTACTCTGGAGTCAGCCTGTAACTGCCTTACAGATCCAAACGAAGGAGGGCTGGCGCTGGGTCAAACATATCGAAAACGCTTTGGTGTGTAGTTCCATGTCATAACACCTCTATCTGACATAGATGCTTTAGCTCATGAATATCGGTGATTCGATGGAGTTTCTTACAGGAGGATTTTACAAGGGGACCATCCACCGGGTTGTGCAACCCCCAATTGATCAACGTGGCTACACGCGGCTAAGCATAATCTATTTCTCCTTCCTGAATGACGACGTCAAACTGGTACCCCTTATGGACAGTCCAGTCCTTCAGAGGGTTGGGGTTGAGCGCAGATGCGAGGACGATGTGGCTCCTACCATGAATGACTGGAGAGTTGCAAGAATTAGTGCATATGGCGCGAGCGATCTGCAGAAGGGCAAAGAGGCTGGCATAGAGGAAGAGGTATTGAATGGCATTGTTGTCAAGCACTATAACTAGGTACATGTAATGATTGAATCCACCTTCGCCAGGCCTCTACATTACTCACGCCTTAGGGGCTCATGTGGTATCTCGGAGCTAGGATTTTCCTGAATGTGTACCGGTCAAGATGTGCGTAATGTGCCCTGATAATGAGGTGATCAGCTGCTCCAATATTACGGTCCGGTGACCATAAGATTTCTAGGCTTATAAGACTACGTCAAATATACAATCTCCCCTCTGTCCTCGATCACAATGCCCAGCCTCGCCTTACCCTACGTACCTCATTATGTTGCCGCACCTCCTAGCAAGGAAACTTGTCTGTGTCAAGTTATATGCCTAATGCCGAACACTGAGGTGTGATTTGACAGTGGATTATGCCGACCTCGCTATCATCGACATCTCGAAAGCCGACACTGAAGAAGGTCGAGCTGCGCTAGCGATCGAAGTAAGAGAGGCCCTCCTTGACTACGGATTCTTCTATGTCGCGAATCATGGGTATTCGCAAGACCAGGTGAGGCAATTCTTTGATATAGTGTGGATCATTAATATCATCACGACCCAGACAGATCGCATATTTGACATTGCGGACCTACCCTTCTCGGCCGTTAGTGACAGCGAGAAGAAAATTTATGCTGGGACAATGAAACAAAGCGGTTCATACCAGGGATATAAATTGCGACAGTACTGGGTGCGTGGTCGTCGTGTCACCCATCATATGAGCGTTTGATTTACGCAAGGAAATCGAATCCAGCATATCGACGCTGGGGTCCGTGACCAGCTTGAGCACTATAACAGTGAGCAGAATTTATTCGTGTCTTTGTCATCAACTTGCCTGACATTCTTCTAGTAAATCGCGATGTGACCAAACGAGGACACCCAGAGACCCTCCGACCTCTTCTCCCGGAAATAAAGGAGTTCAGCAAACACAATCATTTCAACGTGTTGCATCCTATACTGAGGTGCATATGCATAATTGCGCTTGAGGGATGACCACCTGATTATATTTCTCTTAGGCTCATTTCACGCAGCCTCGAGCTACCTGAAGACACGCTGGTCAGCAACCATGACTACGACGCCATTGGCGAGACGTATGGTACATACTTTTTGAAACATTCCAAATCGTTACTGACTTATCCATCAGTCAGGTTCATGAAGTAGTAAGCGCTGCCTTGAACTTATAGTCTTCACAAGTTCATGCAGTTTAGTTACCCACGAACAGAGGAAGAAGAAGTCAAAACAAAGAACGTTTGGCTGAAGGGACATACAGGTCAGTGACCTTGATCACGAAACAAACATCTGTGCTTACCAGTGTCACCGTAAGACTTTGGAAGCATTACGATTCTGTGGAGTCAGCCTGTTGCTGCACTGCAAATTCTGACCCGTGAAGGCAAATGGCGCTGGGTCCGCCATATCGAAAATGCACTCGTAAGCGGCTACGTTCTACATATCAACGCATTACATAATGAAGGGATTATAGGTCGTCAATGCAGGCGATGCATTGGACTTCCTTACCGGCGGGTATTACAAGGGGACAATTCATCGGGTGGTAAAGCCCCCAGAGGATCAGCAGAATTACACTCGCCTCGGAGTTTTCTACTTCGTCATGCCTGACGACAATGTCAAGTTGGTACCAATGGCCGAAAGTCCAGTCTTGCAGAGAGCTGGAATTCAAAGTCGTTGCGACGATAGCGAGGCACCAACGATGGAACAATGGAGGAAAGCGAGGACATCTGCCTATGGCCAATCGGAGCTGGAGAATAGTAAGGAGAAAGGCGTTGAACAAGAAGTCATCAATGGGGTGTTAGTTAAGCACTACAACTGAAGCTTGGAACCTCAAGATATTAGATGTGCTTGCTCTGCCATCTTTCTTGATGAACATGTCGGCAATATATACAATGAGAATCCAGTGCAGCCGAGCCTGCACTACTTATTGGGTACTGGGGAGCATATAGATTCCAATGAATTGCATACGTACAGCATCTTAACCTTATCTGCGGTTACGTAGCAGTCGAAGTGCAAGCTCTTCCTCGTCTTCAAGGCCACTGGATTTCGTTTTGGTTAAAGCTGAACGTTTACTCCGCTTGAGTGGTGGTGGTGACGTGTCCTGCACATCGTCTTCAGACGGTAGGTCAAATTCAGGGGATATATACCCGTCCTCAACAGAGGGTGCAAGTTCCGCAATAGCTCCCCCATGGGCATCATCGCGGTCAACCTGAAGAACACATTCTGAGCAAGGTCTCGCAATAAAGAGATGCTGAACTTACACCATTCTCGCGATCCTTCCGCTTGCGTTTCTTTTCGCGTTTTTTGTCCTTAGCTTCCATTTTATCAACCACGTCCGCACCCTTTAGCTTGTCCTTCTCCCCTTCTACAAAGACCTTTCCAGCTTCCTTCGCCCCTTCCAGACCCCCTTTGTAGAATTCCGTAGGGTCCACCATTTCGTAAATTTCGTGAGGGTTCCCCTCGTCATCGAATATCAACTTATGTCCCAATTGGCCATACTTAGCAACTGCACGTTTCGTTCTGGACAGCTTGAGCTTCCTCTTCGATAGGTTGTCTATCTCTGGATTTGCATCAGTGTCAGATAAGTCGTGATTTGAGCGTTTGAGCGTGATGAAGTCTTCATCGTCATCAACCGCCTCGCCATGGTCAATTAATTTTGAGTAGTGCGCAGAAAGAATATTTTGATTTTTGCGCTCAAACATTCGATCGTATTTCGTGCGCACACTGGGCTGCAGTACCCAAGTCAGGAAAAATAAAACGAATATAATAGCACACACTTTAGTAGACATGGAAGGCTTTGAATCACACTTGACCTCGGAGTCTGGGGCAAGAGTAGTGTTAATTAGCGCATCGTCATCGGATGACACAGCAGCTTCTTCAGTGTCATCTTCGTTATCAGATGACTCTTGTTTAGCCTCCGCTTCAATTTCGGCCTGAATAGCTGTCACCGTGCGAGACGAGTTCTTTAGTTTCTTTACAAGTTCTCTGTTTAAAAACTTGATCTTTGGCGCGCCCGGCAGCCCAAGAGACTCGGCAAATTTTTCCACGGGAAGCTCGTCGACTTTGAATATCGATTTATCCTTGTAAAGGTGGACAGAACGGACATAGGATACAAAAGCCTAAACCTCCAGATGAGCAGCAAAACTCATCGCGCAGACATGGAGTAGAAACATACACGTTGCCCGAGATACTTGATCTCTGGCTCTTGAAAAGAGAGTTTCTGGAGTTGGTTTTGTATATTCTGGGTTTTGCTAGGCCTAATCTTGATGTTTTCGATCTTGATACTTTTCTTCTCTAGTGCGGCTTTCATGCCCTGTTCCTCGCTGGGCATGAGAAGTAGCAAGCCACTTCCGGAGCTCTCGTAACGCGCCGTTCTACCCACTCGATGGATGTAGGTATCAGCGTCCTCTGGAGCATCGACCTGCACAACCCAATCGACCGAAGGAAAGTCCAAACCGCGTGCAGCTATATCAGTGGCGAATAGTACCGCGTGTTGAGAAGATGTAAATCGACTGTACATCGTTAATCTGGCAGACTGTTTTTGTTTCCCATGCAGATGCAGTAGCGGTATTCCAGGATGCATCTTGCAAAAAGTCTCGAAGACGAAGCGAACCTGCTTCCCAGTCGACAAGAAAACGAGGACCTTGGAATGTAAGTGAGTTTTAATGAATGACCACAGGACATCAAGCTTTTTGTCCAATGTGCAGACAGAGTAGTACTGCGTAAGGGAATGGGGAGTAGCCGACGAGCTGCCGGCTCCATCCACGCCGATGAGAACAGGGTCTTTTAGACTCAAGCGAGCTAATTGTGATACGGACTGGGTTTGTGTGGCTGAGAAAAGTAGAGTTTGGCGTGATTTCGGAAGGTGAGAGAGTAATGCGGATAATGTTTTGGCAAATCCCATGTCGAGTATGCGATCCGCTTCGTCCAGAACTTTGCAAGTATGATTAATTCTTGGCAAAGATGCACAGTCCGGAACTTACTGAGAACTTGCAAGTTATCACACTCGAAGCCGAATGTCTGATCCATGTGCTGCAGCAGTCGACCTGGTGTGGCGACCAGAATATTCATTCGAGCGAGCCGCTCCCTCTCATCCTTTAGATTTTTTCCGCCTATCACGAGACCTGCAGAAAATGAGTGGAAAGCCCCAACAGAACGCAATACGTCGAAAATTTGTACAGCCTTGGTCATGTAACCATCAAGTGACTGAAAAGCCAAGGATGGACAGGACGTACCAGTTCACGGGTCGGTGAAACTATCACCGCGCCTAGACCATCCTGGGGCCCCCATTTTCTTCTGTAAAGTATCTCCAGCGTTGGAATGAGAAAAGCGAGCGTTTTGCCGCTACCAGTGCGAGCAGCCGCAAGTACATCTTTGCCCTTCAAAGAGACTGGTATACTAGTTGCTTGAATTTCGGTCATGTTAACGAAGAATGACTTTTTGAGTCCTGAATGTGGAATACGTCATGATCAATCGCGTTCGGTGACATTTATATTATACCTTTCTTCGAGAATTCGGAAATTGGAAGATCAGAAAAAGCTTGAAGACCGTCTCGTGGCTCCTGACCGCCCATGAGATGGAGTTGTATTTAGCAGTGCAGAAATTTGAAAAACTCACGAATTCCACCACTGCACGTTCCAAAGCCTCAATCTGCTGCTTTTCTGAGAGCCTTTTGGCTTTCGCCAGTCGCAGACCGTGCTTCACATTCTTGCATGGCTTTTTCAGCCGCTTGGGTGTCGATGGTCCTGCCTGATCTGCCATTTTGGTGATGATCCGAAGATCAGAGAGTCGCCTCAAAGTTTCAGAGAACTGAAGAGTTATAGCTAACGACTCACCAGATCTTCGGAGACAGCATGTAGTATAGACAATTTGTGCTTACGTAAGCTATTTTCGGTCAAATTCAGACGGCTGCCAATTTTCAATCAATCGAAGGAAAATTAGACAGAAGAGGTTGTCAATTTAATGCCAGACATCCATCTTTCACGCGATCAAAGACGAAGACAGGATACCACCTGTAACATGAGCGTATGCCATCCTTTTCTTAGACGCCCGACTGTGTTTAGACTCTGCTAAAATCAGCAAGCCGTACTTCCTGGCACGAGGCCTCGCTTCTGGAAGATAAAGGTAGGATGACGTTCATGTGGTCTTCTTGTTATCTCCAGGAGAGTATTTATCTTTGCTGTTTCTCGTGCAATATGCTTGGGGCTTTCATTGATATCCTGTCATGGATTTTGACCTCGTCGTTCGAAATGGTACTGTCGTGACTGCCTCGGACATTTGGGAGTCTTGTGATATTGGAGTCAAAGTATGAATACCACCTTCTATCGTGTTTGAGTTTTACTAACGCATCGCCGCCCATGTTAGGATGGAACCATTGTCGCTGTTGGTCCTCGTCTTCTAGCCGTACCCGGTGCGCAAGAGATTGACGCTGAAGGGGCTTTTATAACTCCTGGAGGAGTCGACGCTCATGTTCATCTGAGTCAGGCTAGTACTAAATGACCTCGTCTTCTGCTCAGATACTTATCACCTTGTGTAGTTTTACGAAACTACCGTCGGTGTGGACATTGATCACTCTATCATTACGAATGGGGTCATCCCGGATCCCGAAAACTTTGCTCGTGACACGTTCGATACGGGTACGCGCAGTGCAGTAGCTGGAGGAACGACAACAGTAATTACGTTCGCTTCTCAAATGAAGAAGGACGAGAGCATCATTGCTGTTATCGAGGACTATCACAAGCTCGCTAAGGATCAGTCCTACTGCGACTACGCTTTCCACGTCATCATCACCAATCCGACACCCCAAATCGTCGAAGATGAGTTCCCGCGGATGGTCGACGAGTATGGAATTACGAGTGTGAAGCTGTATATGACATACAAGCCATTGAGGCTTCTGGATTACCAGATTCTAGATGTCATGTATTCCGCTCGGAAACTTGGTATCACCACGATGGTGCACGCCGAGAATTCCGATGTTATTGACTGGATGACGCAGCATCTAGAGCAGAAGCTCATGACGCATCCTTACCATCATGGCACATCTCGACCTCCGATCGTGGAGGCTGAGGCTACGGTGAACCTATTTTGTGCTTTGCTTGAAATGACATGCTCACGTTGCAACAGAATCGCGTCATTTGTTTGGCTGAACTCATGGATACGCCGATCCTGCTCGTACACATATCCGGTGGGCCTGCCACGAAGCACATCCGCGACGCACAAACGAGGCTGCTTCCGATCTACGGCGAAACGTGTCCCCAGTACATGTTCCTTCTCGCTGATTCGATGCGAAAGGGGGACTTCGAAGGTAATGACTCCTCTGCTATCTTCTGCTAGCCTTTGTCTCACTTGCCTTATACAGGCGCGAAGTGCGTATGCTCACCTCCGATTCGGGAGGACAAGTCCGACCAAGACGCCATATGGGCCGGGATCAAGAACGGAACATTCACCATTGTTTCTTCAGATCATGCTCCTCGCAAATACAACCACCCAAACGGAAAGCAGCGCGGGCTCAAAGACGGAAACCTTCCATATGGGAAATTCCGTCTCATCCCGAATGGGCTGCCTGGTGTGGAAACCCGTGTTCCGCTTCTCTTCTCCGGTGGCGTCCTCTCCGGGCGCATCTCCCCACAAAAGTTCGTCGAGGTCACGTCTACAAACCCAGCTAAGCTCTACGGATTGAAGAAAAAGGGCAGCATTGCCCCTGGTTTCGATGCTGATCTGGTTATCTGGTACCCCCAAACGAAGTTCCAGTCATTCAAGCTCACGAACGAGATGCTGCACCATGCTATCGACTATACGCCATTTGAGGGTATTGAGTTCAAGAACTGGCCGAGGTACACAATCATCAGGGGCAAGGTGGTGTTCAGCCATGGGGAGGTAGTTGGGGAGATGGTGTACGGTCAGTACATCCGGAGGGAGAAGAGTCTACTTCCAGGACCAAGAGATGTTTGGTTGAGTGAATGGCGGCCCTAAGGTTGGTATGAGAGGCGCCGGAACCATTGATTGTTGCAGTACAAATTTCGAATCTTATGTTTTCATGGATATCTAGCACTCTGATCATGATGTAATATAACTAGCCTGTACAAGTTGAGCCATCCTGATGGACCTCCAATTGAATTCGATCATTGTCATCAACGTCTCATACTAGGCATATATGCATATATCTCCCTGACACCGTGCTCCACTACCTGCCAATTTCTCAGTTGGTGCTCTTAAGCGCGGTTTCTATCTCCTTTATGTAATGTTACACTCATGGACACCCAGCTCGAGCACGATCCCTGCCGATTTCAAGGGGCTTCCTCAGTCTTTTCAGATACTGTGCTCTGAAAGGCTATCCACCCATCATACAGTGTTTTTGTTTTTTGACTTGCCCGAACTCGTTCCTCAGCGCCGCCACCGACTCTCTTCCCCTATTTTTGACACGCTCAAGGGGTCCTTGCCCTTAGTTTCCAACTTCGAGCTCCAAATCAACGGACCCCAACTTCAAATTTAGACTGCACGTACAGATGCTCCCTACGAAAGCACCATAAAATAGGACCCCAAATGCCATCATCAACACTACTGGAATTGCAATGGCTGGCTGCTGCGTCCAAATGCTAGCACCCAGAGCAATTCTGAATAAAAGCAGGGAAACTTGGATCAACAACGAAAGCGCCTCCAAGACTTAAGGTACTTTACCACGTCTGGAGACCATTCGTCCTCTGTTGCCTTAGACGACCGACGTCGCTCGGACCATGTCCACAGCGGATGAAGTGCCCCAGCCAAATATTGTTTTCCCAGTACGGCACTGGGGGGCCCGATGCTATTAAGAAAATACGAGTAAGAGACCAAGAAAATTGAAAATTAAATACAAGAACACAATCAAATGAGATAAGTCCTAGGACGTGATAAACGAAGAGGTTAAATAAGTGTTGTGAGGAAGCTGTACATTTTGTATCCAATGCGAGTGTCCTAGCTATGAAATGGAGGATGCAGATGCGAATGATCAATGCACGAGAAGATGCTTGCAAGTGAGGATAGAACGGCCAGTGTAAAACAAAGTTCCGAAACTCCTAGTGAAGCAGGCAAACCTGGGTGTACAGGAAAGCCCATACAGACGAGCATCGATACCGATGCTTTCTAAGCTACAATTGGCGGCACGCCAGTTTGTTGCTCTTTCCTAATTGACCAAGGGCTGGAGTAGAAGCAGAGGTTGCGATGGCTGTGATTGTGGCGCCACTATTGGTTGTTCCGACGGGCACCGGAGGAGGCTTTCTTCTCTTGGGCGGAGCAGGTGCCGGCCTTCGAACTTTGTGATCGACAGATGTAGCTGGAGGAAGGTTCAAAGAACTAGACGAAGGCGGTCTGGGTTGTTGCGCGAGAACACTCTTCTCTGGATGGAGTGAGACAGCGCTAGTGACATCGTCAACAGAACTAGCTTTCTCTCGTCGTCTAGGTGCAGTAGTGGTTGTAGCCGCTAAACTCGTTGCGCTGTCTGTGCTTGAACGATCGTATGTGGTTTTCACCGATCGCGGAGAGGGTAGTCGGGGAGATGTAGGATTGTGTATGCTTTCAACACTTCTACAGTGTTTTATAACCTTCGGCTTCGAGCTCAGTGCCTTGGAGGCAGTATCATGCTCCACGTCTGGTAAAGTTACTGCTCGAGAAGACACAGTGTCCTGCGTCGTGGACGCAATGATGTCGTGACTTGGGCTGCTGTATCGAAAATCGCCTTGACGCTTGAGAACCTCTTTATCGTGTGATGTCCTTCGCAGCTGCACACACCACTCTCCTCCGAGACATCGTTCGACCAAACGTTTTGTCGTGGGGTTGATGTCTCGAATATTTCCATTTTGAATAAGGGATTCGAGGGCAAGAACAATCTGTGTACGTTTATATGGCACATTCCGCATTTGCGTCTTTGTGAGCAGCGGATGCATAACACGAAGATAGGTATGCCGAAGCTGTGAAGAATACATTCAGACCGCTTCCATGCGCAATGCTGCAATACCCACAGATTCACTCTCCTCATCAAGGTCAACCAGTTCGCGTAGGAAGACATCCACAAGGACGCATAGATCATTTGTGTAAAAATATTCTGACGTTGCTTTGTTGGTGAAAAGAATGTAAAGAAGCTTGAGCACCAGAAGTTGCATACACAGGTCTTCAGCAGACCGTGCTGTTAAACGAACATCAGTCAGTGGCTCGACAATGCATTTAGTTACTCACAAGCGCGATTGAGCATGAATATCATGTTTTCACCAAAAGTCTTGCTAGATCCGAGACGGGATATCAGGACGGTGAGCACTCGATTTTGCAATTCTGGCCCCTTGGCTCCAGGTTGTTGATTATTGCTTAAACAGGCTACCATGAACTGCTCATTCAATGCAACCTGACAACGGAATTAGGTGTGAACTTCATAGAAACTCGGCGCTCTCACAATCAATTTAATAATGGAGTAATTCAGAGTTTCATCGGGCATAAATCGAGTCTGCTCTACAAGCTCGAACAAATTGTCGAGAAACTGATCGTTGAAAACACCTGTGTAGAGTGATCGGTAAAAAAAAGCAGATCATCATCGAAGTAACAGGACCACGTACTCAAATCATGTAAAGACAGTTTCTGAACCCGGCATACTTCATAAAGTAGCCTCACACCCAGACTCCTTAACTTTGCCTCTATAGGTATGTGGCCAACCATCATGCTGGAACGTGAACCGGAACCACTTGATATAGAGGGTGCTCCAAGATAGATGTCCTCTGTATCTGGGTTTATTTCCACCAAAACGTGATCCATGAGAAGCGGTATTAGTGGTTGCCAATGCTTATGAGAGCGAATAAAGTTCGATTGACGGCGACCGTGAAACAATAGCACGCTGTATAGAATGAGTTGCGAGTGAGGATCTGTTTTCTGTAGGCCAGCTTCAGTACTGGATGAGTGAATGTGAAGGTTCTGCGCACAGACGCGACATCTTCGATGGCCAACTCGCACATCCGTTCAGAGTGGAACACGAACAACTCGGAGTCAAGCAGAAGACTGCATGCGTGTTCCAGTTGCATCGGACTTTGAAGGAACTGTTCTGGAAACAGACATAGAGCATTTTAACGCATGAAAAGGAGGTCATACAATCGTGGCGAAGCTGACCGTGATAAGAAGCACAGAGGGACACAAACCTCCTGAGTGCGGTATCTAACATGGATAACGTGGCAGATCCGTCGCTGGGAACTCGAAGGACATCGTCAAGCTCTGGAAAGCACAGATTGACAGCACTCAATTGTAAGTTCGAGCTTTCTTCCGTGTTCCAAAGAGACATTTGAAACATGTGATACAACGCACCTGACCAAAACTGCTGAGCATTCTCTATAAGATAGACAATTCCGAAGTCATCTTCAGCAAGTATGTTGACCTTTGATCCGGATGTCTGTACATGCATGATTCTAGTTGCCGTGTGGGTGAAACACGAAGCGGGTAGAAATTGCACTAGATCTGAATTTTGTGCAGCTTTAAAAACCTAGATTTTTGAAAGCGAAGATTGCAGATTCGGACGGCATCCACTGATTCTTCGCAAGAATTCCCGAGCTGAGCTGAGCACTGAGCGACCTATGGTGGACGGCAGGCAGGATAGTGATGATCGTGGGCAACCCGTTTAACCCGGCCATGACTGCCGTAGATTGCGTCTCGGGGTCTTTGCAGCGCGACTCCAGGAGTCCTGCCCACTACTTGGGCTCGAAAATCCTGATGGCTATTAAGTGTCTGTCATAGTGATGCCATTGCTACAATAATACATCATTTCCTGTGGTGATATATCGCACAGGACCACAGTTACTAGTTACTCTAGTTATTTAGTAGGGGAGCTCAGAGTAGGCCGCTGTCCGCTGTCACTTTTGCTTTTGCTCCACGGTAGTTGTTATATAAGCAAGTCATTCCCTGTCTAAGCTCATTTGTGCTGTTTGTGCTTTGGCAGCATATCTACAGCTGTCTGCAGCAAAGGTCAAGTTGCACCAACAAGGAATATCTTATGTAATCCACTCAACTGTATCTACAAATATAAAAATATTTTTCTGTCACTGATCTGCAAGTACTTGTAATGAGTACTTGTGGCCACAGACTATCTGACTTGGATCCAGACCAATTTACACTTGTTCATGACCTGGATCTGCAAGTCACTAGATTTGTGAGTTTTTCCATGGATCTACTCACAAGTACAGTCATCAATGGCTCATTGAGACACTACAACACATTGATACAAGACATGCCTCACAATGACAACATATTTTCTTCTCTCAAAACTGCTCATGCACATTTAGATAACATGTATCTTGTCCAGGAAGATATTATATGATGTTGACCAATAAAAATAGTACTGAGACATGCATCTTTATGAGTCAAAACCCTAAGTTTAGATGATTTAAAATTTGTATTCCATATTGCATCATGACAGCAAATCAGAGAGACATGAAACTCTTCAGGATGTATGTATAGCTAACAGTTCTAGCTATCCAGAACATGTGTATAATTGCATGATGTTGAGAATAACATGTGTAGCAAAGGAATGTTTGTCAGCTAGTGGAAATGTTATTTGGACCAGGTCAGGGTTGGTGAGACTCTATGTGAAATACACTATTGCAGCCACAAACTAGTCTCTACCTCTTACTATGCCTGGCCATCTTAAATCTACTACAAAAAAATGGCAAGAAATTTGTCAAGCTCATGACTATCTCATGGCTAAAACTGTGTCTACATATTGCACTGAGCTCAAAACATTGCAGCTCATGAACTATCTTCAGTGTAGAGACTTCAAGCAAATGAATCTGGAAACATTTGGAACTATATCAAATTATCTCATGTCATGCTGGTCTGGCTGGCAGCTGGAGGAAGGACACAAACTGAGGCCAATACTCTTAAGGGATGGTTGACTGAAGAAGAGATGGAGCATGTCCTTACATATGCAGAGGAGGTGGTTAATTGAGGTTTTCCACTCAGTCACCAATGGCTTGCTTTGAGAGCATGTTGATGAAATCTGCCATACCCATCTTGGAGAAACCTTTCCTGGAGTAAAAACATGCTGGACAAACAGATTTGTTGAGAAGCTGTTATAATAAAGTGTAGGCCCCTATATCTTTTGTTCTTTACCTTACTTGTATTACATCACAATCACAGTCTTGCTGTCACTAGGTGACCATCCTGTACTATCTTTAATGTGTCTTATCTCATCTCATCCCTGATTTATCACATCCATTCTTAATCTGATAGCTGCTCGTATCTTTACTTACTTGCACCTACCCTAAACTCCTCTTGCATTCACTATAAATATGCTGTAGAGACTCAATTCTCTACAGGCTGGTATTGGCCTATTTTACAGCTCATGATGACTGGGCTTCACAGCACAACATCACCATCATGTGTAGAGCAATTCTGCATATCATGCACAGCTTCCCTGCAATAACATGCCAGACTCACAACACTTTCCTGCATTTGCACAATGCATTTCTATGCTTGCACATCTTTGCATTTCATTGCATTACATTGTGTTTCATCGCACTTTCCCTGCATTTAGCATGCATCATCACAGGAGCATCCATCCATTGTCCAGCCAGTTCCTTAGTGTGTTGCATTCCATTTATTACTATATCTGACTATGTTTGGCATTATATGATTATTATTTCATTATGGACCCTTACTTTACCTCACTTATGTACATACTTAGAGTGCTCCTGATTCACTTCCAAGCCCTAGGAAGGTGCTTATGTGCAACTTAGAGTTGCCATATCTGTTTTTACAACTTAGCTTCTGGCAATCACCATCTATCACCAGTTAGTTCCATGCAGTGCATGTATCCGTCATTGTAGTTCCTAGCATCTATCTACAGTGACTTGCAAAACTGTTACAATATTTGGTACTTTTTCAGTGTACAAATTATGGTGCCTGTATACGTGGGAATCACACTTTATGTTGGTGAGAGATATTGGAGAGCCAACCCCTGGCTACACATGGATCCCTTGGTCATGTGATTTGGCCCAGGGGAAGTGAAGATATGACTATTTTAAGACCAGGATACCATTGTAACAGTTTTGCAACTATTGATATGGATAGTAGGATCTCAGTCAAATAAAAGGATAGTTGCTGTTACTTGTTAATATAATTAGAGATATACATAAAAACATTATGTCTGAGTTTGAAATTAGTCCCACTCTTCTTTGTTCTCAACCATTACCACCATGAGATCTCTCTCTACCACTCAAAAGAATACCATTCTCTTTCAGCTTGATGCTAGTCATTCTATCTGCTCTATTGCCTCTACAACTGGTATCAGCACTGCTACCATCTCCAGACATCATTCCAAGGAGTGTTCTTCCTTACAAAAGTCCACTGGTGGTCATCCAGCCAAGCTTTCCTCTGTCAATATTCGCTATGCTATCCATCTCATCTCCACTCAGAAGGCAGAAACTGCTGTTCAAGTGACCAAATCTCTTTCAAATATTATCAATCAACCTCTTCATCCAAGTACCACTAGCCACTACCTCAAAAAAGCTGGAATGAAAGCTGTAGTCAAGTCCAAACACCCTCTACTGTCTGCCAAACATCGCAAAGCCCATTTAGATTTTGCCTATGCTCATAGAGATTGGACTTTGGAGGACTGGAAGTTGGTCATATGGCCTAATGAAACCAAGATTAATTGCCTAGGGTCAGATGGTTGCAAATGGGCTTGGAAAAAGTCAGGAGAGAGGCTCAGTGACAGATTGGTAAAAGGAACTGTCAAGTTTGGTGAAGGTTCTTTGATGATGTGGGGCTGTATGACCTGGGAAGGAGTTGGCTATGCTGCTAAGATTGATGGTAGAATGGATGGTGATTTTTACCTTCAAATTTTAAAGAATGAACTTCAGAATTCCCTGGAGTTTTATGATCTTAATCCTTCTGATGTCATCTTTTAGCAAGACAATGACCCTAAGCATACCTGCAAAAAGGTCAGGGAGTGGTTAGATGACCAGGAATTTAGGACTATGGTATGGCCTGCACAATCTCCTGATCTTAATCCTTTGGAACATCTCTGGGGTCACCTCAAAAGAAGGCTTGTAGAGCATGAGCATCCCCCTAAGGGAATGGAGGAGTTGTGGAGAAGGATTGAGGAGGAATGAAACAAGATACCAGCTGAGGTGTGTCAGAAATTGATTGAAAGTATGCCTAGGAGGATTGAGGCAGTAATTAAAGCCAAAGGAGGTTATACCAAGTACTGATATTTGTCAATACCTTAATTATTATCAACAGTTGCAAAACCATTATAATGGTATCTCTGTCTTAAAATAGCCATATCTTCACATCCCCTGGGCCAAATCATGTAGCCTAAGTGTCTATGTGTAGCCAGGGGTTGGCTCTCCAATATCTCTCACCAACATAAAGTGTGATTTCCATGCATACAGGCACAATAATGTGTACACTAAAAAAGTACCAAACATTGTAATGGTTTTGCAAGTCACTGTATAGCTAGTGGCAATCACATTATCCATCTATTATCTGTCCAGCATCCATCCTCTTTGCCTCAGTTGACATCCCAGCATCATTTATACACCCTCACTACACTTGTGCACTGCGCATGCAACTTTCCCACACTTTGCATGACCATCACCTTTCACTTTCCTGCACATGCTTACTTTGTGTTTGACCATATTTCTTTGTGTTTTCTTGTGCTTACATTGCATTTGATCAGGGTTGATCAGCATCACTTGTGGATCTTTGCTGTTTCTTGTGTCTCCTTTAGGGTTGAACACTCTTGCTTCTGTGAGTATAGTAGTTAAATAGAGCTGAGACTCACTTATACTAGTTTAGCATTATTATAGTTAGTGCCTAGCCAGGTTGTGATACCTACACTGACAGACTGTCTGACACAAAAGTGATGCAAATGACACAAATTGTTAGTGACTGGACACAAGTGCTGTCTTACTTGGGTAAACTCACAGGGCCTGGAATGCAGATACTGGCTGTGAGCACAGTCCAACCATTAGGAAACTAGCAGGTCATTGAGTTAAGACATGGGTACTGTCTTGCAGCTGGTGATGACTATAGCCTGAGTCATAGGTAATGATGATAAAGGCTTCTGATAGATCTAAGATGCAATGACCAGGGGTCAAAGTGAAGTAAGAAGATCACAAGTATAAGCTTGAAGCTTAAGAGGTTATGGACTAGTTAACTGGGAAGAACCAAGTAGATTCAAGTTAGAGAATACAACTGTGGTATGTAGAGTTTATATAGGCAAGGGAAATGAGCACAGACCAGACTGCAAGTAGTAGTACAAGAAAAGATAAGTGGAAAGGAGACAAGTCAGAGACCAGTGATAAGGTAAGGGCAAAGGGGAACTGAGTTACAAACCAAACCAACTGTATGGTAAAGGTAACAGGGGACTGAGTCACCAACTGGGGATGTGGTAAGGGTAAGGGATTATGATGTCATAGACCAATAAAGTGGTAAGGGCTTCAGAAAATATTAGGGTGGTACCAGTAAGGTGGAAAGAGAGCATAGGGGTGCAAGCCAGAGGCCCAGTGAGTAGATATAGTACAAATAGACAGGGAACCAATCAATGGGAATATAACCAGAAAAGATAGGGAGAAAGTATGACCAGCCAGAAGAGGTAATGCATGAATATGCATAAGTAGTTGTTGGGGTAAAGGTAGAAGGTAAGGATGAGGAGAAAAATGAATAGGGGCCATAGTGGGTGTTCTTGTAACACAAATGACACAAAGTAATGTGACTACAGTGTGTTTTTTCATTATCTGCCCTATATCATCAGTATTGCCACTGACACAGCAAGTCCCTGACTCCCTGTCTCACACAACATGATGCTTGTTTTCCAGTCATCGCTTTTGTGTATGACTTCCAGTTTCAAACTGTCTTTGTTTCATTCATACATCTACTCATCACTATCAGCTCTTACAACAATAAATTTCATCCTATCTGTTCTACATTATTTGGAAAATTGATCTACATATCACCTGTTGAATGCCAGAAAATACTCTCCTTAACCATTCTGGCCTTTGTCAGTGAATAATCACACCCAGAGATGTTGCGCTCACTGTTTTGTGATATGATTGACCTATTCCATGTCTACCTCATTACAGTCCATGATGTCATTCTTTCTCCTGCAAGCATGTTTCACTACTAAAATGTTGCCTGCAATGTTGTCCATGTTCTCCATAATATCCGCTATCATCTGAATCAATCTGTTTGGTGCTGTGAACACACCTGGATGCTTGCAGAAGAATGTGTATCTGAGCACAGGTGCTCCCACAGTGAGATTATACATTTTACAAAGTCTTCCTGTCAAAGAGACAAAGAGGTCAGGCCCCAGCTGGTTGACCCAATGTGTTACCTGCAAGTGAGAGATGTCACCAAGCTTGTTGATTCCATCTCTGAAGGGGACCAACACCACATGGGGTGTTGAGGCACTCATCCCATAGATTAGTCCATGTACAAACTCATCATAATGCTGCCATCACTGTCAGTGATAGCATTCACAAACTCCCAAAAATAATGACACATACTGGCCATAAAGGCAATCACTGGGTAGGAACTGCAAGTTTCCAAAAGACAAAAAAAAATTTGAGCATGATGGGTAGACTGACTGTCTGATGAATGGATAAGTAGTAGGGCTGTTTGAGAAAGCTTCAAATGAGTGGCAGACTGAACTCCAAGGGCCTGAACTGCAAGTGTCATCCTGGCAGGTTTCTGATTGGGACCTGTGTGAAAGAAAGAAAGGCAAAGATAGGAAAGGATATTAATGGCATTCAAAGTAGGATTATGAAAGCTTTTGAAACATGGGTAATGCCAGTCAGAAACTCTTGGAACATTTGGCATGTGCATTCAGAGTCTGAATTCCAACTTCATGTGCCTGTCATAACCTACTCCGCCGTCTCCATGATCACCCCACCGCAGGCCACCCTGGCCGTTTCAAAACCAAAGAACTCGTTAAGCGTGATTATTGGTGGCCTGGACTAGGCGCCTATGTTCGTAAATATGTTGATGGATGCTCCCTTTGTCAACAGATGAAAGCTGACACCCACCCGGTAACCCCTCCCCTTGTCCCTATTCTGTCTGACGCAACCGTACCCTTCGCTTCCTTGTCCGTCGATCTTATCACGGATCTCCCTCCCTCCGGTGGATTTGATTCTATTATGGTTGTGGTCGACCACGGCCTTATGAAGGGGGTAATTATTACTCCTTGCCTGAAAACCATCACCTCGGAAGGTGTAGCAAAACTTTTCTTCAAGCATGTCTACCGCAGATTCGGACTTTACGACAAGATTATCTCCGACCGAGGCCCTTAGTTCATCTCCAAATTCTCGAAAGCTCTCGCCAAACTCCTTGATTACGCCATTGCACCTTCCACCGCTGATCATCCACAAACCGATGGACAAACTGAACGTCTCAACCAGGAACTAGAAACATATCTACGAATCTACTGCCGAACCAACCCTGAAACATGGGTTGAACATCTTCCACTCGCCGAATTTGTTCATAACCACAGAAAACACAATTCCCATAACGCCTCACCATTCTATCTTATGATGGGATACAACCCAAGATCGCTACCCCCATACCCTAGCATCATTGACGGTTCCAGCAGCTGAAGAACGCGTAAGACTTCTGCAGAAAGCCCAAGAAGAAGCCATCGCCTGTCACAACATTGCTATGCAGCGGATGGCAGAACGATCTCACGGAGTGAAGTATACACCTTGGAAAGTCGGCGATAAGGTTTGGCTATCAGCAAAGAACTTGATCGTCCCGATACCAAAGAAGAAGCTTGGACCGAAGAGATATGGACCTTTCCTGATCAAAGCCGTACTCAGTCCGATCACTTTCACACTTCAGCTCCCAGAACAATGGCGAATCCATCCCACGTTCCATGCTTTGGAACTATCATCCTATCGCGAAACTGACGTACACGGCCCAAACTTCCAGGAACCACCACCTGACGTTATCAATGAGGAAGAGGAATATGAAGTCGAGGCTATTCTTGCCCACAAAGGAATGGGTAAACGAAGACGCTATCTCGTATCTTGGGTCGGCTACTCATCGGCCAGTAACGAGTGGATCCCAGAAGAGAATCTCAGTAACGCCTCTGAGATAACGAAAGTGTATAAGAAGAAGCACAAGCTTGCCTAACTCTTTCCAATGTACTCCAGTGACATCGTTTGGCAACTTCCTGACTATCTTCGCCTTATCAAGTTTATCGCCCTCAAGTTTCTCGCTCTTACCAACAACTTCATTATGAGCTCTTCCTCCGACATCACCTCTGACCTTGCATCCGCCTTCGTCTCGCTTGATTCATACCTTGACACCGTCACCAAGACCCTTGACTCCACCGACCTCATTAGTCAGGAAGCACGCACTACCCAGAACGCTTCCCCTCTTTCCACCACCTCTTCCGACTACTTCGCCATCCTAGAGGAAGTAGGGAACCAGACTCTTATCAAGGCAGCGTGCCTTGACATCCAGTATTCCAAAGACATCGACGAACGTCTTGCCCAGCATGACGCCACAGCCGTCGGGCTACTCATCAACATCGTCTGAGCAGCTGAGCTTGTTGAACGCACCGCCAGAATCCTCCCTAACCCCCGCCACACCAGCATCCTCCTTCATTTACAGAGGCGTATTAGGAACCTCGCTATACGTCTTATGCCTGATGACGCTAAAACTATTATTCGTGAAGTTGTCCACAAAGTATGCGAGTGTATTATTAAGAACCCGGTTCTGCGTCCCTACTCCCCTGATACACCTCTTCCTGTACCTCCGCCAGTTGAAAGCGCTGCTTCCACTTCACCTGAGGATATTACTCCTGGCTTACGCACTATGTCTCTTTCGACAATGGCTGCATTACAAGTGTTGCAGGAAACGGCTCCTCCACTTAACAAATCAGCGCACCCCCTCCACAGAACACATCGTAGACGCTCTTCCGGGACCACCCGTAGAACTAGAGATGCACGTGCCTCCGCTCCTTCCCCTCCCGACCTTACCAACCATAATCGCGAACGCTCTGCGTCCCCAACGCCCTCCACTGCGTCCCGCGTCACCATCATAACCACCAACCCCGACAACAATTTTGTTTGTCGTAACTGTTGCACTCCCGGGCACCGTCACAAACACTGCCCTAAGTATCACTGCCGCGTCTGTTGCGTCTACGCACCAGGCCATTTCTCCGTCTTTTGTAAACAGCTTAAAGGCGAAGCTGTTCTTCCTATTGACTGGAAGGACCCCGAATTTTATAGCGCCCTCGCTCGCTGGGAAGCTGAGAAAGATGTGGTGGATCTCTGCATCACTGAGGAGCAAGACACTCTTCTTCACCATGATTACGACTGCGACCATACTCTTTACGATAATACTGATTGATGAAGTCGGTGACTTCACGATAAAAACAGGGTAATGTTACAGTAGGCTCGCCTCCTATTCATTTTTCTTTACTTTACTCATTGTATTACATCACAATCGCTTACTGCCGTCGCTAGATGACTTACATTTCCCTTCTTGGATTGTTCATCTCTTGTTGCGCATACATACTTAATTTGGTAGTCATCTCTTGTTGTTACGCCTACCCTAAATCTCTCCTAGGATCCACTATAAATACGCGCCTTTGTACTATGTAGTCCCTTACTTTAATCTTACTGGGTTTTACCTGATAACTTGATTTCCTTCATCTAGGCCCTCCAAGCTTAGCTGTCAGAACCGATATCTGACTTAGAGCACTCCTCTTCGTCAGTCTTAACCTTTGAACCTTGCTGTTAGCTGTTAACTTCACAAGTTGACTTCATTGTCATTGCGTCGTTAGACCAGACTCAACCACGAAGACTCTCTTTTGAGTCTAGGTTGTTAGAACCCATCCCAGTTCGTAACACTGTTCACGAAAGCTACATACAGACAAACGCTAAGGGATTTCAAACTCATAGAAAGATGGGAAGCTAAACACACCGCAGCATTTTTAGATCTGAAAGCAGTATTAGTATCAAGACCAATTCTGCAAGCTCCCCGATATGATGGGTCAAACTTCATAGTAATGTCAGATGGGTGTCAGGAAGGGTTCACTGCAGTCCTCAGTCAACATATCTGAAAGCAAAAACCGTCAGGCAAGTGGGTAGAGCATCTGCTCCCCATCACATTCACATCAAAACATACATCAAAGACTGAACAGAACTACAAACCGTTCATATTAGAATTCGCAGCCCTGAACTTCAGGTTAGATAAATTCTCGGATATGATTTGGGGGTTCCCAGTCAAGATCAAAATGGATTGCCAAGCTTTGCAAGATGTATTGCTCAATGATCACCTCAACACAGCACATGCGAGATGGAGGGACAGGATCCTAGCACACCACATCGTAGATGTACACCATGTACCTAGAAAACTCAACATTATTGCAGATGGGTTAAGTAGACAATGGGAAGGACAACCAAGGGATGCAGGACTACAAGATGGTAGCAAATGGACAGTCAGCGAAGACTGGGAAGCAAACAGCGGACTTGTTAACGATATTCTATGCACAACAGAAATAACTAATGAAAATACCTTTTCTAGATTGCTCCAATGATTCATCAATGAGCCAGTATTTCAGCAAGTAATCGAGTCATTGGCCCAAATAGACTCGACAAAGCCACTAAGAGACTGGAAGAGGGCACGACACCAAGCACAACAGTACCTGATCGAGGACAAGAAGCTATGGCAACTACGGGGAGGTACGTCAGCACGAGCAAGAAGTCAACTAGAATGCATCACAAAAGAAGAAGCCATGAACCTAGCCAAAGAACAACATGAAAGAGGAGGACATTGGGGGAGAGATGCGATCAAAATCGCACTCACAGACAAAGTATACAGCCCTGGGCTAGATGCCTCCATCATGGATGCTATTTCAGAATGCACTAAGTGTAAAAACTTTGGGAATCAACATTTACACTTACTACTAGAACCAATCACCTGCAGGCACCCCTTCGAACTACTGGTAGGCGACTATCTGACACTACCCAAAGCGCAAGGATATGACACTCTAGGAGTGTACCTGGATACATTCTCACAACATGTATGGGTGTTCAAATATAAGAGCGCTGGTACAGCGAGAACGACAACCAACAGCCTAGGACAGATCTTCAGCAACTTCATCGCCCCAGAAACGTTCATGAGCAATGGTGGGAGGCACTTCCACAACACAGAGGTCAAAGAATTCTGTGAAAAATGGTCATGCAAGATGCATATAGTAGCAGCATACTCACCGTGGATTAACAGACTCATCGAAGGTACTAACAAAATACTGTTACATGTCCTCAAACATCTATGTGCCCCTAACCTAGGAGAAGATGACTATGTGGAGATATCATGGGAGACCCTACCAAATAACTGGCCAAAGCATTTAGACGAAGCAGTAATGGCACTCAATTATCAAATCTTACCTGCATTAAAATTCTCACCAAAAGAGCTTCTTATAGGTCAGGTAGTCAACACTCCAAGAACAAACATCATAGAAAGCACCTCAGTATTGAGGCAAGTGGATGCAAATATCCATATGGCCTATGTCGCACAGCAACAGCTAGATGGGTATGATGCCACAATACATCATGCAATCAAGAGAAAAGCAATGTTCGACAAACGGGTACTAGCCCATTCTCCAAGGGAAGTTATTTTCAATGAAGGGCAACTGGTTCAATTTTTCCACAGCAATCTACACAATACTCTCAAAGCACACTGAAAACTCTTACCAAAGTGGTCAGCACCATACCAAATCAAAGAGAGACTACGCAACTTGTATCATTTAGAGACACTAGAAGGAGAACCCATGGCAGGAGAATTCCACACAAGGCGCCTATGGACATTCATACCTAGAAATGGCACAAAGTTAGTGGAAGAACAAAGGGAAAGGGAAACGAGAGGAGGCAGATGAGAAGAGGACAATGAACAAGGGAAAGAAGCCATACCAGAGCAAGAAGAAAATGAAGCAGATAACCATGATGACAAAAGCGAAGAGGGAGAGGGAGAAGAGGAAACTGAAGAAACGCATCCAGAAGCAGAATAGTGGGCGACGAGGACGCCGCTGGTCTTTTGAGGGGGGCACATGGAGTAGGGACCCTAGGGGGTGCAGGCGAGGCAGCAGCAGTGTTTGGCCGTGTTTGGAGCGGAGTTTGCCAGCCGAGGGTTAGAGCAGCGTAGAGTAGCAGTGCAAGATCCATCCTTCCTTGAGCATTCATCCAGTGTGAGAGCAGGCAACGCCCGCTCCAATGTTTCGATGCAGGTTTGCTGAATGCGTACAATGGCTCCTCGGAATATTTCAAGTCGGTGCGTCACTGGTGCTGGCAATGGTGCCTACTTTTTGTAACCCCCCCGTGTTTATTGTTACCGTGCGGCGATTACTTCCCTTTGTTAGTAGTCTAGCGGATGACCATGCAATCATACCCATATCTTCTTAAGTCAAGGCTCCAAGGCCCAATTATATAAGGACAAGTTGGAGGGTTTCGATTTCGTTACCCCCTTGTGTTCTGAATTACAATGGACAGCATTACATTGCCCTACGTGCCGCACTATGTTGCTGCACCTCCTACGAAGGAAAATTGTCTGTGCGGCGAAGTCTTGTGCTTGATGCAGAACACTGACGTACGCATCGACAGTGGAGTATGCCGACCTTGCGATCATCGACATTTCGAAAGCCAGTTCCGAAGAAGGTTGCGCTGCGCTCGCAATCGAAATAAAGGAGGCTCTCCTGAACCTCGGGTTCTTCTATGTCGTGAATCATGGATATTCACAAACTCAAGTGAGACAATTTTCTCACATCACGTAGATCGTTAATCCCACCTCGACTCAGACAGCACGCATGTTTGACATTGCAGATGTACCCTTCTCGGCTGTCACTGACGACGAGAAGCAAATTTATGCTTCGACAAGAAAGCAGGATGGGATGCTCCAAGGATATACATCGGTGCAGTACACAGTACGTGGCAGTCGTGCATCACGCAACGCAGGGACATTTAATGTGCCAAATCAATCGAATTCAAAAGGATATTGATGGTCGAGTACGCGACCAACTTGAACAATACTGTAGTGAGCGGTGCGCGTTCATTTTTATAGACTCACCTCACATCATTCTAGTCGTTCGCGATGTGACTCAGCGAAGGCACCCGGAGGCCCTCCTCCCTCTCCTCCCAGAGATACAGGAGTTTAGCACACACAACTACTTTAATGTGTTGTATCCTATCCTGAGGTAAACGTATATCCCGGTGTGCTCAGGAAGACTCTGATAAATTATGCTTTCAGGCTGATTGCCCGCAGCCTCGAGCTACCAGAAGATACACTGCTGAACAAACATGTCTTTGACGCCGTTGGAGAGACAGCTGGTACATAAATACGTTTCAAACAGTTTGTACTGTCATTGACCTGTCGATCAGTTAGGTTCATCAAGTAGTAAGTACTTTGTATGTCTACTCTTCACAAACTTATGTGGTATAGCTACCCACGAACAGAGGAAGAAGAGGCCAAAACAAATAATGTTTGGCTCAAGGGCCACACAGGTCAGTAATTTATTCACGAAGAAATTGTGCTCAGTGTTTATTACGCAAGACTTCGGAAGCGTTACGATTTTATGGAGTCAACCTGTCGCCGCACTACAAATCCAGACCCGTGAAGGCGAATGGCGTTGGATCCGTCACATGGAAAATGCGCTTGTGGGTGGTCATGTTCTATGTTTCAATCCATGTCATGATGAGCGGGTTATAGGTGGTTAACGTAGGTGATGCAATGGACTTCCTTACTGGCGGGTACTACAAAGGCACGATCCATCGCGTTGTCCAACCTGCGGTGGACCAGCGGGACTATACTCGTCTTGGAGTATTCTACTTTGCCATCCCTAACGACGACATTAAATTAGTGCCTATGGTTGAAAGCCCTGTCTTACAGAGAGTGGGAATTCAGAGACGCTGCGAAGATAGCGAGGCACCGACAATGGAACAATGGAGGAAAGCGAGGACGATGGCTTATGGTCTGTCAAAACTAAAGAGTGGAAAAGAAAAAGGCGTAGAAGAAGAGATCATTCACGGGGTGGTAATCAAGCATTATAACTGAAGCTTCAACTTGTACAGTTGTACTCTCTATCTCATTTTTCTTGGAGGATGAACGTTACCCAAAAACATTGATGACGTACAGCTGATGAATACAAGAAGCCCAGACCATTAACGTTAGGATTTCATCCACATCGCTTCGAATAACGGGTCCAAGTCAATAATATACGTCTACCGGCAACACGTTAGGGTAGAGGCAGTGGAAATCCTGGAGCACTCCTATCTTGAATAGTTGA
Source organism: Suillus cothurnatus (assembly GCA_016758765.1). NCBI lineage: Eukaryota > Fungi > Basidiomycota > Agaricomycetes > Boletales > Suillaceae > Suillus > Suillus cothurnatus. The sequence continues at coordinate 214,705 of JABBWL010000059.1, read as the reverse complement.
ATGAACAATATCCATCACTAGACCGTTCTGTGAATTATTTCACAGGCAAGCAAGTAACATTCTAAAGAGTTTAATGTGTGCCCCACTAGATAGTCCTACGAGTTCGCATTAGCTCTAGCACCCGAAATTCTGCACGGAATATTGATGTATGTTACATATGGGTTACTCCCAACATAATACACATGACCATGTAGTATATTTTGTTTGGCAAAAAACGAAGTGGATCTCGTGCCATGGCCGAGTTATGGATGTTCGAGGTCGATTTTGTGCACAGATGACTCTCCAAAGGTCAGATCATCACGGAAAAATCTGGAATGCGACATGATGGTTATACATGATCATAGAGTGCTAAAATAAATTTCTCTGGAGCCACATGCTTGTCAGAATCATCTGCGATGAATGAAATACGACCCAGACGTGAAAATCTATCCAAAGCGCTACAAAGAGACTGCACCCATCTAAACTCCCTAACGAAATGCTGCGGTGCACGGCTTTCAAGCGGTACAAAGTGTTAATTAAAAGGCAAGGTGGCAGGGAAAACCGCACTTTTCTGCGCGACGAGTCTCCACTGGACTCAACATGTCGATTTTTTGAAAAAACTAGCGGACCTTGTACTTTCGATGTCAGGCTATCCATCCGTCGAATATTTTTATTTTTATGTGGGTGTTGTAGAGTTATAAATGTTTTCCCAAAAATGCGCGAACTCTAGTGAGCATCTAGTAGCGCATGGATATGAGAAAAAATAAATTCCAGTGCGACATAGTGAACCAGTATGTCAAAAATGTGTTGGAATGGGATTAGTGGTCGTGAATGCATGATGATACAGGCAAATAAATTATACACGGTCCTTCATAGAAAAGATCATGCAAGCCGTCATACCAGCAGATCTTTCATTCCAACCCGTACACTCCCTTGGAGGGGCAGACCCAAAAGGTCCATTTCTGTAGTCGTGTCTTCATGATCACGGAATGGTAATCCGAGGATGTACACTCCAATATCAGTAGTTCCCTTCAAGCCAGCTAATGCGCCATGGGTGCCAAATACAACCTGCAATCAATCCCGCGTGAACAAGGTTACACCCAAAATAGTGCCCTACATACCTTGCTGATAAAATTGCTGAATTGTTTCTGCCTACCAGGAAGCACCTCCAACGGGACATTAACCATATCTGCGGTGACTGCGAATATAGAGCCTTCTCCTTCGCTGTCGATTTGAACGCTTGTCGCTTCTAACCAATCTTCAGGCCGTATATGACCAAATGCGCGTTCTGGAAGTGGATCCGGTAAATCTTCATCATCTTTCCATTGGGGCAAGAGAAGTGTAGGCAATTCGTGGGCTTCCCCGTCGAAGACCAGAACATCAGGAAAGACGCGGGTAACATCCAGTGTAAGGTTCATTCCTTTAGGCAGCACTATGCGAGCGAACACCGAACCACTCGCAAGAAAACCGGTGCTGGCAGAGTTGGGCTTGATCTTCATGTCATGAATCGTTACATTGCGGAGTATTTGTGGTTTGGAACTGGGGGCCGGGAATTCCATATCCACCGCAAAAGATGGGAATAGTGGACATGTGACTGATACGATGTTAGGTTCGAGGGAGAGGATATCTACTGATGAAAGCGGAAATGGACGCGGAGAGTGAGTGGGGAGGGGGAGAATGCTTCCAGAAATAGCGAGCGTTATGTTGGGGTGGGTCAACGTGAACGGGTCAGTGTGAACCGACGCTATTGGTATTGATGAATTATTTTCACCGGGGAGTGAAATTACAAACGGAAGCGAAGGCGCAGTTAGGTTCATTGTAGATGGTACGGGATTGATGGCAGTCGCAAGGGCATGTACAGTCACGTCTTTGGCTTCAGACTCCACGCCGAAAGACTGCAACGTGATCAGCTGCGAAACGGATGGTAGTGGTACGTCCTTGCCCGGGTTGGGCAACCCAGGGATTGGCGGAACTGTCGGCATTGCTGTAGCACTCTTAGCAAGATAACAGATAATAAAAAGACTTACGTTTCATGAACAAATGAGTTTGTATATCTAATCTCTGGAGCCTTAGCATTTGCCTCCAACCGCTTTGTTTGTCGAGCCCCCGAGACGATCACGCTAGGAATAGAGGCATGTACAGACGCAGCACCAGAATGCCAGGAGTCGTGCACGAACTGGTTTAAATCAGAAGCGTTTCGGGTGGGGACGACAAAAAGAGTTAAAGACAATGGGGATAACCACGAATCATCATATGGGGGATTGACGGTGAGAGGAAGATCAAATGGTGGGGACTCAAGCGTGGCTAAGAGTGCTTGTCGCTGAGAGAAGATTTGAGTGGTAGAGACCTCCACTGTAACTCTATCCAGAATCTTGACGCCCCATCGACCAAACGACTTCCACATGTCGTAGAATGTTCCCTCGTCATCATCCGTATCGACTCCCATGATTGATCCCGCATTAATCCCAACTTTTGCTTGTACTTGTATCCATGTCCCGCCGTCTGCTGTGACATCGAGTACGCTCACCCGGTACGGCCCTTGTATCACCAATGCATTCTCTAAGATGTCTTCTGGGGACACGTGCGATAACCTGGCGGCATAAGAGTATGCCAACAGAGCAAACAGCAAAAATATTATGATGCAGGAAGACAGTGAGGTCAGGAAAATAAATGTGAGCTTGGACCAAAGTCTTCGCCGAGCGTCCCAGCTGCTTCCAACGTCTTCATAATATGTAGCACGAGGTTGACTAGGAGCATCATCGCCGTGATCCAGTAGCAGGGGTGTTTGTTCTGAAGGTTCGGGACACCTGGCCTTTCCTTTTCCCTTGATACATGAAGGAGAAGCGTCGTTTTCCGTAAGTGTCATGAATTCAATGGTCAGGAAGGAGTAGAGTAGAGCTTGCTCAGCTCAGTCTGCCAGCGCTCTGGGCTACGCAAGTCCAAAAAGAGCCTCGAGTGGAGTATTATTACAAGTTTACAACTAGCGCTTATATAAAAAGATTATAAAAAGGCCTATAAGGGTCTAGACTATGCATAGCCCACTAGGTCCGCAGGTGATTGTACCAGACAGACGCCCATCCATCATGCTGCATGACGAGCTATACACGACCGTTACTGTCAAATATTCATGTTCACTGTACAACCAAACGTATAGTAGTAATTACTCCGAACAAAATTTGTTTTCCGAACTTGACTTCCTTCGACGTCGGACGGATCATAGCGGTGCAAAATGATTCTTGGTCTACATGAAAGTAGCTGCGATGGCAAGACGGCGAACAATGCTACCGGTAGCACTCGTTCACCGTAAGCCTAGTGAATAAAATTGCCAAATCACTTGGGCGAGCCTCAAACAACTTATATATCCACTATCGATTTCAGAGCTTCGACTGCCTCGGGGAAACACCATATTTTCTGTGAAGAAAGTCAGCTATGATTTGCGCTGTATGGAAGGTTAGCCATCAAACAATTGGTTCCTTTGAGAGAAACGTACCAAGCGCTTCTGGAGACTCGTGAGGAATCTAGGCACGATTATGCTAGTTATAAAAATGATTGAAGATGAAATACTGAGACACAAACGAGATGATCAGATGACTTGATGATAATGTTGGACGAATTTGCTGGTCTGCGCCAAACACGTTCCTTGAAGGCTTGCTCCATCATTGATCTGTAACATAGTGCCTATTGGTCGCTGAATTTTTTCTTGTCTCTTTGACTTACACTTCCCGGTTTTCTTTTCCGGGGAGAATCCATAGTAGCTCAATGTTCTCGTCGAGCTTTTCCATCAACTCCCAGGTTTCGCGGCTAGCTTGTAGGTTGGCACCGACGATAGCCTCATGAATGGGATGAGTTTTCAACCCGACTCTTCCACTTCCATCCTCATATAATCCATGATCAACATAGAGCCGAAGTACATTAGGATGCCAAGCAGAGAAAAAAGGTGAAGATTTGAAGGAACGCAAGGCATCCTCCCTACAGTCATAGTCAGTGGATGCGAGGGTAATGATTGTCATTTAAGCACCGTGACGGCCAGTGTTGACGCCTTAGCAAGGTACGGCCAATTACAAACTGTATGTGCTCCCATAAAGACCCTGCGAATGTATCGATCATCGGATCGAGGAGAATCATGGAGGAGAACAAGGCCGGGAAATGCAACGCGGCTAACGTCCTGTGCAATATTGTGAGATTAGACAGGTCTCTCAACTGTGAATGACATACGCCGAGCAACCTCCAAACGAGTGTCCCGCTACGACCAAGGTCCGGGAGGAGAAGCCACTCCTTTGACGTGATCCACTAATAGACGCAGGAAGTCGATGAAGTTGAATGGGAAGAGAAGATCTTTCTACTCCTTCTGGCATATAGTGGATGAGAAAATTTGCAATGTCTCTCGCATTGTCAGTCCAATCAACTTTTTTGCAATGAATTCCAAACGGAAAGTCTGAGAAGTGATCTCTTACAGCTACCACTGAGATTCTGTCTGTTTAGCAGAGCAGAGTCCCCATGCTGCACAGACTCCCATGACCAAATCTCATCTATGAGACCACAGACTGCTAGTAGATAGCATAAGGTGGTCTCCCAAACCTAAATATACATAATATATAGTCAGATTCCTAGCATGCGGACCTTGAACAGGTATCGTGGGCTCACTTCCTTCGAAAAGCCTGTTCCGTGCACAAGGAACAAGGTGATCCCCTTCGTTCTGTATTTGGCCTCTCTGTCCTTGTTTACATATCGGTTGACACAATTCCACAGCAACCTTTCGTCCGTGCCTCCGGAGTACCCGTGCTCCCCTTGTCGGTCCTGTTGTTCTATGAGTTCAAGTCCCAGTTTCTTGATATCACTCTCGGTTCTTTTCGAAGAGCGAGGGGGTAACTCGGGAACTGGAATATTTTGGGTGACTCTGGGATTGGCTGCAGGTATGATATGCGTGCTGATGTTGTAAACGCCAAGTAAGTTATCGGTCCGGGGCTTAAAAGGCAGGGGCGGGATCTCGAGGTGTCCCTCATGGTACTTCAATGGTACCCATGGGCGCGGTTTCACGGACGTTCGATGCGTCGTAGGAGTGTAAGGGAATGAGGAGGGCATAAATGCTGCTTGAAGCTTTAGCATACACGAACTGGACCTGGCTGAGTAACTCCCAAGTAGTGTTGGCACATACGGTCAAATATAATGTAAATTTAATTACTCTGTGAATCTTGGACGATTCCAAAGTCACCATACACTAGCGGTGAGTGAGCGAAAGGAGGGTTGTGTTGCCCAAGATCTATCAAACATAGTTAGACGCTTATAACTAACGCATTTATCATAAAAATTATGTCCCACAAAAAGAACTAGGGAAAATGTGAAGAATGTTGGAAGAGCGTATTTGAATTCGCAATGGTAGTGTTGTTAGCAGAACTTTCTGAGGAGTTTTGCCAACTGGTCTGGTAGAACTGATTATTCAGGTGCAAAGGGGGCAGCGCGGCGGAACCTGTCAATGACAGAACTTCCAAGACTTGCGGAAACCCAATTTAGATATAATGATGGTTTGAAATTGAATCCAATACTTAGAGTAAGAAACCGAGTTGTTGACTCCCTAAATTAAGATGCTGGAGGCCAAGCAACCTCTCTGGAGATGCTTTTGATTTGACGATGGAGCGGTGTATCCGCGACTGTGTGCCTGCGTGTTGCGAGCAAGGCAAAGTGGTGAAGAGCACCACGCTACGACAAAGCCCGGAAGATACTGAATGGCTGACTAAGCCACGGTACTGCTCCGACCCCCGGCCGGGGTCCCCTACTCCAACGAGTTGGATCAGGTCATATAAGAAATAACACCAAAGGCTAGGTTGAGGTGATTTACTGCATCATCATCATTAGAAATGTCACACACATAGTCTACGTCGTCTAAGGGTTATATATATGTTCTTTTCATCTTCGATTGTTGTACCGGGACCTTGACCAGACCAGGTAAGGACTCCGAGTTGTCGTACAGTATACTAGTGGATTTGTTCAACCCGTGTCACAAGCATACACGTATCCGTCAATATCTAAGATTTCGTTGTGTCTAGGCAAGAAGGCACATCAGTGCAGAGATAGTGCCTCATCAGGCTCTTCTGATTGGCAACGCTGGCACCGGCATTTAAAGAACCAGCTGTCTTCTAGATCCTGTCTGCGCTGGGTAACGGTTTGATTGGTATCGATATAGCTAATGCAGAGCTCCTCGCCGATTTCAACTGAGCGAGAGGTGGTGAAGTGTATAGTACGTCCGACACGCGTCTTTTTGATATTTGGGCAACAACCTTCATGGGCCGACGCGTTGAGTAAAAACGCTTATGAAGAAATGGGTTCTTACTGTGATTAAAATAACTCGCGCCCACCCAAAGGCCCCATCCAAGCATTTCATCTCTGCTATCTCCATCCCAAATGCCGAAAGCATTGCCGGTGTCACGCGCAAGAATAAGTCGGGCCGTAGGAGCGTACGATCTGAGATGCTTCGGAAGCGAATGACACAGAAAAGCGTATACACGTAGATGCGCTGCGAGAATGTAAGGCCGCAGACTAACGTTCGAGAGCTCGCTGCTCTGGAGATCAAGAACCTCTGCCCATGGATCTGAGGTGGATATTATCGAAGAAACTGCAGGGCTGGCGAGACAGTGATCAAATACATATCGCTGGACAATAGCTGACGCGACCGAGCGTGATATTTCGAGTTCCATATCTTCTAAATTCATCGTCGAGCAGTATGCAGAAAGACGAGCACGAGAGGAAACCAAATCCTCGACACCCACCCATGCTTTGTCGATGATGTCTTGCGTGATATGTGTGGCAGGACCATTTGGTAGTATCGGATCGTAGCCATCCCTGGCAGAATTCCTCCGAGTAGCTATTTTTGCCTTGCCAAGAAGAGCATTGACATCTGCAATCAAGGGACCTATCATCCCGCTTTCCCATGCGACCTTACATTCATCTGTACAGAACCAAACAGTCTCTGCAGTTACCCTGCAGCTTTTAATACTCCAAGTCCGTGAATCACCAATACTTCGGGAAGTACTTGCTGCATAAGCGAAACACTGAGCACAGACCTCCCTGCGATAATCTTTATAAATCACATGTGCAAAAGGAGCTTCGCATGCAAAGATGTTGGTCCCCTGGGCAATGGGCTGGATAGCGAAGAGAGAACGTCCCCCGTACGGTGTGGTCTGCAAGTCGATTAGTGGCCAAGTCATTTAAGACCGTTCTAGCTTCTATGCGCGGTTGTGGAGGTAGAGACTAGTTCGCCGCTATTTTCTTCGGTGTGTATGCAATTGAACTTTTGCCATCGAAAGAAGATTGAAAATTTGAAATATTTGGCTGTCACGCATCACATTTTGGTTGTGACCTGATGTGCTCACGTAACGCTACCACCACAGAGAGAGGGGATAATTATGTGAAGAATCAGTCGGACATGCTGCATATGTGTTGCCAACCGTGCTTGGAAAGACGCCGATCTACACTCTACTCATCCAGTGTGAGAGAAGAGCCTTTGCTAGAATCTGCTAGAGAAAAGTCAGTCCGACTCAATATTGACGAGCAGAAGTCAAGTACTCAGGGTCGGCTGCGAGTCTGGGAGCACAACACTGGCAAGCCCCCGGCCATGATACTGACTCCTCGGATAGGCCGCTTGTAAATTTGGTCTTTCTGCAGACCGTACAAAAATATATTCATTTGCTTGATGCAAATTATCATCCTTTTGTAAATAAATTACAGGTTTTTTTGAAGTAACGTGTTGCTACGATCCCATCGATGGGACATATCCAACTCAACTTTGAACAACACCGCGGGCATGATCTGTGCACATGTTTCGCGACCGATACATGTCCAATGCAAGCTGACTTGTAGGGCGGAGCTTAATGCAGATTGAACTAGAATGGGAAGATGCAAAAATGACAGCGATACCCGTCTCGTCGAATGAAGACGGTGGACTCACCACATGCGGCCGCGTTGAAACTTTCGTCCTCGGATTGAAACAGAGGGGGACAGCAAGTGTGATTGCACGATTTAGACACGAACGGCAAGAATGACCGTAATCGATCGATCAAACGCAATTTGCCAGGGAAAAATAGAAGGGTATAGAAAGAAAAGTGCCCGTTTCACGAAGACCCTTCCCCATTAACGTGGGAGTCGGGGCGGTTTTTATGCTCTAACACCATTCCTTCGTCTGCTTTCGCTCCCTGTTATTTAAAGTTACCTCGTCGTCACTTGTCTTCATAGAACGGAGACGAGACTCGGAGAGATCTTCTAGTACAATTGTGGTAGTCTCGACAACTACACGAGTTGCAGCCATGCGTGTCCTATGTTGTGCGCCAAAGGTTATGATGGGTGTCGGATTGGATGGTAAATCATCGTCTGAACTCAAACGGAAGATGAACGCGACGACGACGCTCAAGTTTGCGACGATTAGAGATATGGAAACCTAAAGCGCAATCAGCAGCGCTCGAGATCTAATCACTGACATCGAACCTCAAATATAGCAGCCATAACCTCCTTGAGCCCTCCACCAGTGAAGATGTAATATGCATGGGTAAGACTGACGATCGTGGTGATTGCTGACGTAGAAAAGACAGACAGTATCCGGACTTTTTGCGACTTCGACAATCTGACCCTGTACATGAGGGAAAATGGAGCAATGATGAGAAAACAGTCCGCAAGAACGTCAGCTAAAATACATCAGAAGACCGACACATTCTATGAACAATAAATTCTCACTTATTATCTGCGTTATTGCAACACGTCTGCCGAGATCGCACTGCGGATGTGGTTGTTTTTTCCAGTCAGGCTGAGTTTCACAAATCCACCACAGTTGTGCAAAAAGTAGAGCCCATATAGCACCGAAGGTACCGATGGCGCACAGAAGAAATCTTCTAAATGTTCCCGGGATTGTGAGTCGCACAATGGTAAACAACATGGATAACCTCGATGACCTGTGTGTGTAATGTGTATGTCAGTTCCGTCACCACTAGAACCTCGGTACTAGTGTCTTACCATACAACTCCGTAAAAGAATTGTGCAATCCTAGTGTGGTATTAGCAACACCCCTTAAGTATAAGAAGAACAAAGAACACACATGTAGTATAATGCTATCCTTGTGCTTTGAGGGTATCTTTCTGCATTTCTTCAGCAAGTCATATGCAACATACACAATGCGGGGACGCTCACCATAGTCTTGCAGATATAAGCAATCAGAGATTAATAGTAGAAAGTCGAATATCATGCCAAGGGCCACCCATGCATCGTCGATCCCCAAACGCTTCTGCTGCATACGGATACACAAGCGGAAGGTTGTGACAAGGACAGCTACGACCGTGAGGGTTATGTCCGCAACTAAAAAAAAGTATCAAGTACAGCGACGCAGCAAGTCAAGCAGCCAGACTCGCCTTCCGCCTGTTGAAGGGTGGGGCCTAGGGGCGGCATTACACGTCTGAGGAAGTGATCAAATGAGCGAACGGCATATATATGGTGAAAATGGGCTGCTCAATTCTAAAGTTCTAGAATTAAACAGCAACTCCTGTGACGCGTTCCGAGTCGTTCCGGAACGATTTGGTAGAACAGTAGTTCCAGCTCAAGTTCCTGGACCCCTCCAATGGTGCAGACAGGAGGGTCACGCGAATTGGATCCGCGGGATCAAAGATCAAACGCTCCGTCCTTACATATGTTAGATAAAAAGACCCCCGATCGAAATTACGTGACTTCTTCAGAGGCGACGCGTAAATTTCTAGACATCGAGTTCGGTTCGCGCCAAAATAAATTAAAATCGAGGAGGAACCATAGCGAGAACACAGGCGAAACGGCTAATTGATAGTAGGTTAACGAATGTGCGAAGAATCAAGTTGTCATGATCCCGTCAAAAACTGCCGTAGTCGTGCTGTCTGGTACCAGAATTGGCGACGGGACACCAACAGCAGGTATGCAAATGGTGTTTGTGATTATAAAGAGAGTGTATCTGGGAGCCGGTGAGAAGAGTACAGCAGTTGATATATAGTGTCGAGTCACGGTGTTTCTGGATAATGTCAGAGGTTCGTGGTTATTATGAGAGCACAGCCGTCGAGCTCAGGCCTGCAGTATGGACCGCATTGTGAGATAGGAATGTGAAAAAACAAGCCGAGGATCGGAAAAATGAATGTTCTTTATGAAGACGCGAACTTGGGTGGGTGTGGTTTGTCACAATGTCTATCGACGGCTCGCCTCCGAATAGACAGCCTTCTGATCACGAATCTAGAGTTGCAACTTGCAAGCTGTTGCCAAGCAAAGCTACCGAAAACTCATCACACAATTGATACATAAATCGACTCTTTACCCACCGGACCCGCTGACTCGACGAATGTTATGATTCGGTGTGAGAGGTTGAAAGCGAATTGATGATGGTCACCCAGAGTTCAGACCCAACGGTCGGGGTCAAGTTTTACTAGTGCAGCCACACAAAAATTAAAGAGGGTATGATTCCAAGTGTTCGGAATATCAAGGTGGAAAGGAAACATAAGATTAATATTGTCGAAGTCATTGGATGAAGGCGGCCCGGTGCATTCCGTAACGATTGGCCAATCGCGAAGACGGGAATTCTTCTGATCAATTATTGAGCGCCAAGTAGCGGTGTCAGGCGGCCCGGACTTGTCAATGTCAAGGCTGGCAGCGAAGCGCCCATAAGGATATCACTCAAAGCCAGATAAACTGTAATGTAATTGATGATCGTATCATTGCATTAATGGGCATGTTCAATTCCAATTTCAATTGATGAAGCTAGGCCTGGATTATAATTTACAAGTCACAGAAGGTATTGTGATTCTATCGCCGCTAAGCTCTCTTAGATGATTCGAAGAGCAGCTAAAATGAAACTCAGGGGCACGCGCATGATTGAAGCACGAGGTATATTGATCGTTCTGATACATAGTAGATACAAAGTCTCAAACACATTAACTTCCGATTGTAATTTACTCGGTATCTCGTCAGTCATAGAGATGTCTTGATATGTGAAAAGGAAAGGGAAGAAAAGGGGAGATAGTCAGGGATACAAGGGCATATGATGATAGATGCGCGACGAGATGAGATGCGGGGAGATCCAGGAATACAGTGATGGGGTTACGAGCGAGAGAAGGCCAAGGAAAAGATGATGAGAAAAGAGTTCGTTCGCGGACAGCCACCAGTGCCGAGTCCAGACAATTAATCGATCCTAGAATTAACGCGCCCCGGCACCCAAGTTCATAGCACCCAAAATGACCTCCCACGCCAAATCAAGACAGTGCCAGAGTTCGGGATCATGTACGCCCAATGCGACCGCGTTTCTCCACACAGCAGCGATATTCTGAGCGACGTTCGTGAGTGCACCCATGCCGGGGGCCGAGGACATGAGATGCGAGGATAGTGTGTGGAGAGCAGGTCCCGAGGCTAGTGTGCTGCGGAGTGCTTGTGGGGATGTGAGGGTGGATAGGAAGGAGCCCGGGATAGCTGGGAGAAGTGCGGAGAGGAGTTGGGGTGCGGAATGAGTGTAGAGGAATGAGTGCAGGGGTGCGAATGCTGCCGGGGCAGGTATGGTAAGAGGGAGTACTGGGAGGGTGACGCTGACGGTGGCGCCGTGAGATGGGGCCGATGGCGGGAGGCGAGGGAGTGAAGCACAGTTGGATGCCAATACGAGAGCGTGAGTTGGTACGAGGGTCACATGTGAATCGGAGGAAGATGATTTGGAAAGCGCGAGTATGTGCGTCGGGTAGGAAGAGGAAGGGCCGGATGGCCGAATTGGGATTGTTAGGCTGGGTGTGTGGTGCAGCTGAGAGCGATGCATGCTCGGAGGCAATTGAAGGGCTGCGATACCAGCAAACATCCTGAATGATATGTAAGAAAGAGTTTATTGTAGAAGAGATGAAGTGGTACTGACTGGTTTGCCTGATTCTTGAGACCGCGTCGGACGTAGTCAACCGGAACATGAGATAGTTCAGGATCGATAGCAGCAATGTTTTGAGCAGGAACTTCGATGTATTGCGGACGTTGTAGCTTGCGAGGAAGCTGAACGTTAGAAGGATAAGATTGTTGCGAAGCCATTGTTGATGCGATTGATTCCTCGTAATCCCAGATGGCTTTTGTTTGGATGGGGTGTGCAGGACGAACTTGGTACATGATGGCTAGATAACAAGAAGAGATATCAAATCACTCTTGGGAGTAGTTGTGTTTTTTTTTAAAAAAAAGATGTGATTGTGAAATGCTTTATATCCCGTTAAGCACCCGTTTTCAGAACAAGGATATGTTTCTTGAGTTTGTTTTACTCTCTTTGACGCTTTTTTGGGCATTCGTTTGTAGTCGGTTTAGGTAATTCCCAGCAACCTTGCTTGCCCTCCGCGAGTTAGGTCATATGCTTGAAATCCAAGCCAGCGCTCCTCTTTACGTAGTCATCACTACTCGCCAAAAGGACAAGGACGTACCTTGTTCTTCAACACCTCATCCGAGTCTACGAGAATTCATCCAATATTGCCGCCTAACCTTTTCTGGCATCAAGAACCTGCTCAAACGTGGCATTCCTTGTTGACGTGCTCGAGGCAGATTTACGTCGATGTCTTCGACTTCCATCTGATGCTCTCTGCACGCCTTGTCTTTGGATCAAACCTTCTCATTTCGTGATTGATAGTATGCGAGTAGACCCTGCACTGCTAACCTTTTGTGGTACCGGTTACTTGTAACAAGTAGACCTTGTCTGCGTGGTCAAGACAAATTTACGTCGTCGATGTGTTTGTACGTGTCTAATATTATGAAACGTATCTGACGGATCGTAGTAGACGATATGCACGCCTTCGCCGCAAGCTAACCATCCGACGGCAGTTGATAACGTTTTGAAACCAATTCCGAGACCATCATTAGTAACTTACATCAAAATCACTGCCAGGTGGAACTCGGACGTAAACTGTTGGCACCTGAGACACGGTCGGAAAATTTCTATGGACAGGTGTGATACCGTGACACGCATATTGTCGCGGACTATGTTCTAGTGTGATTGAGATTTGTGAGATAAGAAATATTTTTCGATGCACGATGTTATCCACGTTATTAATGCAGAGTAAGCACTAGTACTGTGGCCTTCCCATGAGTGTAAGCTACAATAGGCAAGTCTCATATGTGTCATGCACAGCGTTTGAACTGTGCCATCCCATCACCGTGACTGTGGAATCATTTTACAAGTTTTGAATTCACATATGCGTGTCAGCTAGCATTCAGTCCACAATCCACAAAATATTGGCCCTTGTCCCTTCACCACCGTGAAGCACGCGTCTCATGCTGCTCCATGATTCTCGACACCCACCAGGTGCCTCGTCATCATCTTCATTACTCTCTTGTAATAGAGAGCGTGCATCCACCTTACGGCCCGCTAAGAAATCTAGTCCAAAATTGCACCTGTCACCATTTGCAGCCAAGCGACCTCCTTCCCCTATGCTTGATACCCGAGCATTGAAATCCCCAACTCGTTCCCACCCAGGACCGGCTAGCCCTACCAATGGTATTGCGCATTCCTCAGGGTTTCGTGCCCAGTTGGCGCATCTCTTACCCCGACATGCTATATTTCTCTTGCGCCTTACCATACACCAGCTCAATAGCGTCCCACTTGTCAATGGAGAATTCGAAGTACGGTGGAAGTTCAAGGGGGTCACGTCTGGTGGAGGTCTATTGGGGAAGGTGAAGGGCAAGGGCAAGGCTATGGGGAGTTCCACCCCGAACGGAAGTGCCAGTTCAAGTAAAGGCAAAGAGAAGGAGAAGCCTCACGAAAGTGAAATGGACCCAGCCAACGGCAATGACGCCTCAGACGCTCAAAGCATCACCAACTCCAATTCATCCCACTCGCATTCACATGACCCATCCATCCCGTCGGTCATTGTATCCGCCAACTCGCCCATAGTATCCCCTAGTTCAACCCCAAATACGCGCACTGTCCCGTCGCCTAGTACATCATCATCGTCCTCCTATCCTCGTCCTCAAAACGTACCCCCACAATACCTTTCTGCTGATTGGTTACCCCAGTCTACCCCACCAGACCCGTCCCCTTCTCTCGCTAAATCACCTCCGAATGCCTATTCTCCTGCCAAAGGCCATACTCTATTCGAACAGCTAAAGGAGCACAGTGTGGTATGGGAACACACCCTTGACCTTATGGTCCAGATGGGTATTGGCAGGGAAACTAACGAGCTTGGAGGTTGCGAGGCAAAATTTGTTGTCATGCAGGTCCGTTTTTCGTTCTGGCTTTTCTTGCCAACTTTTGCTGAGTATGTTTCGCAGCGAGTTATTCCTGGCGATCCAGATGCACCGCGAAATCCTAGGCTTGGCGCTGTGAGCTTGAATCTTGCTCAATACGTCGACGCTGGAGTCGTCACTCGCCTCTATTTGCTTAGGCAGAGCAAGACTAATGCTACGCTCAAGGTATTTCTCCTATCAGTCTTTCTCTGTCTCTGTTTTTGTGACTTACTTGGCATTTCCTCATAGCTTACTGTCCAATTAGAACATGTCAACGGCGAATCATCCTACATCGCCCCACCTCTCCCTAAAGGAGAGATCTTAAGTGGGGTGGCCGGTCTACTCGACAATGACATCTTCCGAACACGACCACGCGCTCTGGATCTCTACGCACATGAAAACTCCTCATCCTCCTCCGTATCCACCATCTCGACCCACTCTACTGGAAAACGCAGGCCCGGTTCAAAGCGGAAAAAGAACCCACTGGACGCGAGCCAACTCCCGAATACTCGTGGTATTCGTGGTACGGAGAAGCTCATCGAAGCGCTGTTCAACCCCGTACCTGTCACGCGCCCAGGGCAACTCACCCCATTCACATATCTCCACGAGCCCTCAGCGCGGTCGCAGTTGCATGACCAATCTCGAGGACCCACCACAGAAGATGGGCACGTGCAAGCTTATGCGGAGGGCGAAGGCGAAGATGAAGCAAGACTCGCAGACGAATCTCTATATTCGAATTCGAATTCCGTGGACCTGAACAACCCTCTTCCAGTTTGTCTAGACTCGGAGAGCGATTATCAGAGTATGCGCTCGAAGTGGACTGCCAGCTCGTTACGTGCGCCGTCTATGAAGAGTATGCGGTCTGTTGCCGCCATGAATCGATCAGGAGTCAACGTTGATGAGCTAGGATTGTGCACTACTGTGTCGAATACGACTACTGTGGAGAAGCGGGGGTGGTGGCGGAAGGTGCTCCACGCTGGGACTGCATCATGATCATAGGGGTCTTTCTTTTTCCTACTCATCTACGGGTTTTTTTTTTTTTCAAAATTAAGGTTGCTCTTCTTGTTATTTGTCATTCAGGTTTTCGATTTTGCTATTGCACTGCATTGCTTTGGGAGGATTCAAATAATTGGGTTTTCATTTATATATCTACAGCCGCATTACGCTCTTACTACATCATTCTGTTCGTTCATCTTTTGCTACTTAAATTGCATGGTATAGAATACAACCATGCCTTAGTAGACTATTCTATTCTCGCAATAGGGCGCTGGGCGCTTGAAATGAAATGAGACATGCACGAGTTTAACTTGAGAGAGGCTGCAGGGGTCGTTGAAAATTGAGGCATTATCTAGGATTGTATGCTACCGTAGGCCAGCCACATTTGAAATCTATTTGGTGTGGTTTGCAGGAGGTAATCATCAACGCTACTACTCCAAGTTCCAGTAAACAAAAAACCATATGGCACAACGTCTAAAACAAATGCAAATGAGCGACACACCTAACTATGACCTTAGGGCCAATACTCTTAAGCACACGTGCCGTAAACTTCATTTTCAATACATCCCGCCCCAACGCATCTGTTTGGTGTGAACGTTTAGAAGCCATGTGCGTCGGGTTTCGTGTTTTAATGTCCGTTTTGCCGTGGAAGAGACCGAGTTGGGATTGGAAGGGTGGGGAACATCCGAACATCATGATGGTTGATTTCAGATTGATGGTATTAATATTATGAAGAAGCCTACCAAAAGTAGTCACGTGAGTAGTTTTTAGCTAACTCGAAGTCATTACTCAAAGTACTCAACACTCGTCGTTTACTGATGTACCTTTCGCCACGGCTAGCAGCCGAATGGTGGCGGAGTGCTTGGTAACAGGGCATCGCACAGTCCAGTTTCTGGTACTCTGTCATCATTCGGATCTTACTGCTCGGTTCCTTCGAACAGCTTCACACTCTGAGCCCGATTTCTGAACCGAGAACAAAAACTTGACAGAAAAGAGACTTCCAGGCATCGGTCGTCGACAATCATGACCCATTCATACTCCTACACACCTACAACACTCCGGACGAGCGTGAAACCGCGCCCATGGGTATCACTTAAGCCTCATGAAGGGCACCTCGAAGTCCCGCCTCTACCTTCCAAACCCAGATCTGATGACTTACTTGGCATGTACAACATCAACACACATATCATACCTGCAGCCAGTCCCAGAGTCACCCCAAATGTTCCAGTCCCCGAACCACCTCCTCACTCTTCGAAAAAAAGAACCGAGAAGGATCTCAAGAGTTTAGGACTTGAACTCATAGAACAACAGGCCCAGCTATGTGAGGACGGTTACTCCGGGGTCACGGACGAAAGATTGCTGTGGAATTGCGTCAACCGATATGTGAAAAAGGACGAGAAGGCCAAAGTCAGAACGAAGGGGCTTACTTTGTTCCTTGTCCACGGCACGGGTTTTCCGAAGGAAGTGAGTCTCGCGATGCCTATTCATATGCTAGTAATCCAATCGTGTATTAGATATGGGAGACCCATTTATGTTTTCTACTTGCTGCTTGTGGTGTCATAGATGAGATATGGTCATGGGAATCGGTGCAACATGGGGACTCTGCTCTGTTAAACAGACAGAATCTCAATGGTAGTTGTGAGAAATCGCTTCTTAAAACCTCCCGCTTGGAATTAATTGACAGCAGTTGATTGGACTGACAACGCGAGAGACATTGCAAACTTTCTCATCAACTATATGCCAGAAGAGGTAGAAACATCTTCTCTTCCCATCAAACTTGATCGAGTTTCTGCATCTATTGGTGAATCACGCCAAAAGAATGGCTTCTCCTCTCGGACATTGGTTGTAGCAGGACACTCCTTTGGAGGCTGCTCGGTGTATGTCATTTACGATTGAAAGACCTGTCGAATCTCATATTATTGTACAGGACGTTAACCGCATTGTATTTCCCTGCCTTGTTCTCCTCGATAATCCTCGTCGATCCGGCAATCGATACTTTCCAAGGAATGATGTGGGAGTTCACGAAGCACTTGGTTGGGGCTACCTTGATAAGGCGTGATCAATGGCCATCACGGTGATTAAACTTTGACAATACTCTTGCGTCGGAGTACTACTGACTGTGATTGTAGGGAGGATGCCCTGCGTTCCTTTAAATCTTCACCCATGTTTTCCGCTTGGCATCCTGACGTCCTTCGTCTCTATGTCAAGTTCGGACTGTATGAGGATGAAAGCGGATGCGTCAGATTGAAAATGCCTCCCATTCACGAGGCTCTTGTCCTTGCGAATCTACGAGCTAGCCGTGAAACCTGGGAATTAATAGAAAAGCTTGACGAAAAGATTGAATTACTGTGGATTCTTCCCGGAAAAGAAAACTTGGATGTGTAAGTCAGGCGGCAAAATGAAGTTCACTAACTGATAGGCGTTATCCGACAGGATGATGCTAGTAGAATTGAGTAAGCAGCGTGCTTGGCGCAGACCCGCAAATTCATCCAACATCATCTTTAAGTCAGCTGGTCATCTCGTTTGTATCCCATCTTCGGTTATTTCTATAACTAACATAATCGTGCCTTAGGTTCCTCAGGAGTCTCCAGAAGAGCTTGGTATGTTGACATAAAGGACTGGTTGATCGTCATCTAACCGTTCATACAGCCCAGGTTATGGCCGATTTTTTGCACAGGAAATACAATATTTCCTCAGAGAAATCAAAGCTCTAGAATTGTGAATGTGAACGGATGCTGTGCGACACTCTACCTGGAAAGTTTAGCAACCACTCCAATGGGACGAGTACCTGTTTGTTTAGGGCCTGAATAGTATTCAGAAAGAAAGCAAGAAAAGCAAGAAATCAGTCAAGTAGCGCAAGAGGCAAGATCGTGGGTGACAAAGACGAGGAAGCCAGTGAGAAACACATAGATATGGATAAGAAATTGTGATATCCATCAAAGAGAGGATATCTCCGCTATGACCTCCTCCATCCTGTACCTTTTTGAGGCAGTATGGAATTTGACATACCCAACGAAAAAACTGACGTAGGCGTCACAGGCCTCGGTATGAGGTCCTAGGTATTCGAGGATATTATGATGAGCATGTACGGTTTTCTCGACAATTGCATGCAGAGCATCCTGTTTGGTCAGAGCACGAGAGGCTGCCACGTGCGACATGTAGTTCGTGGTGTCGCCTTCGATTTCTTCTTTATAGTATGAAAGTATATCACTGGAGAACCGTAGGTCAGTGAAAGGTTTGATAGGACATAATTGGTGCATTTACTTTGTGTGATTAATGACAAGGGCTAGATCCGGCATGCATTGAACATATTCCCGAAGTGGGAGTGTGGGAGGGAAAATGAAGAGTGAATATGCAGTCGGGATGCCTGATAGCAACCTCATATAATCGGGGTAGGATTTAGCCCCTGTTGAAATCTATCAATGCAAGGAGTCAACAATTGGAGATGACTTTGTTCAGAAAGATACCATGCCTGCATGCCCTTGGTCTCGTTATCAATCATGATAGAGGATATAAAATCGAGTACGGACGTGACAATCATATTTGACACAGGTGAGGAATAATGGCAAACAATGTCCCGCAAGAGCGCATCAACTGCATGTAGGACCGGATTGCCTTGTGACTGATTGCTTGCAAACCGCTCATAGAAACTATGCAGGTGCACCAAGTCTTCTGGCTTATCAATCATATCATCAATGCAAGCGAGGAGGACAGTGATCAGGCAGATCCACATCTTGGTCGCATGGTCAGGAAGGTAGGTGTAAGCATTGAACATGGCCACGCCGAGGTCCATGTACGGGCGGAGAGAATATTTTCCGTTCATCGGAATGCCTCGGTTGATAGCCTCCTGGTAGCATTCAGAGTATAATACGTCGTCAATAGTGATGTTCACGACATTTGCATAGGGCAAGTCACAGCGCCGAAGAAAGTTGGCAATGACCTGGCGGATGCTCGCCAGCCTGACCTAGATTCGAGAAATTAAGGTCCGGAGATAGAAGCGGGAAAAGGAGAACATACCTCGCCGTTGCTAAGAGTGGGTGTGGTTAGGCTGTTAGTTGACATTGCGAGAGTAGAGAATGGTTGGAATATACATGGTACTTATACCCTCAGCAAGTTACCAGTGACATTGACCCCTAACTGACATAGTAATCCGTCAGTCCACCGTTGCTACCGGCCGGGTTTCAAACCTTATTTGTGGGAGATTCGGTTCACAGTTCAACCCACAATTACCTTGCGGAGCAAGGTAATGTTGCTGGGGAGATAGTCAAGTGACATGAACTTCATGATAAACAGTGAAAGTGTAGATTACGTAATAGATAGCTTTGAACCGTGCGAATTAAAAAAAAGGCACATCATAGCGAACCCCTAGTCTAGAAATAGAGCAGCTTACCTCAAGCGCAGCTGCAACATCCAAGAAAAGTTATATTTTGGTTGTACAAAACATTGATGCATAATTTCGAGGTGCCCCGACTCGGTCTGCATATGCCTGATTCTTTTTCGTTGCACCGTGAACCCGATGTTGACGTGTTATGAACTTTTTGTGCATTGGGAACCGCTGGAACATTACTGGGGATGATGGTAGCGTGCTCTTCCAATTCACTTTGACATGCACCAGTGGGCATGCACATGCTTCAAGTTCAAACTTGTATGCAACACTGACTAATTGAGAAGGCATGTTTCATGACACTCTTTCTCCCAGACTAGTTCGATACAGGCAGGCCGATATGAATTAGTACTAGTATCGTAGCGATGGCGAGCCACCAATCCCCAACATCGCCTACCTGATTAAGGTCGTATGTTTTCTCTACTACAGTATCCATACCTTGTGTTGCGAAGTATTTACGTTCCCTCCATTCGTCAGTGCAATTCCTGTACCTGGCGCACATTTGCATACAGGTGCCTGGACGTTTGGAGCTGACAGAACCCGGAGTTCTTCGTAGAGTCGGGGAGGCATTGGCAAAGCAGCGTTAATGAACGTATGATTTAAATTTAGAAAGGGGGTACTACCCCACATTTGACATCAGCATGTGATATAGCTATTCATGTCGTCGTCATCCATGTTTTGGTTTACAAAATACAAGTGATCCGGTGGCCTGCGGACATCCAGATCTCTTTACAGCAGTAACGAAGAATAAACTACATTCACCGTCTCTCTACTATCTTCGTTCGTGTCTGACCACAACGTTCGAATATCGCGTCGATTTCGCACTCTCGACAGCGCTGTGTACAATTGACCATGCGCAAATCCATCTGTGCGCACGTCAACTACGGCGTGTCTGAGTATCAGACCTTGCGCACCATTGAATGTCATTGCATATGCAGGTCGCAGTAGAAATTGTTTGCGATTGACGGTCCAACTGGACCGTGCTGGATTAAATGAGAATGTGATGCGAGGCAGACAATGAACTTCACCTGTCTGTGGAATTTGCACTTCGACGAAGCAGCTGTGCAGTGCAGTGATTCGCACCCGTGCATTTCGTCCTAATCCTTTCTCCACCGACATATTCCGTTGCACTGCGCATATGGCGTTCACCTCGAGGTCCAGGCGATGTGGAGATGTATTCGGGTGTGTTAGCATGGCGAGATAATCAGGTGTTTGTTTGGGAGCATCAGGAGGCGCTTGATCAGCTTCTTTTAATACGTCTGAACTGAAGTAAGTAAGATTCTATGTTTTCTCTCAGAATCAGAGTGAGTGAATGACCATTTGCAGTGAGCCATAAATTGGAAATCACTCCTATGTAGAAATATGAGTAACTGTACAGAGAAATGAAGTTACGAGCAACCGTCACCAAAGATCCATCATGGAGTTATTCAAAGCTATAGCGACCCAGAGCTTCAAAGTTGAGCTCGCTCCAAAAAAAGTTGACTGCGCTGGTACCTCAGCCTGAGGGGAGCTATAGACGGGCAACGCCCCGCTAAATTTCTCCCAGCACTCATCCGATTTGATGGGTAACGAGATGTTATGGCTCGACTTCCATCGCAGCAAGCAACTCGTCCAGGCGAGGCAAACCCGCCGACAAAGCAGTGTCCTCCATACGTGCCGCGCTTTACATACCACGCGACATCTGTCTTGATGGCGTTGAAGAAATATAGAATGACGAGACACTGGGAGACCCCTTTGTTGACAGCGGCGTCATAGGCCATGCAGTGTCCCATGGATTTGACCATCAGCTGACAGCGTTGCTGTACATATTGCACGAACGCTTGTGTGAAGTCGAATGAGGAAGGAACCGTCTCAGTTGCCTCATTGAATAACGAGATTTCGTGCAATGCGATCTCCATTCGGAAGATGTCTAGGCCTCTCCCCAGCTCGGTAAGGCAGAATTGATCACTGCAACGAGACCACATAGTGCTTCTACATGATGGATGTTACGGTTTACTCACATAACATCCCATCGAAAATCGCAGAATATTGTGCAAGCGTTCCTGCAACCAAATTGTACTGGATGATCAGCAGCAAGGACGCAGCCCCATCTAGGACCATGGTTAGATTGGTGTGCATGTCCCAAAACTTTGGGACAAATCCAAAGTGTCATGAAAAGTCATGTCTGCAATACGAAACCAAGATGTGTCCCATGGACAAAAAAGCTTTATATGCGTCGTGTGCTAGGCCAATAGTCGTGGCTCTCTCGTACGATGGAACCACTCCAACGTCGCGGCTGAGGAGCTCGGAGCGTTTCTCGAATTGATTTAGCTGACAAAGCTGCAACATAGATGTCATGATGGAGTGAGTGGGGGAACAAAGTATGTTACTTTAGTTTCTCCAGTATGGTATATAATCATGCCTTAGTAGATTCTTCTTGCGAAAGGGCAAAGGCGCTGGACACTTGAAATAGAACGAGACATGCCCGAGTTCAACTTGAAAGAAGCTGGATCGTTCAAATTCAAGGCATTATCTAGGAGTATATGCTACAGGACAGCCGCATCTGCAATACATCTATCAGGATTCAGTTCAAAGACCTTACAAGAAGTACTGAATGACCCTCACTCACCACTAGCTATGACACATTAACTCGAGGAGGCGTCGGCCCCGACCCAAATATCCCCCAGCAATATTCAACGTCGCCTCCTTCGATTTCCGGGAATGTGCAACCTTGGCTCTGCGTTTCTGTTTTGCCTCTTTCATTTCTTTCTCAAGCTGGATCTTCGCTTCCGCTTGTGCTAAAGCCTCGTCCTCGGCGCGTTTGATGTCTAGCTGTTCGCGTACCAAGATCCTGAGACGCATTCCTTCAATACCTAATAAATCGGGTTTTGTCCGCAGGAGGTAATTATCAACGCCGCCATGCTACTCCCCCGTAAAAGGGTGTGATGAGAAAAGTACTTTAAGATACCAAAACAAACGAGCAACACACCTTATTGATGCTTTTGAGCGCACGCGTCGTTAGTTTAACTTTTACATCCCGCCCCAACGCATCTGATGTCAAGCGTTTGGTGTGAACGTTGGGAAGCCATGTGCGTCGAGTTTTGTGTTTGGAATGTGGGACATTGTTTCCATATTGTTTGGTTTTGCCGTGGAAGAGACCGAGTTGGGACCGGCGGAAGGGAGTGGAGATTTTGGAAAGCGCTGAGGCTAGAATTGGGGGGGTAGGGAACATGATTGATGGTACCAGGAAGGAACACTACATGGTCTAGAAGTTAACTTGGTCTTGGCTGGAAGTAGTCACGTGACTGATGCCAGTGCATGCGTTTTGCTTCAGCTTCTACATTCAAGATTAATATTCCAACATGTCCACAGATCCAAGAGATTCGACTCGAGAAACTAAGCTGTCTTTACCGAAAACGTGGTACGCAGAATCTGTCGGTGAGCACAGAACATTTGCTTTATTCTACGGAACTCAACGCACACTGGCAGACACTATGGGCTCGATGGGCATGTTCCTCGCTGGCTTAGTGCTAGTTTCTAGAAATCGGTAAGTCTAGTGTAGGAAAGCCACCTTTCCATACTGGCTCCTCTTTCTAAGGTACCTCTTACCCTCGTAACTTATCTTCACAGCTACTTAGCATGGCCAGTAGTCCTCATCGCGCTCAGCAGCTTGATGAATCAGCACCCTATTCGGACAAAGGAAGGTGGGAGTACACCTTGGACAGCTCTAATGTAAGTCCGCGTTGCATAGATCTGACTTGGAGATACTACTGATATTACTACTTAGGACTGCGACGTTTGCGTTACTCGTGTCTCACGCTGCGATGTTCACGTTCACGGACCCTATGACTGGTGCAATCAAGTTTTCGTCGTCGTAATTATCGTGCTATATATATATATATATATATCTTCGGGCTGTGATGGATAGGATGAATAGCGACCGACTGACGGACTTGGAGCCTGGGGTCCGACTGTAGCTGTGTGGTTAGTTCCAGAACGGTAGGATCCAATTGCATCACTAGTACAGTTGGACAGCCTTCTGGAATACTTTCTGATTCTATTTCTGATACCCCGTTATCATTTTGAATCTGACCTTACTAGACCTTACTCGGTGCTGTCGAACGACTTCTGGTCCAGTCACCCTTACGGCATTCACTATCAAAGACCCCCAAACTACTCAACATGTTTGCTTCAGCTTAACCAACCACAGATAATGCATGTCGGTTCTGCAATATAACGGTCAACCCGGTATTCTCTGAACCGAAAATTGACACAAGGGAATTCCAGGCAGCAGTTAACGATAGTCATGACCTTCTAGATCATATCCTTACACACCTACAACGCTCCGGATGAGCATGAAATCGCGCCCATGGGTGTCATCCAAACCTCATGAAGGGCACGTCGAGGTCCCGCCTCTGCCCTTCAAACCTAGGTCCAACGACTTACTCGGCATGTATAACATCAGCACGCATATCATACTTGCAGCCAGTCCCAGAGTCATCCCAAACGTTCCAGTGACAGAGCTACATCCTCGCTCTTCGAAAAAAAGAACCAAGGGAGATCTCAAGAACTTGAACTCATGGAACGGCAGGCCCGGCTATGTGAGGACAGCTATTCCGGGTCACAGACGAAAGGTTGCTGTGAAATTGTCTAAACCGATATGTGAAAAAGGATAAGAAGGCCAAAGTCGGAACGAAGGGGATCACCTTGTTTCTTGTGCACGGATCAGGTTTTCCGAAGGAAGTGAGTTCCGTAATGCCTGTTCGCGCATGTTAGGGATCTAATCGTGTGTTAGATATGTGAGACTAATTTATGCTATCTACTACATCTATGTTTGGACTCGTCTTGAGAGACACTTCAGAGCGATGCTTTTGGGATAGTCCAGGGACACTCTCGTACACCGTGCACACCATACTCTTTCTGGTATTTATGACTCTCGGAGATGCGGTGCGCGAAAATCTTGCAGTTATCAGACCAAGATCAAGAGATAGATAGTGATATGATCAGATTGAGATTGATAACTACGCTACACGAAAATCAAGCTGTCTAGTTCTCTGAAATGACCGATAGTGAGTGGTACAGCTCTTTGTCTGCGAAATTATTCAGGAAATAGTCGTCAAACACCTCCATTGAGTTCCCAGAATTCACGTCCTTGCCCAATGATCCCTGATAGACAGGTATAATCTCCACTGCATGCGTTATGTCTGTGAGAGGAATTATGGATCCGCGTCTGATCACCCTCTCGGGCTGTGAACGGTATCGGTTATACACTGTGGGCAGTAAAATCAATTGATTTACATGCATTCGTCACTGATCGCGTAAGTTTTCAGTAGGTCTGTCACTGAAATGGCATTCAGGTCTTTTTTAGTGAGAATATAATGTTTGAAAATCTTGTTGACTTTAGCATTGATCACTTTAAACCAGTGACTTAAACATTGAGCACGAAAAAAATAAATGACAAACATACTGAATTCAAGCCAGGACCAGGCAGCTGCATCAACACATCACCATCACGTGCACAGTTGCTGACTGAGCTCAGCGTTATTGTACTCAGCGTATCTCTACCCGGTGCATTGACCATGATAATTTAAAGACTATATACACCAATAATCATTGTTCTGATTTGTTCACCGCAATCGACATCGCGCCTTCAACGTTAACCAGCCATGTCACGACTTGGAAATTCTTTACCTACTGATGACTATGGAACCTGCAGGTGCAAACCGTCATGTGGCAAATGGCTATCAAAGTCTGCACGCAATAAGCACTACCGCAAATTATCAATGACGAGCTAGAATGTATGGAGGACTCGGATTCAGACCGGGGAGATGATGAAGACGGACATATGGAGCAAGAGAGTGGTAGTTCCAATGACGAGTGAGTTTGCCCTGCTGTAATGTCAACAGAGAGTACTATCCTGATTATACTAATCGTGAATTGTGATAGTTCGACTGGCAGACCTGGGTCCTTCTGCACTGAGTCATCAGATGATGGCATGAGCGTCGATAATGGCTATAGTCAGGGTGCCTGTAGTGATATTGACTGTGATGAGGCATCTGATCTCTCCTATGAATCCGAAACACCAATTGATGTTCCTGAAAACTTCATTTTTGACGAAGCAGATGATGATGAGTATCTGCACTTTTCGCTCCAGGATATTGCAGAGCAGCTCGATGCTTGGGCAGGTTTGAATGCTGACAGTGATTTCTATGACATCCGTGAGTGTTTTCCTGTTCAATCAACCCCATGCTTAACATTTGAACACAGGTAATGATATCATTACAGAAGAGGACCGAGATAATATCCGAGCTTTTCAGCTGAAGATGGTCGCGAACATACCTCACCATGCCTATGATAGAATGTGTCATGCTTTCCAACACAAAATGACATTGGATTCTGAATGGGTTGTAGTTCACCACTTAGCACTGCTGTCTGGAATTGAACCCCAGAATATACACTGCTGCATAAAATCTTGCATCGCTTACATGGGAAAATATGTTCATGATGAAAGATGTCCTTTTTGCAATGAAGCCCGATATACCAAACACGGTCACCCTCGACGCACATTCATGTACATTCCTCTTATCCCTCGACTTCAGGCTCTTTTCCATAATCCTGCAATAATTGAACAAATGACTTATCGCCACAACTTTGTGCCAAGTGAAAGGATTATCAAGGATGTGTTTGATGGCGAGTGGTATCGCCAACTTTGCTCCCATCGTGTTGTCATAGATGGTGTTGAGCAAAGACACAAATACTTTCACAAGCAACATGACATAGCGCTTGCCCTATCTGCTGATGGCTATCTCATCTTCAAGAGACGCTGCGGGGGACCATGTGCTACTCCCATCCTTCTGCAAAATTTCAACCTGCCTCCACAGATCCGAACTTGTCTAGAGAACCTCATCTGTGTGGGAGTTATTCCGGGTTCTCATCAACCGAAAGACATTGAGTCTTTTCTTGTCCCCTTGGATGATGAATGTGCTATTCTTGCTGACGGAGTGCGAACACTTGATGCATCCAGTTGAAATCATTTTGATCTCCATGTGTACATCATCTTTGAGGACGGCGATATCGTTGCTATTGAAAAGCTATTGAACATAAAGGGACACAATGCAGTCTATCCATGTCATTCGTGCAAAATACAGGGAGTACGAAATATCACTGGCCGTGGCAAAGTGTACTACACCCCACTTGGCACTCCAGATCTCGACCACCAGCCTCGACCATCTCTTGACCCTCATCATCTACCTCTTCGCTCGCACCAGAACTACCTCGATACATATGAAATATTGAAGTCAGTCACAACAAGAACAGCGACAGCTGCCATTGCCAAGCAGACTGGTATTCGCGGCCCTCCTGCACTACAGCGTGTTGGATCATTGGACTACTCAAAATCATTTCCATATGAATGGATGCATTTGTTTCTTGAGAATGTTGTGCCTACCCTTGTAAATCTGTGGACCAGTTGTTTTAAAGGCCTTGATTCTGGTGTCAAGAACTACGAGATCCCAGATGATGTTTGGGAAGAAATTGGAGCTGAAACAGCAGATGCTGTCAAGGACATCCCTGCAGCCTTTGTATGGGCCCTTGGGAATATCGCTCATGATTGCTCAAATTTTACAGCTGAAGCATGGGGATTTTGGTTCATGTACCTGGCCCCAATCATACTCAAGGATCGATTCGAAGATGTGAAGTACTATGAGCACATGTGCGAACTTGCAGGGATGATGAAGAAAATGCTTCAATTCCAACTTACTCACAGTGAGATTGATGCACTCGATGAAGGACTAATTCAATGGGTCAAAACATATGAAGAGTAGGTGTCATTCCTCTCGATACAGCACTATTATTGACTCTGATTCAGGTACTACTACCAATATGCAGAGGATCGATTGTCAGCATGCACCCTCCCCATACATGGCCTGCTTCATGTCACAAGTGGGATATGATTTTGTGGACCAGTATGGACGAGCTGGACATTTTACATGGAGTGCTACTGTGGATTTCTCCAGGCTCACCTGCATTCACGTCAGTTTCCTTGGAGTAATATCAGTTGTCGAGTGTTGTATATGGCCTATCTGACCCAGGTGACAATAAAATATGATCTCAGTGAAGGAACTAAGTCTGACTGCGGCGTGCGCAATCAATCTCTAGATGTGAGATCAACAACACTGCTGGTGAGGCAGTATGTCGGGTCTCACTGCACCTAGGCTGCTATGTCTGAGACAGACGCGTTTGACCCTAAAGGGGACTGCTACCACACACAGAACCAGGAATAAAGAGAACTCAAGTAGACAGGGGACGCGCACAAGGATATAGAAAGGTGCGAAGCGCGTGATGAGAAATGCGCAGTAAGCGGAGCGCAGGAAGCGCGCGCTAAGGTAAGCGAAGCGCGGGAAGGCACGCGCCTATGGTGCGCGTGGGCGTGTGAAAGCGCGCAGGTGATGCGGAAGGCAAGGAGCGGTGTAGGGATTCGTAATGAGCATGAAACGACGTGAGTGAAAGCGAGCGTGATGTGAAGCAAGAGCAAAGGCGAAGCAGACAAAAAGCAAGGCTTGATTAGGCGATCTAATCTAAGCCAAAACACGATAACCACAGGGCGCGTGCCCTAATGGTGACTACTACTCTAAAGTAAAACCCAAACACTAGGGAAATACAGTAAAGGGAAGTAATGAATAGTAGCGCTACCATCAGGCTTTATACTAAGTAAGATCTCATCAGACGCAGAAGGGATAGGGAGAACATGCGCGATAGTATGTAATGACATGTAATAGTGCTGCAGTCCTCATTACACTCGTGCAGCATGTAGTATGACATACTAGAGGGGTGCTCGGACATGGATCGGTCCTCCTGGTTGATAGGTGATAGAGCGCAGGAACATGCGCTAAGCGCAGGCGCGAGAAGGCGTAGGCACAGGAAGCGCGTAAGCGCGGGAAAGCGTGCGCCTTTGGCGCGCTATACAGGGAAGTGTTATGCAACTCCATAGTGCGAATGATCAAATGACAGCTCGTGTAAATATGGCCTTTTCACGCCCACAGAATTATGATTCCTTACATCGGTGAAGATTTTCATGTAACATCTCGACATCTGCAAATTGGGGAACTGCAACGGGGTGAAAGGGTCTTTGATACATGTATGTGCTCATCGATCTATCAAATGATGACTGGCATGCATATTAATGATATTGGGTGTCAGATCCTGAATTTATCATTTGCACGCCTATCAACTACAAGTATCAGCCTAGAGATGATAACTTATTGGGTGTCATTGCTACATATTTCCACCAGATCCTTGGTGGATGGCGAGACCAAATCCAAGCCCAACTGCCCATGGTGATGCCACTGTGTGGAAAAGTACGAATTTGCCATCGAGGGGACAGCATTCGGACTGTCTTCGCAATTCACCGACTGACAGAATCCTACAGAGATAACACCTTTGTGTGGGTAAGTTTATTGTTGTCATTTTATCATAGTAGAACTTACCATCTGCAGTATGAGATTCAATATGACACAGGAAAATGCATCATCAATGTCATAGGCTATGGTCGTCTCGAGAAGATCTTACTTTGCACCTTGGATGGCAGGGCTGTATGGGGGACTCACTGAAATTCCTTCCACATACTTGCAGTCATTGCCCCCTGTGATACAGGTGGGCATGATGCTTCGCAGATCCTTGTGGAGTATGAGAAATTCCTGCCAATTATTGTTACTGATCTGCGCAATATAAAAGCTGCTGTAGGTCGAGTTAATACTCGCAGAAGGTGGGGTATCATAGATCGTACCATCAATGCTGCTTGTGCATCATTTGCAGATGTGGATGAGGAGTATAATGAAGATTATATTTCAGATGAGGAAATGTAGATACAGCAATCAAATAAATGTTCTCTAGTAATGCATCCTTCTGCCCAGCATATCAGATGCTAGGTGGTTGCATTGTGCAGGACTTGGTAAACTGTGCAACTTGAAGACTTGGACGAATTCAGAAAAATTGTCACATGCACACCAAATAACACATCAACAAATGACAATATCAGACGAACTCATCAGATTCTTTATGTACTGTGATCAACGATGCCTCACAACAAAGGAAAAACGGTTGGAAAGACAGACAGGGTTGCAAAGAATCTCAGTCGCCTTGAGACCGAGCTTCGTCATGTACAACGTGAGTCAAATGTTGAAGTTCTAGAAGAAATAGGAGTAACATTGGTGTGAGTAGGGAACGATAATCGTGGAAGACTTGGCCCCACTTGGCATGCGAAGAAGCAGATTGACAAGCCCAAGGGTCAGGCAGGGAGATTGGAGCTAAAAGGAGGGTATAATCTCCAACAAGCAATGGGATTGGCTGGTGACAGCCGGAAATATAATGCGTTTAGAGTGAGTTGTGTTGACTGAGCACTTTGAGACAATTCATATTCTAATTAGATGATTGCATGGCGATATACAAATTGATACCTCAACACGGAGAAAACTCTCAAAGAACAGGACAAACTCACGGTGACACTCCTTTCATCATATGTAAGTATTGTGTCCTTGTCTGCATATATGCTACTCTAACCATGCTCAGGCACAACGCAAACACCAGTTTCTGGCAAAGTTCCGCGATAATTGGCCATTTAATGACTTTGTGGCTAGTTATCTTCGCAATCATGTCCAGTACACAAAGAAGCATGCAAGTGAGGACGACTCGGAAGTATGCAAGTTATTTAATTGAAAGCCGCAAGCTAATCGAGTGTATGCACACAGACAGATGACTCAGATCTCAGTGATGGGGAACTTGATGACATGCTTAATGATGATGAGAATACTTTGACTCCAACTCCACGACAAAAATGACACCAGCGCATACATGATTCAGATGATTCAGAGACTAATGAGGAGCAGAACTCACGACCTCAAAAAAAACTCAAGTTCGCACATGTGAGTATTCAAGAGTTTTCAATTATGCTACTAATACTCAAAGCTACTTGCAGGTGTCCATTCCTGCTCATGCCAAGCCAGCCCCAGCACCTCACACACAGCCAGCTCCAGGACCTCGCACAAAGCCAGCTCCAAAGTCAAGGATGACCCAGGCTCCTTCTTGCCATCTAGACCTGCCACTACCCACTCCAACTCATCCAGTCCCACTACCTGCCACCAAGCCAAAGCCAAAGCCAATATCCTCATCAGACACACGCACCATGAAGGTTGCAATGGAAGCTCCATCAACTGCCAAGCTGAAAGGAAAACCTGTACCTGTTCCTCACAGCACTCGTGCCAAGACCAAGCCTAAACCAACTGAAGCCTCTGTGGCACATCTCAAGGTTTAGTGATTTATCATCGCCACTGGCTGACATTTGAACTCATTGAATCATAGATTGACACTGCCATCAATGATGATGATGACGACACTTACGAGTTTTCCGACCTCCCCTTAGTCTGTCCGAATGATAACTGCAGGGATCTTGTGCCAGCAGACCCCAATATCGAGCTGGTCAAACAGCTTCGACAGTGGAATTCGTTCAAGAACACTAACTGTTGTTTGACATCAGAGGGTCTACGGCTGGAGCTTGAGATATGCGCAGCACTTTGACAACTGCGTGAAAAAAAACTCAATATTCAACGTGCCAAAGCACGAGGATGGCCAACTATCATCACCTGGGAGACCGTCTTGGATCGAGTCCTCCAAATGGAGGCTGAGTTGAATCTCATGATTCACGATAAGAACACAAGGTACTACAGTTTTTTTAATGACATGTTTCTCGAAGATCTTTCTTCCACAGGTCTGCAAAGTGACTCCACTGAACGAGAATTTTCCAAGCTGGCCATCACTAGCAGACAGCACATACCAGCAATGGTTACAAATCACGCTCGTCCTGGATAGTGAGTTACTCTTCATGTTGTGACATGACCCTGCATTAATGACATCTTGTTAGCTATGGGGAGAAAGGAAAAGTGATAATCCAGTCCACGATATTTTCCATGTTCAACCATGAACAGATTTCCAATGAGGCCTTTGCTCCCCTCGACTTCAAGGTCTATATCGAATACTACCTCATACCTTGGGTCGCTATCCAATTAATATCGAAGGACCTTGAATGCAGTCTAGAAGAGGCTTATGAAGAGATGATTGCTAGCACCGATTCAGGTGTTTCTTTGCATTCAATGACTGAAGAAGACTCATGCATTGAAAGAATCACATGCCAACACTGTGTAACGGCTGCTGAGAAACGGGTTGAGAAGGTCGAGCGCTTCCGCAAGGAGATGAATGATGAAATCGAGAAGGGAAAGGAGGAACAGAGGATGCATGACAATTTAGCTGCAAAGATTGCTGCCAAGGTGTGTAGTATCATGTTTTGCATTCCGTCATGGGCTCAAATGATTGTCTAGCAGTGCGCATGCAAAGTGGTATGTCCTTTCTCGATGCTTACACTAACATTGTCTTGTTCATTTTAGCTTATATTCGTGCCATTACGCATTAGCCTGTTGCTTCCGAATCACAACCGACAGCGGGTCCTTCAAAATTTCCTGGATCATATGACGAGGCAGCATATGAAGACAATGATGAGTCAGAGCTCTCTGAACTGGTGCGCTCTTAAACTTTCATTCACACCAACTTTCCCCTTGAATTCCTTCCTCATTTAGCCCAAGAGCATCCAGGTTACCCCAGTACCACAGCCTAAACCTTCATGTGCACGACCAGCAAGGTGAAGGGTAAGTTTTCTCTATGTGTGCTGTCTCACTGATTAGTTGTCTGTTTTAGTTACGCAGATGAGCTATTCGTCTTTACCGGGTCTTCATCTGCTCTTTGGTCCTTCGTCTTTGGCCCTTCATCTCTGCTCTTCAAGTTCGCAAAGTGGCCCTTTGTCTCTGCTTCTGGGACCTTCATCTTTGGCTCTTTGTCTCTGCTATTGGGTCCTTTGTCTTTGACTCGTTGTAGAGACTCAATTCTCTACAGGCTGGTATTGGCATATTTTACGGCTCATGACGACTGGGCTTCACAGCACAACATCACCATCATGTACCCAGGACACTTTCCCGCACTCGCACTTAGTTCGCATTGTCACGCATCTTCGTGTTCCATCGCGCATCTTCACGTTTCACTGCGCATCTTCGCGTTTCACTGCGCATCTTCGCGTTTCATCGCGCATCTTCGCGTTTCATCGCGCATCTTTGTGTTTCATTGCGCATCTTCGCGTTTCACTGCACATCTTCGCATTTCACCATGCATCTTCGCATTTCACTGTGCATCTTCGCGTTTCACCGCACATCTTCGCGTTTCACCGTGCATCTTCGCGTTTCACCGCACATCTTCGCGTTCTCGTGCTGTCCTACTACTTAAGGGTCTTACGAACAACGCATGTATAATGGCAACACAATTATACGGGATAAGACTTCTTGCCAGTCCTTAAGTACATGGTCTACGACTTTTCTACTTCGTGGTAGATAACATGTGAGTTCTTGGGAGGGTTTATTTAAAAATGTCCTCTTCTTGTTCCTTGGTTAGATTATCCCTACTTGGTTTCTGGAGTTCTTCTGTACTGAGTGTACCTGACTGAGTGCTGCTGGATCGTGTCTCCCTTCCTGAAAAAGAGAGGTAGTGTTGACTGAGTGTTTCTGGATTGTGTCTCCCTTCCTGAAAAAGAGAGGTAGTGTTGACTGAGTGTTTCTGGATCGTGTCTCCCTTCCTGAAAAAGAGAGAGGTAGTGCTGAACGTGAATTTGTGTCTCCCTTCCTGAAAAAGAGAGAGGCCAGTAGTGTATGAACTTTAGCTAGAAAGCTGTACTGTGTTATATAGTCAACCCCTGTAAGGTAGTATATTACCTGAGACTGTATGTCTTAATCTTACTTCAAGGCTCCTGATTGGCCTGCACTTAAATCTTACTGTATCTCACACTATTTGAGAGAAGACTGAAAGTGGGAAGCTTTTATTCAAGGGTGTAAATGGGCTCCTTTTATACCTTTTGGGAGGCCATATTACTAAGCATGATCCATCACAGGGATTGGTAAGAATGTGCTTACAAACCAAACCTTAAGATGTGTTGAGTCAGCTTAATTACAAAGTAGATACTAAATAAGTGTAATTTTACAAAGCATGAATAAAAGATGGAATGAGTCATCACATGGATTGGTAAGATTGTGCTTACAAACCAGGTCCATAGGTGTGTTGAGTCATCCTTGTTAGTAAGTGGATTATAAATACAACTGTAAGTCTTACAAAGCATGACCAATCATGACAAAACATGATGAGTCAAGTTGAATTCTTACAAACCAAGGTATTTCTCAGTCACATGACAGGCTTACAAATATTCCTGGTGGCTTCTGAGAAAATAAGATGGCCAAATAAAACAAACATAAACATAAAGAAACAGAATCTTATAGAAGAAAATAAGATATAGGGAAAATAGGGGTCAGGAATGAAGAAAAAGAAACTAGCTAGAAAATAAAGGAAAAAGGGTAGAGTAACTTGGTGATAGGAAACAGTATGGTGCCTAAGACCTTCCTTATCACTCCTTATCACTCCTTATCTGTATATCTGTCATGGTATGGATCATATATCATGCATGACAGCGCATCTTCGCATTCCATCGCGATTTAGTGCGCATCATTGCAGGAGCATCCATCCATTGTCCAGCCAGTTCCTTGGTGCGTCACATTCCATTTATTACTATATCTGACTATGTTTGGCATCATACGATTATTATTTCGTTATGGACCCTTACTTTACCTCACTTACATACTTAGAGCGCTCCCGATTCGCTTCCGAGCCCTGGGAAGGTGCTTATGTGCGACTTAGGGTTGCCATGTCTGTTTTTACAACTTAGCTTCTGGCAGTCACCATCTATCACCAGTCAGTTCCATGCAGTGCATGTATCCGTCGTTGTAGTCCCTAGCATCCATCTATAGCTAGTGGCAATCACATTATCCGTCAATTATCAGTCCAGCATCCGTCCTCCTTGCCTCAGTTCAGATCCCAGCATCATTTATACGTCTTCTCTACACTTGCGCACTTCGCACGCTACTTTCCCACGCTTCGCGCGACCATCACGTTTCGCTTTCCCGCACGTGCCTTCAGCGCGTTTCGCATTTCATCGCATTTCACCGCATTCCATCGCGTTTCTTCGCATTTACTTCGCGTTTCATCACATTTGATCAGGGTTGATCAGCACTTATTTGTGGATCTTTGCTTTCCTTGCGTCCCCTTTAGGGTCAAACGCTCTTGCTTCTGCGAGTATAGCAGCTAGGTAGAGCTGAGACTCACTTATACTGGTTTTGCATTATTATAGCTAGTGCCTAGCCAGGTTGTGATACCTACATCATCATCTTTGGCTCGTTGTCTCTGCTCGCCATTTCAAGCTCACTGATCAATTGCAACTGCTGTACTTTGCTTCATGTCTTTCTGTTTATGCATTAGATGTCTATTTGTATTTGCCTGTACCGTATTAGCACTGCCCTAATGCTGCATTACGATTGGACAATTCTAGTGATGACCTCAGTCTTTTCCAGTGATGGTCTCAATCTTTTCCAGCAACGAGATCAGTCTTTTCCAGTGATGGTCTCAATCTTTTCTAGTGATGGTCTCAATCTTTTCCAGTGATAGTCTCAGTCCTTTCAAGTGATACTCTCGCTATACTTTTAATGATATGTTCACTCAAATATCAATGAAGACGCTGCTGAAAATTCTGTATGTCAAATTGGTCCTTTCAGTGATATAGAAATCGCTGGATTCTAGTGAGCGACACGTTGAATTCTGGTAGGCATCCCTATGGGAATCTAGTGATTTCATTCACTGGATTTCTGTGAGTGTGCTACCCACAGTGTATATGATCGTCTAACTATCCACATGCCCGTATTTGGCTCGGGGCCAGGTACGACGAAGCCAAAATGCTGGATATATACGAGTACCTGAGACAAGCACTCAGGGAGCTGCGCATGAGATCCCCTTGGGAGGGTTGACTGGAATATAGCCCGTACTTGAGCAACATAAGACGCTGTAGAACGATCCAAGACCCATCAATAAGTATCACCACTGGGAAGTTTCAGTACGCACCATCATTACCACCATCGACCCTCTGGCTAAATAACACGGCGTCGCAGTTCCCTCTAGGGAAATTACTGGAAGGTGGCTCAGCATTAATTTGTTGGCTCGGCATGATTCTGCAAGTGTGGAAGGTGGAATGTAACTGGATCTGAAATTTCAACCATGTATTGAACAATAGCTGGCCAGAGAGTGCGCAACCATTGCGGGTCGCATAGAGTTGTAAAGCATGAGAAAAATCTGGGAGATCATATGATGACTGCAACTGAGACACATCGAGGCGCGTGTGATCTGCCTTCACAGTCACATTGAAAGTGATCCGTGCATTGTCTGACAAAAGACCCTTTAAAAAATGGTTGCAAACAGGGCATGGTGCTTGTAGACGTAGCTGGGTGGCTGGGTTTGCATTAGAGACCCAAGCAAAAGTGGGATCTGTCTCTGTACTAGTAACAATCTCTTCATCCTCCATGACGACAGCGTTGATGAGTGGGTCCTGACCAGGTGTAGACGAAGATGAGGATAACAATGTATAAAGGTCGAACAGCTGAATGGTCTCCTCCCAGTTGAGGATGCAAGCGATCTGCAAGACAAAGTCTTTCTGATGACTTGTGCGTTCAAATGGATGTTTACAGTGAGTTATTAAGAGATGTTCCGATATGTCTGCCATCCATTGCATGAGTGAACTGACGTGAAAAATCGCATGAGCGAAACTTTGCATGAGTTCCAGCTTTGGAATGAAGAAGTTGTCCTTAGCGCCGCTCTTTCCCTGTCGTGCCTCTGCATCGAGGATAGCCTGCTTGTTATCATGGAAATCTTGAAGCACTTGAGTCATGGAGGCGATGCTGGATTCAGTGTGAAGGGGATTCTGAGCAAGGTAGATGAAATCGATCATTGCGTGCACAGCACGGATGAAACCAGGGCTTGCCATACCCCACAGCGTCAGCACAATTGTGCGCTGAATATCTCGGTGCTCTTGTCCTGTCATTTGATTGACATGAGAGACACCCCCAGAGAAATGGCGCACACCAGTGCGCTTGTGGTGACTCTTGAACCGTACATCAAGTTTGTGACCCATAATCTGTTTGATCCATTTAAGAACATGATCAAAAAAAAACTTATGCAGGGTGTGCAGAATCTCCGGTGTCAGGAAGCTAGCAGGATTAGAGTGTCTCCAGTTTCTCCAGTATGGCAAGTGCACCCCGCTGAGATGAAGCTTTTTAGCCTCTCTAAGGAACACAATGAGGTCCCATGGGTCAACGCGGTTGCAAAGTTGCCGGATAAGCAAGTAGGTATCCGCTCCATTCCGTGGAGGATGCGGCATCTCATTGCCAAACTCTTTGTGGGTCGCTGTGGTGACAGGAGATGAACTTTTTGTGACACATGCGATCATTAATTGTTCAGGGAGATCGACGATATGGCTGATGAGAGGGGTGAAGCAGTAATGAACTCTGGCCGAGGGATCAATCATATACTCGCCAACATGAGCTGCGACCTTTAAATTAGAACATACGAGGTCCATACACTTATGCCACAGACGCGCCCGGAGAAGACTTTGAAAATCCGAGTTAACGATGAACGTCGGTATTGGCATGAACGTGATACATCACCACACATGTGATGTAGACTTCATGCGGACATCAGCCTGGATATTTCCAATAGTTAGAAACAATGGGTGCATCTCAAGGCCACCCGTGTGTCGTGTAACTGGGGTCTTGTCAGAGGCAGCGATGATTGGTATGATAGTCACCCCTTCGGGCAGTTGATCCTACATCGTTGAGTGTCAATCACTCGAGTAACTCTCAACAAAAGCGCAACTACTTACCTGAATCTTCCATGCATCATCTAATGTCCAGAATTCTCCAATTTGGCGTTCTTGTCCCTGATAGATGTGGTGAGGGTCGTAGCACATGTGTTTTGCATAAACGGGGTTTGCAAAAAGCTGCTTTGTAACCTCCAACCCATCTCTCCAAATAAGGTGTATCGGTTGTTCACTTTCATAGCCCTTGAGCCTAAGCTTCGTACACTGCCATTTGGGCCCACGGCCAGGAAGCTGCTGCATGTAGAAGAACAACTCATCCTTCGACTTGAATTGTGGCTGTTCTCTTGTTTGGAACTGTAGTAAATGTGTCAATTAAGTATTTACTTGATTACAATCAGATGCACCCAATCTAACTTGAGGAATTTGTCAATCTGCATCTGGGAAAGGTTCTCCACAAGGAATTTCGTGAGCGACCATTCACCCGGCCCATCAAATGGATACCATGTATTGGTCTCCCTGGCTTGTTGAAGAGGATGGTCTTGCATTTCTTGAAATATATTTTGTGGAGGTGGTTGATCTGGAAGCAGGTAATGATAGCCAGAGGTGGGGTGATACTTTGCTGACAAGTTTGTCTGCTCCAGCGGTCACTGTAGAGCCTGTGGTACTGGCAGCATCGATCCATTAGTGAGGTTCTCTGGCCAGCATGAGTCTGCACCATTTAGATGCTCAATTACTGCCTCAGACGATTGACATTGTTTCTTGCAGTTAGGACATGGGGTGACAGCAATGTCGAAGGGTGAACTGGAGAAAGATACGAGTGAGTCATTTAACAGCTACATAGTGCTGCTTACTTTTCAGTAAACTCTGAAAACTCGGAGTCGGCTTCCTCACGCTGAAAACCAGGGCTATATGGATCATAGGGCTGAGGATACGCCATCGGAGTGACTAGAGATACCACCAGTGCAACACACTCAAAAAGCACTCAAAAAGCACTAAGTCTTTGAAACTCCGACTGTTGATTGGGCTCAGGCTACGCTGATGAGAGCGACTGCCAGCAAACTGCCAGAGCATCTGATGTATCCTCCACACACTCAGTTCCAAGGTCCATCAAGTGGTGAAATCCCGCCAACCAGTCCATTGTATAGCCCAAAGTCCAGTCCAATTCTCCAAAAGATTGATTATGCTGAAGCTTTCACTCGCATCTACCATGATAGCCCCCAAAGCTCTTCTCCGCCCAGCAGCCTTTGTCCTTCATCACCCCCAGGTACTCATCTTATGGTCTCCAATATCAGACAATACAGTGACTTGCAAAACTGTTACAATGTTTGGTACTTTTTCAGTGTACAAATTATGGCACCTGTATGCGTGGGAATCACACTTTATGTTGGTGAGAGATATTGGAGACCCAACCCCTGGCTACACGTGGACACCTGGGTCACGTGATTCGGCCCAGGGGAAGTGAAGATATGACTATTTTAAGACAAGGATACCATTGTAACAGTTTTGCAACTATTGATATGGATAGTAGGATCTCAGTCAAATAAAAGGATAGTTGCTGTTACTTGTTAATATAATTAGAGATATACATAAAAACATTATGTCTGAGTTTGAAATTAGTTCCACACTTCTTTGTTCTCAACCATTACCACCATGAGATCTCTCTCTACCACTCAAAAGAATACCATCCTCTCTCAGCTTGATACTGGTCATTCTATCTGCTCTATTGCCTCTACAACTGGTATCAGCACTGCTACTATCTCCAGACTTCGTTCCAAGGAGCATTCTTCCTTACAAAAGTCCACTGGTGGTTGTCCAGCCAAGCTTTCCTCTGCCAATATTTGCCATGCTATCCATCTCATCTCCACTCAGAAGGCAGAAACTGCTGTTCAAGTGACCAAATCTCTTTCAAATATTATCAATCAACCTCTTCATCCAAGTACCACTGGCTGCTACATCAAAAAAGCTGGAATGAAGGCTGTAGTCAAGTTCAAACACCCTCTACTGTCTGCCAAACATTGCAAAGCCCACTTAGATTTTGCCTATGCTCATAGAGATTGGACTTTGGAGGACTGGAAGTTGGTCATATGGTCTGATGAAACCAAGATTAATCGCCTAGGATCAGATGGCTGCAAATAGCCTTGGAAAAAGTCAGGAGAGAGGCTCAGTGACAGATTGGTACAAGGAACTGTCAAGTTTGGTGGAGGTTCTTTGATGATGTGGGGCTGTATGACCTGGGAAGGAGTTGGCTATGCTGCTAAGGTTGATGGTAGAATGGATGGTGATCTTTACCTTCAAATTTTGAAGGATGAACTTCAGAATTCCCTGGAGTTTTATGATCTTAATCCTTCTGATGTCATCTTTCAGCAAGACAATGACCCTAAGCATACCTGCAAAAAGGTCAGGGAGTGGTTAGATGACCAGGAATTTAGGACTATGGTATGGCCTGCACAATCTCCTGACCTTAATCCCTTGGAACATCTCTGGGGTCACCTCAAAAGAAGGCTTGTAGAGCATGAGCATCCCCCTAAGGGAATGGAGGAGTTGTGGAGAAGGATTGAGGAGGAATGGAACAAGATACCAGCTGAGGTGTGTCAAAAATTGATTGAAAGTATGCCTAGGAGGATTGAGGCAGTAATTGAAGCCAAAGGAGGTTATACCAAGTACTGATATTTGTCAATACCTTAATTATTATCAACAGTTGCAAAACCATTACAATGGTATCTCTGTCTTAAAATAGCCATATCTTCACACCCCCTGGGCCAAATCACGTAACCCAAGTGTCTATGTGTAGCCAGGGGTTGGCTCTCCAATATCTCTCACCAACATAAAGAGTGATTTCCATGTATACAGGCACAATTATGTGTACACTAAAAAAATACCAAACATTGTAACGGTTTTGCAAGTCACTGTACTTAATTCAAATCTTAGCAGCATCCGTCACTTCATCTAGGCACTGTCACACTGATATCAGTCCACCTGCGAGAAAGCAGGGTGGAACACATCATTCAAAACAGATTTCGCAGTCTAGTTATCACCCTTATGTCAGGAAAACTCCCCCCACTCCACAGGCTGAGCATAGGATGGCAAGCACAATGGGAAGATTGACGAGTAGTTTGGATTCAGGCCTTGACGATGATACAGTACGCTACTATATTTTGTGTTCTGACTCTGAGTGACACACCACCACGTCTTTAGACTTCCAAAATATTTTCTCAGGGCTTGCAACGGTTGTCCTCTGAAGGTATTCGCCATGCCGCTCATTACAAGGAGGCAGAACTCGAATACCACCGGCATCTTTCAATGGCTTTGGTTTGGGAGGCAGAAAAGCTCTCAAGACTTAAACATTTCATCGATTGTGAACAGCAGGAGCAGGAGGATCAAACCACTCGGGCATTTGAGGAGGCAGCACTTTTTGCACGTATGGTGGCTGATCGCGACGCAGAGCGTGCTTCTCGGGACCTTGAGCTCATCACTTCAGTCCAACAGGAAGAGGTAGCAAGGGTCAAACAGTTGAATGCTGAGCTCAACAAGCTCGATATATTTCTTCCTTCGGACCTACTGGCTTCAGACCCCAACATCACTGACACCCACTCCACACACTCCATCGATCCTCACAACTTTGATCAATCACCTGCTGGAGACTGCCATGAGGATGAGCTGGTGGAGTAGGAATCTATTTTTATTAACCAGTACCAAGTAAGCTTCATTGTTTCATCCGTGGCAGAATGCATTTATTCATCGATAAGGTGTAGTGTGGAAGGTGTGATTAGATAATTGTAAGGTGGTACATATACAAAAATGTTTTCCTACTTTGACCATTTGGCGTGTTAACCTCTTTATTTGTAGTTTGTACAACTACAATTATCATTGAATGTAGCACTTTTTGATTCTTTTTTGCCTTATGAAGACGTTGTCATGCACACTGATTATTGATTGATCGTTTTTCCTGCACCTGACCACAATGTCTGCAAGCCAAAATGCACCCTCTAGAACTTGTTGAAGGGTTGTGCGAGTGAGTACATTGGAATCCCTCTATTACTAGTAGTACACTGACTCATGACACAATGATAGGATGTTCCGATTGTTCGACAATCAGGACTTAATGTTGCAGGTCAGTCATCGGTGGACCAACTTGGTTGTGCGTCTGAGGTACCAGAGTCGATGAATACACCCAAACTACCCCCTCACATGTATCCTCCTCCCATTTTGTCACACAACGGATACACTTCTATTCCGCCTAACTTCCAGGGCAGCATACCTTTACCAAGGCCATCTCGATTTACTGGAATGGCCCCCCACACTGCGGGGCCTGATTGGGTCCAACGGTCATTTGGACCTGCAAGTGATGGCGCATCTCGATATCGCATGGTATACACATATTTACCTCTTCATGGTGCCGAAAAATCTCGTCAAGAATTTACTGACGGCGTTGTTTTTGTAAGTCTTATTTTATATACTCTGAATTGTACTAATGAATTGTATATTAGAGAGATGAGACTACAGGAATCCAGAAATCTACGACACGACGATACCACCTTCCTCCTGTGAGACCCCCGAGGGAGTTGCTTGTGTTGGATTCAGAGCCAACACCAATTGCTACCACCCCTCACCCCTCTACATCATCGACTGCTGTGAGAGCTATGGGTGCCACCGCAGTACCTTTGATCAATGAAACAGACTCAAAAGCCATTGTGAAGGACGCTAAGAACTCTGTGATCAAAGAAACACTGAATAAAAATGGTTTCCATGATTCGTCTAGTTGGTTGACATTAGTAAAACATGCACTTACCGACGCATGTTCCCTCATTATCACTGAAGGTAAGTTCCTCATGCTATAACTAGGGTACTACCAGGTGCTAATGGGATAACTATTAGATCGCTCAATAAAGCTCTGGGTCCAGGACAATATATCCAAGCTATACAAGGCTGTCATTACCCCAATGTCTACAATACTTAATTGCTTCAAGCAAGCTGCGCAAGACCTCGTCAAAATTTTATACGAGCTTCAACTATCAATTTGGACCGACTTGATGGCCCAGATTGACCACAACAAATCTACCGTCGATTTCCTGACCGGTAATGACAGTATTAATTACATATTTGGTGATGAAGTTAGGGTATGTACTATTTTGCGAGTGTATTGTTCAGAGGATGACGAGATCATTGACAGCTAGAGAATGGGCAAATTTTTTGCTTCCCATTCGAGCATAAAGCAATCATTCAAATCGCAATGTGTGCTGCCTTCTGTGATGGCTATAACACATTCATTGACTCAGACACGAGCCTCGATAACATCATGACATTGTCTGCAATGGCTGCGTGTTGCAGCCTGTGCAAGTTCTCAACTGGTGTATTTGAACAGATTGATTTTAGTTACGCTGCTTTTCACAAGATGTACGAGAGATTGATGAAGTACATTCGTGATACCATTAGGACCTCTTCAGTGTTACTATCTAGATGGCAAACATTGTTTCAAATTTTTTGTAGTAGATCTCGTTGATCAGTACTACTAGATTATCTCAGTTGCATTTACAAGCCATGATCTCGTTTATCAGCACTAGTAGATTATCTCGGCTGCATTGACAAGTTATCTTTGTCACACAGTGCTTCCACCAATCGCATGAGTTCGCTAGTGAAGTCGTAAGCGTTCGTAAGTGTCCGTAACGCGCGTAAGTTAAGCGTTCATTTCGTCGTTTTGCAGATGTAGCTGCCTGTGGTGTCATAGAAGAAATATGGTTATGGGAATCCGTGCAACGTAGGGACTCTGCTCTGCCGAATAGACAGAATTTCAGCTGTGAGAGATCGCTTCTCAATTCCTGGAAAGCTTAGCAACCACTGCAGCGAACATATTAATGGGACGAGCATCCATTTGTTGAGGCCTTGGACAGTATCACATGCAACACGGCATCGGTGTGTTCCAGACATCGAAAGTAAATGGGGAAGAAACCCAAATTACTAGCTAATTATGAGTAACTGGACGGAGTAACGAAATTACGAGCAATCATCACCAAAGATCCATCATAGTTTTATTCAAAGCTATAGCGACCCAGAGCTTCAAAGTTGAGCTCGCTCCAAAAAAGTTGACTGCGCTGGCACCTCAGCCTGAGGGGAGCTAAAGACGGGCAACGTCTCGCTAAATTTTTCCCAGTACTCATTCGATATGATGGGTGGCGAGACGTATGGCTCGACCTCCATCGCAGCGAGCAACTCATCCAAGCGAGGCAAAGCTGCCAACAAAGCAGTGTCCTCCATATGCGTAATGGTCTGCCGCGTAAATATACCACGCTCTACATACCACGCAGCATCTGTCTTGATCGCGTTGACGAGATATAGATCAATGAGACATTGGGAAACCCCTTGGTCGACGGCAGCATCATACGCCATGCGGTGTCCCATGGATTCGACCATCATCTCTAGCTTGCACAGACATCGATGTACTGCACTGATGCATAGAAAGTCCTGACATCTTTGGTTAGTATCACGTCACCGGAGAAGGCTAAAAGTTATCTACCTAAAATGTCACCTTCAGCAATGCTAACTCCCCTCATCTCGCTCTGCGATTTAAGTTAATTCTTGCTCTAACCTAAGAGAAGGCGTTCGTACATATAAATTGGACAGCCGATTATATTCGAAGAGGCCTTGAGCTCCCAGTCTTTCAGACAGGACGCAATTTGCAAGTTGTGCGTGTTGAACCATGACTGCTTTACTGGCCACTGCAACGAGACCATGTAGTGCTTCTGCAAGGTGAAAGTTACGGTTTGCTCACATAATATCCCATCGAAGACTGTCCTCGACTAGGGAAACCAAATCAGGTCTGGTAGTTGCAGCATATTGTGCAAGGGTCCCTGCGAAACTGAATGGTTAGCAGCGTAGACTCTGCCCCATATAGGACCATGATTGACGGGTTCTTTGATCCGCTCCTGGACTTCTTTCGGAATGAATATGTTTGTCTAAAATTTAGCCAAATCATCTATGTCCGGACACATAGTATTTTGAGGCTTTCGGAAGGCCGACGATCTATCTGAAGTTAATAATTTTTTGGGGATATTTGGGTGAATTTCAGGCAGGTCAACATTGTAGTCACTTGGGTGATGGATCCTGTAGACTTTCGAAGTGTCCAACGGAGGTCAGCGGCGTGTTCTTGTAATGAAGATCTTGTTGGTCGGAAATTTCCATTTTTGGTTGGGAAGGCATTACATAAATTGCTGGCGGCATTTCAACGAGGGGTTCGCGTTGACCTTGCTCTCGGCGACGTGCAGGCAATTGGATTTCTGCAATTACTACAGTTGAGTCTTTTTAGATCTAGGTTACTTTTATATGACATTCAGTAGGATGTTCATATCAGGTTGATTATCTTACACCTCTGCTGGAAGACAACCTAAAATTTTGGAAGCTACCGTGAGCACCAGTGACTCCCACATAAGTGCTGTAATTAGAAGTGATAGTTAGAGTTAGGTTATGAGGATCACATATTTCTAGAGTGAGTTCCGAGCTATCCGGGGGAATTGTATTTTGTACTTACATCACCTTTCTGAACTGTCCAC
This sequence comes from Suillus cothurnatus, assembly GCA_016758765.1. Taxonomy (NCBI): domain Eukaryota; kingdom Fungi; phylum Basidiomycota; class Agaricomycetes; order Boletales; family Suillaceae; genus Suillus; species Suillus cothurnatus. The sequence continues at coordinate 169,830 of JABBWL010000059.1, read as the reverse complement.
TGCTTACGGCTTCCTTCCTCATGGTGTCAGACATTATGTATCACATCTAGTGATTCTCCCAGAAGTGCACATACCGGCATCGTCACGGAACGCTATCTTCCTTCTTTTCCATGCCTGTCGGAGGTGACTACTACTACATAGTACCGGGTACCACGACAGCATCGTATTCTGCAAGCGGTATCCTCTTTGCAAACTGAAAACCACTATTTGAGACCCCCAGATAGCGGTCGTCGACAGTCACGACGTCCTCATATCCTCAAACACCTACAACACTCCCAGGCGACCGTGAAACCGCGCCCCCATGGGTGTAATTCGAGCTTAATGAAGGACACATCAAAGTCCCGCCTCTGCCTTTCAAACCCAGGTCTGATGACTTACTCGGCACACACAAACATCAGCAAGCATATCATACTTGCAGTCAGTCTCAGAGTCACCCCAAATGTTCCAGTTCCCGAGCCACCTCCTCGCTCCTAAAAAAAAGAACCGAGGGAGATCTCAAGCGCTTGAACTCATGAAACAACAGGTTCGGCAAAGGGAGGACGGTTACTCCAGAGTCACGGACAAAAGGCTGCTGTGGAATTGCGTCAACCGATATGTGAACTGCCACGCAAGGGATTTTCCGAAAGAAGTGAGTCTCAAGATGCCTATTCATGCATGCTAGGAATCTAATCGTGTATTAAATATGAGAGACCCATTTATGCTATCTACTGGCTGCCTGTAGTGTCATAGATGAGATATGGTCATGGCAGCCCGTGAAATATGGGGACTCTGCTCTACTAAACAGACAAAATTACAGTGGTAGCTGTGAGAGATTGCTTGTCAGGCTTCCCGCTTGGAATTAATTGACAGCAATTGATTGATGCGAGAGACATTGCAAACTTGATCGAGTTTCTGCATCCATTGGTGAATTACGCCAAAAGAGTGGCTACTCCTCCAGGACCTTGGTCGTAGCAGGACACTCATATGGAGGTTACTCGGTATATGTCATTCGCGGTTGAAAAACCGTCAAATCTTACAACATGCACAGGACATTAGCCGCATTGCATTTTCCTGCCTTGTTCTCCTCGATAATCCTTGTCGATCCGGCAATTGATACTTTGCAAGGATTGATGTGGGAGTTCACGAAGCACTTGGTTGGGGCTACCTTGATAATGCATGATCAATGGCCATCGGATCGAACTTTGACAATACTCTTACGTCGGAGTACTACTGACTATGACTGTAGGGGGGACGCCCTGCATTCCTTTAAATCTTCACTCATGTTCTCTGCCTGGCATACGAACGCCCTTCGGCTTTATGTCGATTTCGGACTGTACAAGGATGAAATCAGATGCGTCGGATTTGAAAACACCCCCCATTTACGAGGCCCTTGTCCTTGCGAACCCACAAGCTAGGCATAAAACCTGGGAATTAATGGAAAAACTTGACGAAAAATCGAGCTACTGTGAATTCTTATCGGAAAACCAAACCTGGATGTGTAAGTCAGGGTGGTGAAATGAAGTCCACTAACTGATAGGCATTATCCGACGGGATGATGCTAGTGGAACCAACGTGCTTGGCGCAGATCTGTAATTTCATCCAATGTCATCTTCAAGTCATCTGGCCATCTCCTCTGTATCTCGCCTTCTATAACTAACTAACATAATCCTTAGATTCCTCAGGAGTCTCCAGAAGAGCTTGGTAAGTTGACATAAAGGATTGATTGATTACTATCTAACCGTTCATACAGCCCGAGTTATGGCCGATTTTTTGCACAGGAAATACGATACTTCCTCAGGGCAATCAAAGCTCTAGAAATGTGTATATGAACGGGTACTGTGCGACACTTCACCGGGAAACCTTATCAACCACTCCGACGAATAAAGATTATCTGTTTGTTTAAGTCCTGGATAGCATCGCATGGAGCATGACATCGGTATTTTCCAGACACCGAAAGTACGTAGGGAGAAAACCGAATCACTGGCTAATTATGAGCAAGTCGACAGACTACTAAAATTACAAACAACCGGAGATCCACCATAGTTTTATTCAAGGTTATAGCAACCAAGAGTTTCAAAGTCGAGCTCGTTCCAAAACCAAAGTCGGTTGTGGTGGCGCCTCAGCCTGAGGGGAGCTATAGACGGGCAATGTCTTACTAAATTTCTCCCAACACTCATCCGATATGATGGGTGACGAGATGTATGGCTCGACCTCCATCGCAGCAAGTAGCTCATCCAAGCGAGGCAAAGCTGCCAACAAAGCAGTGTCTTCCATACGCATAATGGCCTGCCGCGTAAATATACCACGCTCTACATACCACGCAGCATCTGTCTTGATTGCGTTGACGAGATATAGATCGATGAGACATGGGGAAATCCCTTGGTCGACAGCAGCGTCATAGGCCATGCGGTGTCCCATGGATTCGACCATCATCTGACTGCGTGGCTGCACATATTGCATAAACGCTTGTGTGAAGTCGGATGAGGAGGAAACCATCTCGGTTGCTTCATCGAATAACGAATTTTCGTGCAACGCAAGGGGGCCGTCTGGGTGTGTCGAGAGAGGTAACTTGTACGTTTGCGCCAAGGTATCTCCCACGAGTCCTATAATTTATCTTTGAGTGGCTGGCTCACACGGATACCGATGCACTGCACTGACGCATAGAAAGTCCTGACATCTTTGGTTAGTATCACGTCACCGGAGAAGGCTAAAAATCACCTACCTAAAATGTCGCCTTCAGCGATGCTGATTCCCCTCATCTCGCTCTGCGAAATAGGTTAATTCTTGCTCTAACCTAAGAGAAGGCGTTCGTACATATGAATTTGACAGCCGATTATATTCAAAGAGGCCTTGAGCTCCCATTCTTTCAGACAGGGTACAATTTGCAAGCTGTGCGTGTTGAACCATGACCGCTTTACAGCAAGCTGCGACGCCATGTCGCACACGAACATCAAGGTTCTTGTCCATGAACTGTTCGACACCCCATTTGAAAAGCGCTTTTAGAACGAATGCCTGGGCGATGGCGTGTAGTAAGGGGAGCTGTTGCGTCCGGTATGAACGTATGGGTACAGGATTTCCATACACACTGGTGACATGACGACGCTGAAAGTAACGCGCGGCGATGTATGATGATACCTGGAGATTAGGTATTGCAATCGAGCCAAGCGCTAGCGACCCGACCGCAACACGCCATATAGAGGACATAAAGTCACGATGCATTCTGTTGGGCTTGCCGAGATCCCCGAGAAGGGCCGACGGCGGTAAGCAGACATGATTGAAGCTCGTGAGCGCATGGTTGACAGGAGATGACCCTCCTCTGGGTGGTAGTAACCTAGTTATTGATAAATAAGTCTAAAATAGGTGAAATGAATGTAAAGGGGCACTCACTTCGAAGTCACGCCGTTGCACATATGATATCCGTCGTTTATATTGACAACAAACGGTCGAGGTCCACGGCATTCGCCATTCACGTACAGTTGCGCGAAAACAATCGCGACACATGGAAGTCCTTTCACTGGAGCGGTCGGCGGCATGAACCTGGGCTGCCATGATTAACGACTCTCAATAATACACTGATATCATACTTGGCATCCGAGGGCAACGGCGTATGAAGATCGAATTCACCCGTCGGGAGAAGTGTTGCTGATGTCTTCATTCGGAAGATGTCTAGGCCTCTCCCCAGCTCGGTAAGGCAGAATTGGCCACTGCAGCGAGACCATGTAGTGCTTCTGCAAGATGAAAGTTATAGTTTGCTCACATAACATCCCATCGAAGAATGTCCTCGACTAAGGAAACCAAATCAGGTCTAGTAGTTGCAGCATATTGTGCAAGCGTTCCTGCGACCAAATTGTACTGGATGGTCAGCAGCGTGGACGCCGCCCCATCTAGGACCATGATTGGATCGGTGTGCATGTCCCAAAAATTTTGGGTCAAATGCAAAGTGTCATGAAGAGTGATGCCTGCAATACGAGATCAAGATGTGTCCCATGAACAAAAGAGCTTTATATGCACCGTGTGCTAGGCCAATGGCCCTGGCTCTCTCGTACGAGAGAACCACTCGAGCGTCACGGCTGAGGAGCTCGGAGCGTTTCTGGAATAGATCTGACTGACAAAGCTGCGACGTGGATGTCATGATGGAGTGAGTGGGGGGACAAGGTATGTTACTTTAATTTCTCCAACTCTCGTCTGTTATATACTAGATAACCACCGCCCACGTACCTTTTCAAAGATGTATGTGGACACATGGAAAAAAAAAAGGACGCCACCAATCTAGTCATTATTAGAAGGAGCGATTGTTTTCCTTCTCATTTGGTCTGGCTAGGGGAGATTAAGTTGACAAAAATCACGAGGTTTACCAGAAGCGAACCTGGAATTCACTCCAAGTTGGACGGTACCAGTGATGATAGAGCCAAAATAACTTGTCATTTTCCAGGGTAGCTACAGATATGATTGGCAGTCCGTTGAATGTTACACGAGTGCCGATAGGACTGTCATCTGAGGACGACGTGTCCTTGATGCAGTGATAACTCATCACCTATCTGGTTAGTTGTGGTCCGAAATCTGGGCGCAAGGGCGCTACTCACACTCATTTCCGGGGGGCCTTTGAAAAGTTCAAACGCTCGACCCTCCTGACATAAGGAAGCGATTAGAACTCACTGTGATATCAATAACTAAGTTAACTTTGGGTCAACCACTCAACTTTGTCTCAATTCCTTTCTCCATAAATTATCGCGGGAACGAACGTGATATAATCTCTGTAGGTTTGTGTTGGCATTGGTAGGCTCAAAGCATCAGGTCGGGGGCGGGAACTAAAACTGATCGCGCAAGTCAGTCTAGAGCTCTTGAGAAAAAGGCAAATAAACTTACGAAACATGGCATTATGCCATCACTCTCGGGGCGATGATTTCCCGGTTTGTGGTGGCACCCCGGGCAGATAGAAAGCTTTGATCCGCTCCAGCGAGATGAATAGATTTGTCCGAATCTTGGTCAGATCTCGGCCCGGACTTACATTTTTTTAGAAATTTCGGAAGGCCGATATCTGTCTGAAGCTAGCACTTTGAGTAGGCTTCTGACAGGTCAGGTCAACATTGTACTGACTTGGGTGATGGAACTTATAAAATTTTCCAACGAAGGCCAGTGCCACGTTCTCGGGATGATCCTTACTGAAGATCCTGTGCGGCAATTCGGAAGACTCGTGTCCCGAAGATCTCAGGCTGGTGTCCAGATATTCATTTAAAACCTACGACTGCACAGCATGTTTTGCGGAGCATGTTCTCTACCGCGAAGAGAAAAATTTGTCTGCGAGCCAAGTCGGTACCATTCTCGCGAAGCTGCAGCTCGTTGGAATGCCTTTGCACGGTGAAAAGAATTAGACTGAAGGCTTCCGGTGGTAACAAAAGGGTTGTCCAGGAAGCCAGTTAGAAGTTGGATGATATTCTCAAGTACTAGTACCGACATACCTCCACATTTGTCTATGTACGCCCAGTACTGATATTGCAGTGTGAGCACGACACGTAAATGCCACGCTGTGGCGGAGGTCATGCGCATGTCATACCACGTAACCATTGGCCTCTATCCGACTTAGCATTTTTAAAGGCCAATATTGGCATTCTGGACAGACCAACCTTATAGGAAGCTTCAGGAGGCCTGTCAGTCTCAGTCGTGTTCGGTCTATCATTCAAAGTATGATGTTTTGTCGTCAATTCTGACCCCGATTTACCAAACCGCTAGAATAAAAGAATTTGCGAGCGGGCGAAGAAAGGTCAAAAGGAACAGAGAGATCTCGGCTGAAAGGTGGCCTTGGTTGTTACCCTGTTATCAGTAACATCATCATTGATGACAGTAAGGCCGCAGGGAGGATCTCGCTAGCGTTTGAGTCCGTCAGTAGTCATTCAGGTCCCTGAGTCTTCGCCAGGAACTACTCCGAGTGACTATACCCCACAGAAGGGGATATGTTTCCCTGACTGGGCTGATGGTTAGAAAAATTGTCATGAGCAACATATTTATCTATGTTTTCTCAACAGAAATTCCAATTAGTCCAACTACGAAATTGATATGCATGGTGTGTGCTTACGATATTGTTGTCCATTGTGAGTCTAGCAAAGCACTCATGGAGTCTGTTCTACTGGGCTCAGGGTGCCGGTTTATTTCGTGATGCGCAAATTGTGCGAAGGCCACCATGAGCGACTGTCGTTTTCGATGAATCCATGGGAACTTTGGGCGAACTGTGGTTGTTCTGGAGGTGTACGAAATGGTGTGTCTGTCATATATTTCCTTACTGAATTTGGCGAGAACACCATACCAGTAACGGAGGCGGTCGCAATAAGAATCCTGCGCTGGTTTGGATGCTCCAAGCATAATCACGGTAATGTAAGTTTTGGGCTGTCGAGGAGGGACTTGAGGAGGAGAGACATACGCCTCTGGGCTGGAGAAAGACACAGCTTTGCGTGATTTCCCAGTTTCACGTCGAACACATGTTGCAGCATATTAAAAAGATTGCCAAGGTCATTTGCAGACAATCGTGCAAAGGACGAGAATTTACATCACTTACACTACTGGTAAGCGTGTGAATTTATTCCCATTATCACTCCGAGGTTCAACGTAGTGGAAACCTAAGCCTCGTACTGCTGCGCCCTTAATACCCAAAGCCAACCCAAAGCAACCGGCTTTGTAGACCCACGGTTGCAGATGATGTCTAACCCGTTCTTACCTGCCAACATTTCTGCACCATATAGTGTGGGAGGAACGCCCCAGCTTGCTGCCCCTTCCCAGCCACAGTTAGGCGGTCTATCTTTGCAGCAATCCTTCCAGCAACATAGTTAAGCACGAGATATAGTGTCTGCATCCAAGATGCCATGGACGCTCTCCAAAGCCGAAAAGAAGTGATATGACCAGATTTTCAGTTTCCTGGGATACCCAAAGCACTGGTTTCATTGACGGTCAGACTGCACTCGAAGTTTTTGGCCCGAGTGGAATCAATAACTTGATCTGGCTCGCATCTGGTGATTGTCAAAATTGTCTTATTGCACATCACATTTGCATCAAGTCTCTAATGTAATGTTGATGTAGGACCCTTGCTGACGCCGATAACTGCGGCAAGCTCAACCTTACTGAATTCCATATCGCAATGGGCCTGATCTACTGCAGTATGTCCTTGCATTTCCTCATTTACTTCACACGACTGACGCAACACTAGAACTTAATGGTAATAACATACCTGACGAACTCCATCCGAACTCATCCGAACTCATCCCTCCTGAATCCTTCTTCCCGGGATTTTGATACCTCTGTTGACCCCCTCAAGAACATTCTCGAGAACGATACACGCACTCATCAAGAAATGTCATTTTCTAGTCAGATTAGCTTGTACACTATGAGAAGAGAGGGAACAATTGTGTTACGCACTTCTTGTACAGCGAACAGCATTTCGCACTCGACAGCAACCTGACCTGGCCAGTGTGATCGATTTGGGATTTGTGTACTTCTGCGCAAATGGAATATGAGCGTTGCCAACAACTGGTCAGGCGGAATGGCAGTGTCTGTTACACCTATCTCTGGGTCGTTTGCATTCGATGGACTACACTAGGCGATCTTCGAGAAAAGCCAAGAGCACAGAGGCTGGCGCCAGTTGGATCGAGCAGCGCACCGTGCAAGCGTTTACAAGAGCGAATATTATTAATGAGTGGGAAAGACACAACTGCGTGAAGTTCGTAAATGGCGCAAATCACTCACCAAAAAGCTCATCTCCGCAATGACGCAGCTCATTCCAAGAGGTTTGAACTTTGCCGATGATTTATCCTTGCCCACTAGTCTGATCACATTGTTTGATTCGAGGCACGAATGTGATCTACGAGCGGAAGATCGGCTCTCGGGCCACATCAACGGACTTTACTGTGAAGTAGGGTCACACTATAGCTCCATGTAACCACGCTGGAGATTCGTTAGATGATAAGACTCTGATACGGCTGATTTCAACGTCCCCTCAAGTCAACATTGCATAATACCCATCGGGAAATATGCGCCTGAAGGGGACTCGTAAATTTTCCACTGATGGCCTGGCTGTGGGCGAAGACCATAAAATGACTGATGTGGAGTGGCCCACCTTCAAGTCTGATCGAGTTGCTAGCTACCGGTCTTGATAACGGAAATGAAAGGTTCAGTGGGAAAGATGGGTGAAATAGGCTGAGAGGTGCAGTGCATAAATCACACATGTTGCTCTGTGCGCTTTACCGTGGTGCTAATAGCCATACAGTGTTTGTCCGACTCTTGCAATCAAGGGGCTTTTGCCTAAGTTGGATGAAAGTAATTTGCAATGCGGCTTCATACTTACAATCGACTTATATGTACTAAATACTCGATCGGACTTCTAAATAAGTGGCGGCAAATCGAGCTGTAACCTATCGTCCACCATAATATTGGTACCCGCAGCCATCCTGCTCCCAGTAAGTATGTGCGTGACCTCTTCTTTTGACCTGCTTACCCGACGCTGATGGTGTTATTGCCGTGTCCCGCTCTCAGGATGTGTGTGATCTCGCTTTTTGACCTGCTTACCCGACGCTGATGGTGCCGCGGCCATGTTCCACTCTCAGGATATGTGTGACCCGTCTTTTGATCTGCTTACTCGACGCTGATAACGGTTCCACGGTCGTGTCATGCTCTCAGTCTGCATGATCTCGTCCTTAACCGACTTTCACTCGTTCTCGCTGTGCAAAGGTATGGTTTATATATATATATATATATATATATATATTATTTTCTACATTTGTAACTACGAAATTTTAGATAGTAGTAGACCTCATGGGTGCGGGTACAGGTTTTCGCCGGGTACGGGTTTACCCATGCAGTTGCCTAGACAAAACTCAGTGATCGTGCTACTGAATATTTCACTTGGTTTGATTGAAGCGGAAGACTTGTCTTTGAGCTGTGCGCAGGAGGTATTCTAGTCTGTATCTTGTTACCTACTTTTGTCTTTTTACTGTAGTAGCAGCCTGAGAATGATATCTTATTATATTGTATAATCAAATCTTATGTTACAGCATGACGTGATGGACAACATACCGGCGGACATGCGTGCTTATACAACATTATAATCAATCAAGGTATCGGGTGTATCTATCAGTCCAGCAGGACTGAGATGTAGCCAGCGTATGACGAGGTATTCAGCGGCATGACGGCTGTTGAGCGCAAAGTCAGTTTTAGGAGCATACAATGTCTGGCTCAACTTCCAAGTTGTCACACGAGCTTATCTTAGCTTACTTACCATATCTATTGTGACCGGACGGTGGTTTTCCACGCCCGCAACTATACTTCTTGTGACCATCCTCAACCGCAAGCGATGTAATATCATGATGGGTTGCCTTACCAACAGTCATATTCTATGGATGCATTGTGGTATGCATGCCCATCAGATGCGTTCTGCGGATTAATCACTAACACAGCATCGAATTACAAAATGTCTATATGATAGTCATTGAGTACCGAGTGCCCACCCGCCGCCCACAAGTTAAGTGACCGAAAGTACTTAAAGGAGGGGTACTCACCCAGAAACTGCATTGGTCGGTTATCCCTTTCTGAATCTGATTTGATACATCACGAATCGTAATCATGGGCATACCCTTGGATGAAGCTTCCCTCTTAGCTTTGTTTCTTGAGACCTTGTTCTATGGTACGTTACCAACCGACAGAAGATGCCATGCCGACTTTCACGGTCTCAAACAGGCGTGTTCTTGACGTTGTACTGCTTAACACTGTTCGTCCTACTCAAGAATACTGGCACAAACCGGCAGCTCCTTATCCCAATCGCAACCGTGCTGTTCTGTATGGCAACAGGTGTCAGTATACTAGTCAATTCCTTTGGCAGAATTGCTCAATATAATCAATCTCAGCATTTAATTGTCGATTTTGTTCGAATTTTGGAGGCATTCGTATTTAATGCGGGCAAGATTACTGCGAATGCCTACTATTCCGACCTTGCTGCACCATTGGAATACGCAAAAACTATACTTTACGTCACGCAAACCGTTCTCGCTGATTGTGTCCTTGTGGGTTTCTCCGCTTGACAGGTTGTTCTCTCACCTCAGTGATAGGGCAGTAGGTTTGGAGATGTTATATACTTAACCACAGAAGCCTGTTCATTGCCGTTCCTGGTATAATCGTGTTGTGTACAAATGCTGGTGAGCGTCTTGAAGGAAATTATCGCCATCAATCTTACCCCATGATTTTTCGCAGTGACCGGGTACATTATCGTCTGGTCCCTTTCCCAAGCAAACAGCTCGTCCACCGTTTTCACCACTGGTCATTCATGGATCACCACATTTTTCACACTGACTATGATTACAAGTGTCACCTGCACCAGTATGTCTATTCCACAACTGATTTGCGGGCTCTGACGATAACCTGATAGGTTTGATTGCCTGGCGTATCTATCACACCCGCCGTTTTATTTCGGACGGATTTACTTTTTATTTACCCATTTTGATCGTCATTGTGGAAAGTGGTGCTATATATGCGACAGGCGTCCTTTCGATTCTTCTGGCATACCTGTCTGGATCTAATGGTCAATATACCGTGCTGGACGCCGTCTCTCCTATTATGGTGAGTTTACTTGGCTTGGGAATAAGTTGTCTGCATAACGTTTTTAAAGGGAGTTGTATTCTGTCTCACCATCCTTCAAGTACACTTCCAAGTAGGCGGCAAGTCCAAAAATACACGGACCCATGAACCAAGGGGCATCACAGACTCCCCAGAGAGCGAGTTCTACGCGATGTGGGCTAGAGCATGAACTGATGACTGTGCACGTCACAAAGGAGCTGGAGGCTATTCATGCCAACATGATGGGCGGAAAGGAAAATAAATCGTTTTCAATGACTTTCTTTGTATATCAGACTATCTTCTGCTTTCCTATAGTTGCGAAGTTGTTGTGTTTTATTTATGTTACGATGTACGGAGCTTTGGCAGATTCAATATTCCCACCAAGAATACAGTGTGGTAACAATGTTTTCCTAACGAATCTAGAACCGAACCAACAGACTCACCAACTTCTCATAGCCATCTTGTGATGCAAAGCAAATGGATCACGAGTGAGTTCGGAATAGTCTCCCATAGGCAGATCAATGGTAGGAACACAGTCGTTCCTTCTATAATTAAGCATATTGGTGGTTCAACACGTAGAAGCTAGAGTGATTAAGAGCAGCCATGAACATATGCCCGCAGTTACCCTGGAGAGTACGAATAACATTCACGACTCTGTTGACGGAGCTTGGAAGCCCAGTGGAAAATAATAAGGCAACGAAAAAAAAAATACAGCTGTTATCTGCAGGTTGATTCCTAACGTGGCAAGTACAACGAAGAATCAAGATGAAGGTGATCCAAGGCTAGTAGAAGAAAGCGGCAAGACATAGAACAGAGCACCACAATCTGGTTCTGATCTGGTTCTGAGCGTGAGGGTAAGGTTGTTGAGAGTGCAGTTATGACAAGGATGCCTAGGCAAAGACAACATCAGCACCTCGCGACGGAGACTAATACTTCTGTCGATGTCATTAGTGGCCCGCGTCGGCTGAAACGATCCACGAGGGCCTTCCCAATAAGAATTGCCTTGGTGTCGAAAGCGAAGTCCGAGTGATGACACTAAATTATTCAGGTGGATACCACGCTCAGAATGTCCTCAGGGCACAAATAAATGGCTTCTTGACCATGTTGCATTCCCTCATCTAGATCGTGAATGCTACCGCATTGTCTATATCGTGCTTCTACTACCTGCCGAGGGCCCAGATTGAGCTCGAACACAAGTTGTCGAAGGTAGATACCTTTATTGGACACATAGTAGAAGATAGGTGCATGTGCGGATCACATAATCCACACCACTTCCCCCTGCCGCAATGTTCCGAGGATAGATGCCTTCTGGACAGAGGAGTAGTAGTCCATGATAGATTTAGGCGGATTCCCGTATATCAGCGAGTGTTTTTTTTTGATACAGATGGCGCTAGCTCAGTGCTTTGGTAACATGATACAAACATAATAGATGATCGAGGTAGCCTTGCGGTCGTAATGCAAGGGCGTCGTGAAAGAGAGAGATAGCAGAGTGGATGTCTTACGAATGTAAGCAGGCCCAGACGAGAATCGTGAGAGCGGCAGCTCAGTCAGGACGGCCGACCAGACACTGGGCCACGACCCATTGGAAATAGCTGACAACACCTTTCAGGTGAGAAGCACCACTTTTGCTCCTCATGCATTTTGGAATTCGGGTATAGCCTATAGTTGAGCGCTAAGAATCTCGGGCTCGACCGTTGGCTACAGTGTGTGTTTTTAAATAAGCCCAATAACACGGGGCTTCACAACAAGTAGCGCACCGTCCCTGTGCTCACAAGCGTGCACAAATGTGACATTGATCATGAGAGGACAGATATCATCAATAGGTGGAAAGAATGTGTCTACAGACAGTCAGTGAATGTGCATGAAAAGGAAGCAGATCAGTCACCAAAAGGTCCGTCTCTACGATCAAGCAGCTCATCCGTGGCGTTTCAAAAATTGGCTAAGAGTTTTCCGCGGCCAGCATTCAATCGCCGAGTTCAAGGGATCCCCTAATCTCAAAAGCCATTAGGCAACGCATCTGGTGATCTGGAACCCAACGATGAGTGCTAGAATCACGTCTGCATGTCCACAAGGTTCCTTGGTCAGAGTGTGCGGGCTGGCTTTGTACATAACAGTCTGACGATAGGACTGCAATATCAATTTCCAGCGGTTTCTGGAGTCGGTTTTAATGGACACATACATACAAGAATGGTGCCAAGTGTAGTACTATGGAATCAGTGGTGGGACAGGAACGTAGGGATGTGGCGGTTGTAGGGGAGAGGAGAAATGAGTGAAGATTCCGGGCTGTTGTCAACAGTGGCAGGATATAGACGCTGGTCTGATGATTCTACCGAGTGAGAAATTAACTCCGGAAGATCCTGTTATGCTCATCAACGAATGCGGCTTTAGTAACTGACAGCGGTATTATATTTAATGATGAGCCACGTACCATGGGTAGTAGTAGAACGGGCAGCTGCACGCAACGCCATGGCCCATGGCAGTGACCAGTGATGACTCCAAAGCTTAGCTTGGAGGTCTGCAGTAGTACTTACATAGTACAACGTCCTAGTGCCACACAATGGTTGGTTGGTTGGTAGTTCAAGTTGCAAATGTATGGCCCTGCCTTTGTATATTAGCGTTAAGGTGGAGCGAGATACAAAACGACGTGTTGCGTGACACGAGATAATCTTGGAGAGAAGTGATCAGTAGGATTTCGAGATGGAGAGTAAGCATCTTAGAGAGAGATAAAAACAAATCTTCGTGTACTCAAAATAAAGAGACAGGTGATTTGGTTTTTTGTGTGGGAAGGGCTGGTGTTGATTCGCCGAGACGTTTTTTGGCTCGGTATCTATAGAGCTCGGAGCTCTGAGTCTGTGGAGCTCGGAGTGCCCGAATGCGCGTGCGTCGAGACAAAGATCTGCACGGATCGGGGGGAGGAGAAGACAGCCCTTCGGAGCGCTAAGTGATTTAGTATCGAGAGCAGACGTTGGGTCTGAAGGAGAAAGCAATACCAAACCAACGAAAAGCGCAGCTCACGACGGTAGCGTCTCCTTCGGAGACCAACCCACACACTTAGAGATGCGATTGAACCAAATCGAGAATATGATTGCATTGAAAGACGAATGCCCGTATGTTAGTGAAGGAAAGATGGGTGATTAGTTAGAAGGGGCAGATGGTGAAGGACGTTGCTGCTGAGCATAAGAGTCCATAATGGTATCTATGTTCGAAATGCGTTCATTATTAATGGAGGAAGAGATGAACAGAGGCAGAACGGTCTCGATCCTGCGCCAGTATTCCAAAAAGGACCGAGAAGTCCATCTTCCTTGCGAAGATACTACGTCCGGGTGTACACCTTGCAGCAAGAGTTCGGTGGCTCCGCCAATGCGAAAGGCATGACCAGGCATGGGTGGAAAACCCTGCGAGGTCCAAACATTATTGCAGCGGGATATGAAGTCTTGGCGAGTTAAGGGTGCCCAACCGGTGGATGTGCGATATGAGAAGAGAGGGACATTTGGGGGAATGTTCGCATTGACAAGGGTATGCTGTTCTATGGCAGCCAAGGGACATGTACGATGGGGACGAGCGGTGACCGATATGGAAGCACCCTCTTCCTTTGTCGTCTTGGTCCAAGGTATGCGAAAAGATGCCGCACGAGATGAGTTGGGCAGGACGAAGATGACAAGCGGAAGGACTGAGCGAGAGACGTGTTTGAGAGGATCGAAAAGATTGGGACTTGGGATGACTAGCTCGCCCAAACGACAGCAGCACCAAAAGGCTGTGAATGCAACAGCTCCAACTGCGCAGTCGAAGGGATCAGAGAAGGAAAGATTATCAAAAAGGATGGAAAGTGCCTCAATAGTGACGGGTGGGCGCTTGGCTCGACGAGCAGATGGAGGCACCATCTTTGAGAAACCGCGTCTAGTATGATGAACCATGGCCGAAGCGTGCCATGGAGCACCGTTGACAATGTGCCAGAATTGGAGACCGGCCATCCAGTTATTGAGAGTTTTGGAGGCTGTGACGCCCGCAAATGCTGCAATAAATTGAGATAGTAGGGCTTCAGATGCAGGCATGCGCTGAGTTTCAGGAACATTGATCGAGTCGCAGAATTGAGTAAAGCGGAGTAAACCGGCTCCGTAATTGCTGCGAGTGTCCTGGTCAAGAGAACGAATCATGACCTGATAGAGATTAGAGATATGTAAGCTAAGAAAGGCCGCGAGATGGCGTACTTGAAATAGACGAAAGAGAGATGCATCAGGGAAATTCTTTTCTAATTCGGTCTGCCATTCCTGACCTGCAGGAGTGGACCACACAAGAAGACGGTCGCTGGCAAGAACGTGCGGTCTATGTACTGAAGGAGTGATGGAGGAGCTGGCCCTGGGGGGACGAGGTATGCGATTGCGTGAAACCTGTAAGGATTGTGCGACTGATTGACGGACAGAAGAAGGAACTGAGGAGGGAGGATTATTAGCCCAAAATTGAGCAGCCGCGGCTTGAACGTCCACGCCCTGCATGACTTGGCGATACAGTTCAGATTCCTTCATCGCAAAAATATGAGGAGATTTCGGGAGGTAATGATGGGGGAGAGAAGAGACGTGATGAGTTGGTGGGTAGAATGCCTCTAGATATAGGGTCTGCTAGATTGGAAGCGGATGTAACGTAGATGAGAGTAAGCGAAAGGTGTGCTTCTCGGAGAAGTTCCTCGGACCGTCGAATGGCCAAGTTGATAAGGTGATTTGAACAGCGTCCTTTTTTGAAGGACGCAATGACCCCTTGATTGTCACTCCGTATGAGAACATCGGCATGCGTGATGCGCTTACTATACAGAAGGCGAATTGCTAATTCAATAGCCGTGGCCTCCAACCAACCGATGTCTCTGGAAGGGCCACGCCAAGTCTCATTGGTGCGCCAGAAAGCCCATCTAGCATTCCATAGAAGCCCGATGCCTGTATCGGTAGACGCATCGACCCAGATGCCATAGTCTCGTGTAGGAGGAGGAGGAGCTAGACTGCGAGGTGGATGGTCCGAGCGAAAAAGGTGTAGCCACCATTTGATGTCGGAGATAGTGGATCTAGGTAACCAACGTGGAATGTATTCATTGGAGTTATAAGCAGATATGGCCGCATATAGACTAGATAAGTATGAGCGTCCGTGAAGATAGACGAATGAGGCGTGATTTAGGAAACCGGCGACACGTTCTAGTTCACGTTTTGAGACTTTGGAATTCTCGAAGAACGAGAGAAAGTCGGCTAAACGTGCGATGTACTTGAGCCGCTTGAGTTCAGTGAGAGAAACCAACTTATGAGGAAGGTCCCAGAAGAAACCGACGTATTCGCCGGTGTCGTTAAAGTCCTGGCCTTTGTCTGGATGCCACGGAACTTTGGCTGGAGATATGAGGAGTTTGGCGTGATTGAGATCGTATTCATAATGATATAGGGAGCCGTTCGAAAAGCCGACGAAGAGACCTGTCGGTGACGGAAAACGAAAGATACTGACATCATCCACCCACTTCTTGGACGGTTTGACATTCAGTTCTCTCCAGATGGCGACGGTGGCATCGGCGACTTCGCCCTGGAGACCTGCCGCAGAAGCTAAGCCGAAGGGTATATTATGATCTATGTAGAGTTTACCATCATGGTAAACGATCAGGAAGCGTTTATGAGCGGGGAGACACGGTATGCCTCGGTAGGCGGCTTCGATGTCTAGGGTAGCGAACTGCGCGCCTGCAGGAGCATCTCGTACCTAGGGGATGGATTAGATAGAGTAGGGGATAGGTATAGGTGCGGAGAGTCTTTGTGCCTTCGAACGAGTGAACAGAGGTTCAAGCTCGCAAAGAGCGTCCAAAGAAATGTGATAGCACATGAGAGAGTTGACGTACGATATCGGCGAATTCAGCTGCAGTGCCCCACTCTGTGGGGAAATCGCTAGCGTCGATTTCGTCATTGATGGATGAGCTCATCGAGCCACGGTAAGATAGGTGTCGGCAGACGCGATATTTATCAGGAGCCCCTTGTATACCCTTCTTCACTACCACTTGTAGTGGAGAAGAACGAAAGTGCCCGATTTTAGCGTATAACTGGTCGTGGGTATAGGGACCTGAGAAGCGTCCTTTGGCCAACTCGTCTGCGATGTATTCATCGCAGACGTTTCGATATATATCTGCACCTGGCAGATTCTGCGGGGTATATGTCGAGGTGAGAGGATTCATGTTGCCGATAGGGAAGCCATGACGTAGCTTCCACGTCAGCTCGGGGAACTGATGCGTGATATTAGTGAGCTCAAGTAAGTGGTCGAAACCTTCGGGTGAATAAGGCGTTTTGACAAGGGAGTACTCAATGTCAAGATCATGCGGTGAAGGCTGAATTCGGAGATTGTCAAAATATATGTGTCTGGGGACGGGTGGGCAGGATGGCTCTGGTTCAAGAATGTGTACCAAGAAGGAGTCCTCATCGACGAGGTCAAAGACAGGAACGGGACAGGGCGCCGTGCTCGGCACGTCCGCAGAAGGAACACAGATGTTGTTCGGAATGGTCACGTTTGCATGGGCGTCGAGGATTGTTGAGGTTATAGCCGATGCAGAGCTGAGAGTTGTTAGATCTTCTGCATAGATTTCCGTCTGCGTACTTCGCGAACGTTTGTGCTCCTTTCGTCGAAGTCTCTTCAGAGCACGCTGAGAAGCGATGACCGGTGCGTCCACAGATGATGCACATGGGATCAGTAGACTTTGCTGGTTTAGAATCTCGAAAGGAGCTGTGTTCTGCATCCTGTTTCTTAGGCTGCTGCTTGGTGGAGGGTTCCTTGTGATAAGGTTCGAAACAGGAAGACGCAGCAACGTTAGAAGGGCGATCAACGAGAGAAGAACGAAGCTGTTGAGAGTGACGAAAAAGCTCGTCTTGCAAGGTAGCATACTTCTTTTTCTGCAAGCGGTGACTCCACTCTGCTTCGTCATGTTGGTGAGGACGTAGAGCATAGTTTTGTCTGGTTTCGATGTCGAATTCGAGGATAGCGCGAAAGTTTTTTCTAATAGCTTCATCCTTGGCAAGGGTGGTGAAGTGAGTAGTCCAGCGCTTGACTGATGGTTCATCACCGACGTCAGCGATCCACGAAAGATAGCGTTGAAACGCCTCTTGCCAGGTAAGCAGATCAAGTTCACGCTCATTCTCGAATTGGGATAGATCTAACAAATGATGAGAAACTCCGTTGACGTGCACTTTCGTGCGTTTGAGGGAGTGTCCCTCTCGGTGAAGACGTTCTGTGTTCTTATTGGAGAAAAGAGTAAGCGGACAGTACTCTCCAGCGTTGGCTAGATCTTGAATAAAATGGTGAATGCCGAAGTTATAGGTGGAGTCTAATCCGCTGGACGAGGCAATTTCCTTTGAACTGTCGAAAAGAACCTTCGATACAGAAGAGACGCTCGGTCTCGAGCTGGAGGCAGAGGGCTTAACCGTGCCTGCAATACTTTCTAGGACAGCTGCTCCTTGTGCCTGGGAATTGGGAGAGAGATTAACGAATGCCGAGATCCATTGCTGCAATCCGTTTGCTGCAGAAGGAGCAGGAGGGACGGGAAGGAGAGGTTCGTCTGGTACTACGTTAAGATCTCCGGCGTCTCTACGAGCCTGCAAAGCTGCATTGTTGGCCAGCCGACGGGCGTTCTCAGCTATGATTTGATCATGGGTTAACTGGGGAACCGAAGGAGTCGGGATTCCCGAGTTATTAATGGCAGCAGTTCCTAATGGGGCTGCAGAGGAGGAAGCTGCGGCATTGCCTGACGCGACAGAAGCAGTAGCGGTAGTGGATGTCATGATCAGCGCGTCAGTTATATGAGCTAAAGTGAGGCGTCGCACGAAAGGGAAGACGAAGAAGAGAGAAACTCAGGAATGCGAATCTTCGAAGCGGGGGACTATTTGAATGCGAGCGCACAGACCAGTGCATTCTCGTGTCGAGGCACGAGAATGCGAATCTCCACATGGGCGCTTACAAAGGCCCTTTTCACATGCGTCAACGTTCGCAGGCTCACGATCCGCTTGGAACGTACATGTGGTTAAGGACTCGCTTGATGAGTCTATTGAACCACGTGGTGACATCATGAACTGCCAGCACAGCAATACTCCGGGATTCACATAACCGGAGAGTTTCAGGCTCAATCGAACTTTCAAGTTCGCAATAGATAATTCTCACTGAGAGCATCAACTCTGCAACACTTTCGCCCTCTAACATCATGAGTTACGACCTTGGAAAAGCTGTTGGTTTCAAGTCCAAGGATCAACCAGTACGTTTTAGTGTCACAGTAATACGAGTTCGAGTTTAAAACTACTTGCTCTTATGTGCTAGGTTTCATGGACTCGTAAAGACATCATCACGTATGCTGTCGGGGTAGGCGCGAAACATGACGACCTGTCTTTGGTATATGGTGAGATTCGCGTCCTCGTTCGCTTCATACATATTAATCCGACTTCTCAGAGCTTGGTAGTGTTATTCTAGCATCCTTACGTTTGGCCATTGACGTTTTCTTCCAGACAAGTCATGGGGACCACTACCGACATACCCTGTGGTGCTCGGACTGAAAGGTCGGATCAATTTGACATCTAAGAAGTGGACTGAATGCATTAATATCCATAGGCGATGACGAGGATGTTACCTTGTTCGCAGCCAAAACGGGCGGTGAGCCTCTTCCGGGTCTTCCGAAGCTGAAATCCAGCAAGGTGGTAAGTGGCTCGCAAATTGTGTTATTCAATCGGTGTTCACAAATCTGCAGGTCCATGCAACCCAAAGCATTGAAGTCTTGAAAGACCTTCCGGTAGCTAGCGGATCCGGTTGGAAGCTCTCTCGAAGAGTAGTTGGCGTACACGAGAACAGTGTGTTCATAAAATTTACAAGCACTTCTCCTAGTTGACAAAATTTTAGAGTCTGGAATCATTATCGACAATGAAGCCACATTGCTCGACCCTCATGGTGTTCCCTACGCGAAGCTTTATGTGAGGCGCTCACCCAATTTATTGAATTGCCACTATGCTGACCCCAGTTATAGAGTTCATCCTTTTTCCTTGGTTCAAAGGCCAACGGAGACAAGTTCTCTAAAGCTATTGCAGCTCCACCTCAGGCGAAGCCTCTCCCTAAGGACCGAAAACCGGATTGGGTTGTCCGGGACAAGACGACACCAGAGCAAGCCTTGATCTACAGGCTGAGCGGCGATTACAACCCTCTGCATATTGGTAGGTTCTTTGTATATGTAATGGGGTTTCCTAGACTGAGCTGCCTATCAGATCCGGAACTTGGTAAAGCGATGGGATTTGGTGGTGTGATTTTGCACGGGCTGTCAACTTATGGGTTCGCTGCAAGAGGTTTGATTCAGGTCATAGCCAACGGGAATTCTCGCGCCTTGACGGTCTTTGGCGCGAGATTCACGTCGCCTGTAAAGCCTGGTGATGAGCTCGAGACGTCAGCATGGGAAGTTGGACCTGGTCCAAACGGCACCTCAGAAATTACGTTTATCACGAAGAACCTGACATCTGGCAAAGTAAGATACTTGTCGTTCTGTTTCTTGTCTTGTTCTGAACTGTTGGCGCAGGTTGCATTGGGAAATGGTGTTGCCTTTATCAAGAAGGCAGAAAAGAGCAAGTTGTAGTCGAAAGTTGCTTTTCATCATGTTGCGGGCATGTACATGTATTGATAGCAAATCGTGCTTGTGTAAATTCTTATCAACTTGTACACATATCTTCACATATCTTCGCTACTCATCTACAACACGACTATCACTGCAATGTCGTTGTTGTTTCTAATCCTACAGCGACTCAAGCTTCGCCCTCAACATCCTTCCCCGATCTAAAATGGCATCAGCTTCGAGATAACAACCCTTCAGCCATCGATTCGTCTTGCCGTGTACATCCGCACCGGAGCCATCGTCAGTGAATGAAGTACGTGCATGCAAAACCCGCCGATTGTCGAACAGGACGGCATCACCTTCGCGCAGGGTATAATCTAGGATGTTCGCAGGGTCATCAAGCAGAGCAGCGTAGCGTCCCAGGGCGCCGTAAAATATGAGAGGAGTCGAATCTAACAGCAGAGGAGCTTGGAAAGGCGGGGAATAATTGATGTGCTTTATTTCTGGCACACTGGGTGTAGAGATACTGGTGGTCTGTGAGCCAGTTCTTATTGGTGCGGGCAACGAAGCAAGTTCGATGGTAGGGTGCTCGTGATGAAGGTGATGTCCATCATTGACGTAATGGAATGGAACTAGTGTAGTAGCCAGTGTATCAAAGTCCACTGGATGAGTCTTGCGCAGCGTCTCCGCGGCGTGGAGACCATCAACAAAACGCGAGGTGCCGCCTATGACATGATTACGAAGGCAGTGGAGAATTTGATATCGAGGAGGGTGTTGGAAGTATCTGTCTGATCATCAGAGCCTCATCGACACAGCATACCGAAACCACATACAGGAGATCCATATGCACACCTAAGTCAAGATTAGTATAGGCAATGTTTTTGCTGTCACTGATGTTCTTGACATCCCACAGCTCCCCGTAAAAGGTCTCGCGCAGTTCGCCGAAAATATTAGCAAGTTTGCGGAGCTCACATGTCTCATTTGTGTGTTCGGTGTTTGGAACGCCTGTGAGGAAGAGTATTCCATAACGGGTAAGCTGAGTGATGGCAGAGAGAAGTTGGGATGGCTTCTTTATGGCTTCGTAGGTCATGTAGAGGTCAGGAAGTTGGGAGATGGTAGATACATCCCAAGATATTTGTTGTATATCTTTGTGAAAAGAAGACAGTCGTTGAGAGGATGAGTAGCGTTCCAAGAAAGAATGTTCGTAAAATGATTTGTGATTATCTGCCCACTCGACGTGTATGCCACTGTCCTGAAAAGTTACGCCATAAGGAATGGGACGAACATCAGCGGGAATATCCGATGTCCTACGAAGCTTCTGAGATGTAGAAGGGTGCACGCAGGTTGCGCACTGGCAGGCGTCTCTCAGCCATCTATAAGGAAAAGAAGCACCGAGAGCAGGGACAATCAGCTGAGAATCTGTTATCTGAGCTCTAGCTTCAGTATATTTGCGGCGGAAGAAAGGAATGATCTGCTTAGACAAGCCTAGGAACTGATGTGCACGTAGACCGCGTTGATATCCCAAATTCATTATGATGGTGTTATGTAAGTCACAATATTCGGCTACTTGCCGCTTCCAGTTGTTTAGATCCAAAGCCTTTGCCAAACAACCGCCTTCCTCTTTCGGACACCTTATAAACTTCTCATTTGGCAACTCAACTTCGCCCAGTCCACTTCAACGTAGTAACAACTTCCTTTCTGCCGCGAAGTCGAGTGCCGATAAAGTCCCCTAGATTCTTCTCATTCCTAGTTATCCCATCCGGCCATTTCTTTCTACACCATTGCTTTTGAGGCGTTACTACACCATAACAATACTTCATCCAGTTGTTTCTAGTCTGATATTGACCTGATACCCACGTCACAGTCACAGATGCTCAGCCCATCCGGCTCCGAAAACTCTTTTGTTTTTCTTGAAGGAAGTCCGAAGCCAACTCCATCTCCATCTTATACAAAGCCGGATCCACTTTTAGACAAGGTCTGAGGCTCTGAGCTCAGTGTAAGATCAATGTCCAATGCTAACCACGGTATCAGATTCATCCCTCTCTGCTACCTTCATACATACCTGGCTCGACTCGCACATATGCACATGATTGGTCTCGAACTGGAACCGGAGGAGAAATAAAGCCCAACGGGCGGCACTTTGTCGATTCCTATGGGCGCGTCTGCAGTTTACGTGGCGTCAACGTGTCTGGCTGCAGCAAAGCGTAGGCTTTGATGTCACGCACGTTAACGATGATACTGAACGTTTTACAGTCCAATGAACCATGACCATGGTACATTTCCTGGTGACCACGAAGTTGTTACGTTTGTTGGCCGTCCATTTCCACTGGAGGAAGCACCTGAACACTTTGCCCGTCTTAGAAGATGGGGGTTGACCTTTAGTACGTCTTCACATATTCTGATACCCTTTCAGCTGGGTGACATTTTACTAGTTCGCTTTCTCGTGACTTGGGAGGCTGTCGAACATGCAGGACTGTACGCGTAAAAATCATCTCTCAATCACATTACTAATGCAATCCTTATAGCGGCATATATGATAAGGAGTATTTGACATACGTTCGCAAACTTCTCCTATTGATGCCTTCGTTCGGACTTGGTGCGTTCGTCGTCGTTCATCAGGACGTCTGGTCCAGGTACTCGGGTGGTTCTGGCGCGCCAGCATGGACTCTCGAGGCCGTTGGGTTTGACCTACATGCACTCGAAGAGTCTGGGGCCGCATGGCTGCTGGGGGTCAAGGGTGGTGGTCATGTTGAAGCAGAACGTGGTATTTGGCCCTGCGGATACCAAAAGTTGGCCGCCGCAACTATGGCGTATGTTCAGTTTAACCTATTGCTGCCATCAAGTTGACATGAAATTTTATTTGTCTAGCACTTGCTTCTGGGCTGGTGATACCTTTGCACCCAAGTTGAAAATTGACATGCCTGGTGGTCAGGTAAAACCAGTCCAGCAATACCTCCAGGATGCATTCTTGGATATGTACGCTACTGTCGTACAGGCTCTGGATGGTTTAGACGGAGTCATTGGGTTTGAGGCAAGGTTGTGCAATGCTTGACTTTTGCAGTGCTAATCTGAAACAGGTTATGAACGAACCTCATAGAGGATACATAGAATTGCCTTCGTTGTACAAGTTCGACTATAATACAGATCTGCATCTTTCGCATGTCCGTGCGTGCGGTTGACTCACATCCATCGATTGAGATACTAATGACAGGACATGTACAGCAACCGCTTTTGAATCGTTTATGCTTGGCTCCGGATACCCCACTCTCGTTGCCAGCTGGACACGCTCGTTCCCTTTTCCTACTCGTCTCACTTCTCGGAGTGTTCTGAATTCTGCCAGTCGGAAGGCCTGGCGCTCCGATGGTCCAACACAAGGTATGTGTGTATGGGAGATGCACGGTGTCTGGGGGTGGGACAACAGCAAGAACGAGGGTGTCGTTCTGCGCGAAAATTATTTTGTCAAGGACCCTATGACTGGTCGTAAGGTATGTGTGTGCGACGAACCATCAAGTGGATGCTCACACACTTTAAGGTTGATTGGTACACCGATTTCTATTACCCATTCCTTAAACGGTGGACAGATCGTGCCCGGAAGGCGATGTCGAACGATAAAATGTTTTTTGTAGAGCCAATCCCCAACGAGGCATGTTGCGCGACATATCTCTTACGTTTACTGACAACTTTTGCAGTTTTGTCCACCATCATGGACAGCAGAACATCAATTTCCCAACATGGTGTTTACCCCGCATTGGTTGGTGGAACTGTTATCCCAAGAGCATATTCTTACCTCTGGTATAGGTACGACCTTAATGCGCTATTCAATAAGGGTTTTGGAGATTTCACGGTGAACGTGCAAGGCTTATCCAGGGTATTATCCTTGGTAATCAAGATATGGGTTCTGTACGCTTATATAATTTTATAGGGAATGTTCCCGCTGAAAGCCTTGTATTGGGGTCAACAAGGTGCACGAGAAAACTACTCACTCCAAATCCAGAGTATCGTGGATCATGGATATAAAGTACTCGAGAGGCCTATTCTGATCGGAGAATGCGGTATACCCATGGACATGAAGTAAGCTTGATGATGCCATTAGTGTCTATGCCTAACGATGAACGGTTACAGTCAAAAGGAGGCATTCGAGAGCGACAACTGGAAATGGCAGGAAAGGATGATGGACGCCATGATGACAGGTCTTGAGAGATCCCTGGTCGGATTTACGTGTGTACTGTGCTTCTTGCATGACCAATTATTGATATTTCTTCAGGCTGTGGAATTATAATCCCGACAACAATGACATTCGAGGTGATGACTGGAACGGAGAGAATTTCTCTTGGTTCAGTCGAAGGCGTGGATTACCTCGATCACTGCTCGATTTGGACCAATCCTCATTCACGCTAGATAACGGTGGCCGCATCTTGTCGTCTGTCGTCCGACCATACGCAGCAAAGACTGCTGGCATCCCTACCCGATTCGAGTACGAAATGAACACAGGCACGTTCATTTTCGAGTGGAGGTCGCCTGAGTCCAAGGACAATGTCGTTCTTACTGCTCGAGAGACTGAAATTTTTGTACCGTCCCTCATCACCTACGGGAGGAAGCTAGTGGTCTCGGGCCTCAGTGCCGGCGATAAGTATACTTATGATGAAACTCGACAGACTCTTTTTGTAGTTCCTCAAGATGGTAGTTCGGGTAGGATGCACAAGATAGTCGTTTCGGTGTACCCCCCGCTTAGCCCTCAATTCGAGATCAATACCTTTTGGGGTGACTTTGGAGAAGCTATCATATCTGGACTAGTGGTGTTTGTGATTCTATTTGTGATTATCAAGTATTACTTGTATATGTGATGCTGCGGTCACTTGGACCGGCGCGGCTATTCAGATTCTACATCTTGATATGTCTCCTAATTTCATCGTCAAATCTGCCGTTTCCGAGTGCTAGACAGCCGTCCACTTCACAATTTGGTATATTTTCCAGATCATCGAAGGTCGCTAAAGCGCCTTGTCACTTTGATAGCGAGTACCTACAACTGTTGTACAGGTATGCGCGAGTTTCGAAAGGCAATGTGTCACTTGCGATTCAACTTCTGAAGAACATATGACCAAGGAGAGTCCCCTTAGTCGGATCAGAGTACGGACATCGGGCTTCCGGTAAGAAACACATGTCCCCGTTTTTACAATGAACATCAGACGTGGGTTATCTGTATCGTGTACCTGTATTTGAACTATCAGCCTACTAGTCAGTAGGTGCACAGTGGTCACTGGTAAGGGTTATATTTGGCACCCGTGTCGATTGGACCTTGAGAGATCGGTGTGAAGGAGTGGTCAGGAATGCGCGACCACGTGTGACAATCGTGATAAGTCTTATTTAGTTGCACATTGACATGGGTGGGAGGCAATATTGTGATAGAGATATAAGCAACATTGCCCAACCCCACTATCTCCATTCTGGTTAAGCACCAGCGTATTGTCGCATTCGCACAGTATATCTCCAATGGTGGAACCAAAGGTAGAACTTAAGTCGATCTCGCTCTTCCGTGCGACGCCTGCGCAGATTAAGGAGACACGTCGCCGAAGATGGCCTCACTTGGGCGGTACTCTAAGTCTTGCGGAATACATTACGCGAGACGAAGAAATGGATGTTCTAGAGCACGCAAAGGAGGGGAAAATGATCACCTGGTAAGCATGTCATTGTCCAAAGAGAAGAGAGTTAATAAGATGGGAAGGGTACTGGCACCACGGGAGGACCCCATGACACTCGATTTCATGTGTGCTTGTAGGACGTAAGCGACTCGAGTACCCTTGAAGGACAGGCAGAATTCTGACGTGCTCTACGGCGCCAGATACAAGCGCGCAAGCCTAGTCGCTTACCCTCCTTTCTCTCCTTCTGAAACCAACTTAGTGCACGAAACAACCTCATACGGCGTCGCCGCGGTCTTCACCCCACCCTCAAAACGCGGACGCGGCTATGCAGGGCACATGATGCGTCTTCTGCATTGGGTGATTGCCTCACGTGACAATCTTCCTGAATTCCCAGAGGCGTGGGGCACACCACCAGAAAAGGTAGCAGATGCTGGCGGGGGGCTATTCTCCGTGTTATGGAGTGATGTTGGGGAGGAATTTTACCGCTCAGCGGGCCCTGTGGGTGAAGGAGACGGATGGGAAAAGCGGGGACCGGTGTCGACTGTATGGGAGGTAGGCAGGGAGGAGGGGGATGACAAGGGATGGAAGTGGTTGACACAGGAACAGCTGAAGAATCTTTGGGACCATGATGCTGGGCTGATTAGAAAGGAGCTAGAGAACATGCTAGTGGAAAACGAGTTGTGCGAATTGGGGCGCCCAACGGCACTCGTGACGTGCTTGCCAACAAACGGTGTCGCAGCATTCCAAATCCCTCGTGCGACGTACGGCTCGAACTTTTCTATGGCAGGCGGATTCTGGGGAGTACAGTCCTTGAATAACCCAGACACATACGCAAGCTGGAGCGTTGAAATGCAGACTTCCCCACCAACGCTGATCGTTACAAGGCTCTGGGCTAGCGAAGACACGTTTCCTGAATTGATCGCAAGGATCAAGCAGGCGGCTAGACGAAGCGGAATTCGGAAAGTGGAGGTGTGGAATTTGCGAGTAGGATTGAGAAATGTTGCGGAGAAGACAGGTGGACGGACCTTCATACGAAGCGAACATCTGCCACAGATTATGTGGTATGGACCTGGGACAACAAAAAACGTGGAGTGGGTGCATAACGAAAAGTAAGTGCTCTTGCTACAAAGAATGACGTGCACGTGTACTTAACAGTTTCCGACAGGTTCTGCTGGTGTTGATGCGGCATAATTGCCACGAGTTCGTGCGTTGTTGTTTCTCAAAAGTTCTCATAGACTGAGACTTTCTAGTATCGTTGCACCATCCAATGTAGGGTTCGGTTGAAAAATCCTCGCGATTTTTCAACAGTTGTTTAAAACACTTTCCCGATTAGTAGTTATTTGTCAGGGGCACCACTGGACAAAACTGAACATATAGTTGCGTGGTGAAATCCAAAATGCGTGTTGGGTGGGCGTGACAAGCACTTCAGCTGCTTGGTGATGTGAACCAGTATATCTGTGGTGCATTGTCCTTATGCGACATAATAGGGAGATCGTTGACAGCTTCCTGGATGTCTGACTCGCTTCCACCAGTGACAAAATTTCGAAGTTGAGCGCCTTCGGCGAAGTTTACGAGATGTCCTACGAGGTCGGGGTAGTCGTTGCATTCATCCAAGGCATCAATTACGAGGACTGGTGGGAAAACTAGCACAGAAACTTCAATAAGAAGCGTTCGTAGAAACCCCACATCTGTAGGATACGGGTTTGCATCACGTTATTGCTGCCAGAGGATTCGCAGAGAAATAAGATCCCCTTCTTCTTGCAGCTCTGGCTCGCATATCTTGGTGACCCAGTCGTCTTGAGATTGTTGAAACAGCTCAACGACCAAAGAGCGCAAAGCTGCAGCTGCGCTTGTCGTTCGGTCGTCTCGGAAATTGCAATAGAAGTAACCGAGCGTCGATGGCTCTGCTTCACCGCTACCTTGAATTTCGCCGATAATGGAGGAACTGCATATTCAGAAGTTAATCGGAGTTCTTTAAAAACTCTTCAGACAGGTCCAAACCTGCGCAAGGATTGTTTTTCCGCGTCCAACTTGCAAATAATCGTCATTGTGGGCATGCAGAATTCCTAGCTTCTCAATGGCTGGGCTACCGGTCCGTAACACTACGAACTCATTTCAACTTGTTAGTCCGACCTGTGTTGATTTACCTGAAATTTCCACCTCGATTCGATTCGCCTCAGCGACAACACTATTCAGAATGATAAAGAGGTATACTAGGAACAGGATCAGAAAAAAGTATTCCAGAAGGTGATTAAACTATACTTGTGGTGCAATTAGATCCTATTGCTTCGCAATTAACCACACAACTGCAGTTTTGGACCCCGGGCCCCAAGTCCAACAATCATTCGCTATGACCATATCCACATCTAGTGTATCACAACCTAATAATCACGACGACGAAAACTTGATTGCGCCAGTCATAGGATCCGTGAACGTGAACATCGCAGCGTGCGACACGAGTAACGCAAACGTCGCGGTCCTACGCAGTAGTAGTTTCAATGGTGTCTCCAAGTCAGACCTACGCACTGCGTGGACTCACATTAGAGCCGTCCAAGGCGTACTCCCTCCCTCCTTTGTCCGAATAGGGTGCTGGTTCATGAAACTGCTGAGCGCTATGAGGACTACTGGCCATGCTAGGTATCTAGGATGGGGTAAAAGTTATGAGGGTTAGAGGTAGTAGTCAGTATGGAAAGGTAGCTTTCCTACACGTACCGATTTCTAGAAACTAGCACCAAACCAGCGAGGAACATGCCCATCGAGCCCATAGTGTCTGCCAGTGTGCGTTGAGTTCCATAGAATCGAGCGAATGTGCTTGTACGCACCAGCAGACTCTGCACGCCACGTTTTTGGCAGAGATAGCTTGGTTTCTCGAGTCGGATCTCTTAGGTCTGTGGACATGTTGGAATCAAGTTGAAAAGCAAAACGTATGCGCCAACTGAACGGAGTGCTCACGTGACTACTTCTGGCCAAAACTAGTGCGTTACTCTAGTAATATAGTGTCTTCCAGGACCTAGGTTCAGATCTAGAGTCTATGTGAAATAGCCCCAGAGGTGGTCAGATGCCTGATTTTCACAACAATAGGATCTGCCTGCCGAGATTTTCCCAATCCTATGATGAAAGGTGTGTCCTCCACCTGGCCGATTGCAAATTATAGAGCACACAGCCGCATGGACGCAATTTGAACAGTACTTAGCGCGCAATCATCAATGCGCCTCGACTTATTTTCCGTCACGGCGTTAAGTACCATGCAGCGGCCGGCTTTTACGTGGGCACTACAAAGGATCGCGTGAATCCGATTCCCTAATCATTTCAGCAGATCGTTTGCCTCGGCCGCAGTCTCCCGCAAACAACAAGTACCCTTCGGGGGTCTAGCTAGCCGTTGGTCGATGCGACTTGTGGCAAGGCACTTATCTCTAGTACACCAGTTGATTTCACTTGCGCGTCGTGGAACGAACTTGAAACAGTCCAAAACAGCATCCATACTAACGTACAACCCATCAACACGTTGCCACGGTTCTTCGCCGCCATGTGGGCACTAATAACCTCTAATCGCCTGATAATATCTAGCCGGGCATCTAGTATTCTATAAGTACTTGAAGTTAATGGTCGTAATGACTTTAGATCCCCCCTACCAGCGTGCACTGGCATGTTTCTGAGAACGCTCGTCCGAGCCGGCGTTGCGCTATTAGCTAGCGTATCCATAACTCGCGCTATCTCTGTTGTCGAGGGCAATCTTCATGCTACAGAAGCTGGGCACATCGAGATTCGATCCAAAGCTCACAATGCAACTGGCATTCGTTATGTCAAGAACTCGGGAATCTGTGAAACAACTCCAAATGTTACTCAAATTTCTGGTTATATTGACGTTGGAAAAAACATGTCCATGGTATATATCTGTTCCCTATGTTCCAGATGTAAACTGACTCAAGTCATAGTGGTTCTGGTTCTTTGAGTCTAGAAACTCACCGGAAAGAGCCCCATTCACTCTATGGTAGGGTTGGGTCACCAACGTATCTGAGTCGGGTCACACCTCTGAACTACTTTCGCAGGTTGAATGGCGGCCCTGGATGTTCTTCTATGATTGGATTGTTCCAAGGTTGATTGGTTTAATTGCCTTTTGATTGGTCTAATTTTTCACAGAGAACGGACCATGCTTAGTGAATGCTGACAGTAATTCTACCATTCTCAACCCCTACAGGTATGTCAGGATTACTTATAGCAATTTTTCTTATGCTAATGCAACATGGGTCTCTACAGCTGGAATAATCTCAGCAACAGTATGTAGCACGTAGCCCTCCGATTTTGTTACCAAAGCTAAATTTCTCACCCAGTGATCTACATTGACCAGCCAATCGGAACAGGGTTTTCTTACGGTACTGATGCGGTGAACAGCACGGAATCCGCTGCGCCCTTTGTATGGACTGCATTCCAGGTTTTGTTTGAAAGCCAGCTATTTTCGAAGTATGCCAGTCGAGAGTCAGTCACTTAATTCAGCTATCACGGATGACTGCTTAGGTCGGGCTCAGGTTCATCTTCGCTACAGAGAGTTATGGTGGTCACTACGGACCTGGTTTTGTGACCTACTTCGAAGAGCGAAATGCCTTAATCGCTAACAGGGAGATTGATGCTGTTCCAGTTGTTGTCAGCGCCTTGATGATTAACAAGCAAGTCACATTCTTTAACCCACTAACACCCCATTGAATGAGCATTCACAGTGGCTGGTATGATCCGCTTATTCAGAGCATCTCATTCCTAAACTTTGCGACTTATGCCCCTGGTTATGGACAACTCCAGCCAGATGACGTACTCAAGAACATTTCGGACTCCCTCTACGGTCCTGATGGGTGCGTAGCGCAAGAGAAAGCCTGCTACGCTGCTGGAAACTCCACTCGCTCAAACAAGATTTGCCGGGATGCCGATACTTACTGCGTGAGTTACACATCAATACTATATGTATGGACGTCACCGAACTCTTTCAGGGCAACAATGTCGGAGGCCCTGCTATTGGCAATTATGACAGCTATGATTTACGTCAAAATTCATCTGCTTTATTCCCCCCTGAATACTATGTGGATTATTTGCTCAGAAAGGATGTCATGGAGAAGATCGGTGCTTATGTCAAATACGAGGAATGCCCAGACCCACCCTATGAGAAATTTATAAAGACAGGCGACGTATGTATTTATCCAACTTGTTTCCTTGAGCGCTAAATCTAGCTTCCTATTAAAGGACGCTAGAACATGGCTACCGCAGCTATCGGCTCTGGCCAACTCTGGGCTGAAGATTTTGATTTGGGTGCGTGCCTAGTCACCGTTGTATTGTTTGCCAATTTACCAGGGAAGAACAGGCTGGAGATGCTGATATTATGTCCGTTTTCGTGCTATGAATGACCTTTCATATATCCTCACGCTTCTCATTGACTTTAGTTGTAACTGGCTTGGGGTAAGCTGTCGCGTATTTTGCCGCCAACGTCGCTGAATCATTCTGGCTAATAGGGTCATGCATCAGTTCTAGCAATGGATTGGTATGGCAATGAGACGCTCCATAATACCCCATTCACCAATATGACGATTAACGGCAAGCCTATTGCGGCCGTGCAGAACGTCGACAACTTTTCCTTTGCGTAAGTCTTTTTTTGTCTCAGCTTATTGATGAAAGATATATCTATTCATTCTACATTTTAGACGGGTGTATGCTGCTGGACACGAAGTGGTCAGTTGACTCTCCTGAGGATGGCGATATATCCACTGATGCCTGTTACGTTATTATTAGCCTGCCTTTCAGCCTCAAGCAGCTTTGGAGATTTTCTCGCAGGTTCTTCGTAAAGAACAGCTTCACTCTGTCCAAAAGTGAATTTGGGAGCACATCGTGAATCTGGTTAGGTTCCTAGCGTACTCGAGCAGTGAGCAAACGTCCCTCCTGAGACCTTTAATCAAGCGGAGCCAAACTTCCAAATCTACTTATTATATACGAGAATGAACCCAGGTGCTTGGTGAATGCAATTCTAGACCCACACACCTCAATGTCCACTCCTGCTGGTCTTGCTGGCAGAAGAATTTTTCTATCGCATTTGGAATGCAGCAACAACTTGGCACCCGAAGGCTTTTAGTTCATGTTTGCCGCATGTCTCACTTCTATGATATGTTCCATCATTGAAGAGATAGTGTGAATTGGTCAATGCCAATCACAAGAATTGTGTATGTTCAACTACAGAATTTTCTTCGGCGACTGGCATATGGGTTGAGACTTATTTTGCTGTGCTAATAATATTTGTTGTAGGTCCCTTCGCGCGTGAAATGCACTTCCTGTGTTAGATATTTGACTTGTATAACATCTAGTGGATGATAGAGCACGATGACAGAAAAACTCTCGTCTTGCCAATTATATCTTGCTGGATGTGGCACTCTATCATATGCAACGGATCGCGCCACCCCGTGACTGTGTGAATCGGACATCAATATTCAGCCATGGGGGGATTCGTCGGACACTCATCTTAATCAGTCTTAGCCATTGGAGTGGCGATCACATCAGAGTCAAAATCTGTTTCACTTGGGTCACGTACTAGGTTCGAAACCTGCTGACATCAAGTTTTTTTTTCCCTATCAGGATGCTTATGCCTTAAAATTTGCTCATGGACGGTTTCTCGGGGGATCCACTCAACTTCGTCCTGGCTAAAGTGAGAATCCCAAACATGTTGACAGAATCCAAATCTGTGTCTTTGACTCTGCCAGTGCAGGTTCGAAACTTGCAGACGACAATTGCTTTTTCTATCGGAACACCTCGGAGGTCCATCTTAACTGGTCTCAGTTGCGTGGTCACACGACAGAATCAGAATCTGTCGAACCTGCTGATGATGCGGTTTTCATGCCGAATCCATGGACAGTTCCTTGACGGTTCATCTCCAACGGTGTTAGCTAAGTGGTTTGCAGAGTCGAAATCTGTTTCTCTTGGCCTGCGCAGGTTCGAAACCTACCGATAATAACATAACATTTTTGTCTATGTATCGACACACACCTTCAAATGACATTCACTCATGGATGGTTTCCTCAGAGCTTTATCCAGTCAGTCTTAGCCATTTGGTCGCTTCAACAGAATTAAAATCTGTTTCTCGTGGATCCAGCAGGTTCGAAACCTGCCGACGATAAGGTTTTTTTCTATTGGAACACCTTGACATTCACTCATGGAGAGTATCCTCAGAGGTTTGTATAACTGTTCTAACCCTTGTGGTTGCCACAACAGATTTAAAATCTGTTTCTCTTGCATCAGGTTCGAAACCTAGCCCCGACAAGGTTTTTTTCTATTAGAACACACCTTGACATTTACTCATGGATAATGTCCTCAGAGATTCATCCAACCAGTGTTAGCCATCCGGTTACCACAACAGAGTCAAAATCTGTTTCTCTTGGAGTTGGTTCGAAACCTGCTGACAATATTTTTATGTTGTATCGGACGGAATTACAATACAAGATGTCTGTACACTATGTTTGCTGTTGTTTTTTTCTCTTCTCTTGAAAGTAGCGTCTCTACAACGCACTCTTGACAGAATGGGAATATCGAGTTAGGAGAAAAGCAATCACATGTGGAGCACGCACATGGGGTTGACATGAATTGCTTCTGTGGGACCAAATGTTCCGTCCTTACATATTGTAGAGATATATAGCGAATTGTTTTATGTACATGGAGATAACGCAGTGCATGCATGTGGTACGCGACAGAATTCATACTGCCAGGCCTGAGCACATGCCTCACATACCACTGTAATTCAATCATCATCCGAACGACCACAGTAAGCTTTCAGTTTGAGACGTAATGGACTGAAGACTGAAACAGCAGAAAAATCCAAACAAAAACGTCTCGCGAAGTGTATGGTATTTGGTATATTTTGAAACGACCTTACATCTTCCATAGCCGTTTCCTTCTAAAAAGCCATGCAAAAACGCACATGCCCATAGAGTATGCACACAATATACACATTGCTTTCATATTGCCCACGAACATAGTCTGAATATTGAGATTGATCAAACCGGTGGCCACATTTGACTGAGCTTAGATGTCAGGACGCCGGATGCAGGTTATATTAGGAAGACGAACCAGCAAGAACAAGATGAATGCATTCTTATTGATAGCCTCCAACAGTGCAGGTGCGCTGCTTTTCGGCCCCTTTTCCCCAATGAGGAGCCGTTTGCCTGAAGGATCGGTTGGATCTCGTATCTTTGACGTTCTGGTAGGAAAGAACATCATATCGAGGAAAATATAACCAAGGATGAAAGAGGTGTTGTAAGCTGCAACCCAGAGGACATATGAGATGTTTGCCTAGGAATCAAATCAGCACATGTGACTTTCACACGAAACCATGTACGCAAAGCAAAACAAGCAGGACGAACCATTCTTCTCGAAACTTCTAACCCAAGCCTTACGAAGGCCAGAAGCATCCACCAAATCACTGAATATGACAGCAACTCGATGACAATCTTTGCATTTTGTCTGGGTGCTGAAGGATCAAATTTGCT
This sequence comes from Suillus cothurnatus, assembly GCA_016758765.1. NCBI lineage: Eukaryota > Fungi > Basidiomycota > Agaricomycetes > Boletales > Suillaceae > Suillus > Suillus cothurnatus. The sequence continues at coordinate 135,532 of JABBWL010000059.1, read as the reverse complement.
AGATCGGTAAGAGGATGGCCCATCGAGTAACTGCTGCTGCTGCTTCCTGAAAAACGAAGGGGAGGGAGGAAGTATGACGGTCCCTAAGGACAGGCCGAGTATGTGGATCGAAACGTAACCTGGCGGAGAGCGATTAGAAGACGTACATCCTACAAGAGTAACGAGTTATACCCAACAAGGAGAGCAAGCCCTCTTTGTTCGCGGAAATAATGTTGCTCCGTGGGGCGTTGAGCAGAAAGTCCTTCATTCCTCCAGACGACAGTGCGAATTGATGTACTATTCAACAGGCATCCAATTCAAAGTTTCTTATGACAGCCGGGCTATTACTTACAAACTCCAATCCAAAGACCCAGCAGGGCGATGGGGATACGCAAGATGATAGGATGCAACAAGACCTCAATGATAGGCAAAAGCGCAAGCGTGAGGAAGAAATTCCAGTGTACGCCGTACTCTGTCACATGTTCCTGTTGTAGCTGTTAAACACTGAGCGTGACATGAAACCTATGCAAGACCCTACAGGATATTCAGTGCCTTTCACGAGCACGACGCGGAGAATGCCTAACACAATGATGGGTATCATCTTACGGGAGACGGACTTCAGTTTAGGAAGAACTGGAGCCTGGAGGTAAGATATGTCTTTGATGATTGGAATCGCAGACACCACGCCTTGAGAGAATACAAACGAGCCAACGCCGATGTCCATCTATAAATCAAATTGTATGAAAGTTGAAGAACATGATATATTCTGGACACACCAAAGACACACCATACGTCTCGCACTTCGCTAGAAAACGGGGGAACACTGGAAAATCAACAGCGAGTATAGACAGAACTGTCATTAACATCATGTGAGCACGGTAGGTGGTCAGAGCTGGTAAGGGTCTGAGGGACTGAGATAAGTGCGTCGGAGAAGCCTCTGCTCGACTTCTTCCATCTGGCGAAGCTAGTTCATCCCGACCTTCGGCCGGTAAAGGCGTGCCTCTTTCAAGAGGGGGAAGAAGGAGTAAAACAAGCATAGGTACGAGTAGTAGGAGAGACAGTGCGCCGGGAGCTTCCGCGAATAAAGTCATAGACAATAACAGAGGCATGGCAAGTATTACAAACTCTGCCAAGAAATATGCGGGTCCAAATGCTTGAACACGCGAACGCAGTGCTGAATGAAGGGCGATCGAGGACTGAAGATGGTTAGCTTGCTGAAGTGGAAAGACACGTAGGGATACACACCAATGCAACGCCACTTATCATATTTACATGAAATACTGTTGAGCCAGTCATTCCAGAGACAAATGCCTCCTTCGAGGCCTTGTAATCATTCATGGTGATCTGCAATAATATGGTCAGTTGCTAATTGTGGCCTGCAACACCATATAATGTGTCGTCGGACTACAGGCTGCAAGGTGTAGATGTTGCCGAGAAAGTCCTCAATCTTGGGCCTTCAAAGTATAGTAACTTGAGCCTTGGCCCAGCTAAGACTCGGAGAGGTAGCAAAATTGGTCATAGTCTACCAAGTTGTAGGCTCGGCAAAACTTTCCGAGGGGTCAACTTCCCATAGGTGCCACTTTTCCGGGGATACATTCTTTCTTTGGTAAAACAACTTGCCAAAGGTTCCTATTCGGGAGTAATAACGTCACGTGTCTGGTAAAGCGGTCGGGCGAGTGGAGTTTGAGACCGGTTGACCCCCAAGTTGCCATATGTTGCGACGTAAGTACTAATGACATGGAACGAATAACCCAGCAGGCCATGCAAATATTTGCCTCCTTATCTGTCTGCCATTTGACTCTCTCATATGGCCGTTTTCACAAGGCCTTTGAAGCTATGCCTTCCCCACCAAAACCAGTTGACCGTGATCACGACCAGAAGACCGCCCACAGCGACAATTGCGTAGTTCATGTTAAGGACGTTCACCGGGTATGCCGTAGGCAGGATGAACAAAACACAGACGAAAATAGTGAACTGTATGGATAATGAATGGGAATGTATGATAAATGAAGAAGTCGCGTACCAGAAAACTGGCGAAGTTCACTGGCCATGACCATTTTCCGAGGCGGAATGGTCCAAACTCTTGAATACTAAATCCATGAAAACAAGTCAGGTGTGGTTCGAATACATCATTGTCAATGACGAACGAGTCAGTCCAGAACACGCGAATGATGATGGGTTGCATGTAGCTCAACATCACCGATATGGCTGCTGAGGATAAGATGGCGTTGAACTGTGAAAGCGCAAATGCTGTCAGAATAAATAAATACATGAATGAGTCGGATCGACTGACCGCAATCGCAGACCCGATGTAGGCGCATGATATGATGCATCCTATCAAGACGCTAGTCCATACACCCCAGTATGGTGCCTGGAATCGGTTCAAGGTCATAAATTGTTTTTTCAACGGGAATGCATTATCTCTTGCGAGCGCATAGAACAGTCTCGAACTTGCAGTAAATGTTGTGATTGCAGCCATCACTTGAGAAACCATTATCACAAGCAAACACATTTGCGACAAACGAGGCCCGACTGCATCGTAGAAAAGTTGAGCAATCGGGATGGCAAATGTGGTGGCCTGAACGGAAGCGATATCCTGAACTGCGAAAAGAAGTGCAAGCAAATATGCGATGCCGATTAACCAAGAACCTGCGATGCTGCCAACTACACCAAGCGGAGCCAGGATCTCCGCCCGTACAGCTTCTTCCGCTACTTGAGCTGCTGTCTCGCACCCCTCAAGTGTGTATACAGCCTAGAGGTAAGGTCGCGCCGTGGGTTATATAGTATAACAGGTATAGAGCTGATCCTCACTTGAAGAAACCCAAGAAGCACAACGAAGCCTTGGGATTGCCAGCCAGTGAAGCTAATCGACCAGTCAATGACTCTTTCATTCATAAAATGAGTAAGCTTACTTTTGAACATTTGTAAATACGAAGTCGGCAGAGTTCTGTCAGATAACACAGATGGCGCGTGAAGGAAACAGATTTGCAGTTTGACCAAACCTTACCATCACGGGTGCTTTTACAAGCAGTGTGGTGACTAAAGTAACAGTGCCTCCGAGCGTCCACCAAACGAACAACGTGCTCATATGTCCTATAGCTTTCGTTCCAATAGTATTGACGATGCCAGAGAATATATTTACGGCCCATGCGACCGCAGGCGATTTCTAATCTGGTTAGACTTCTTCCTTGCGCAACCTCTGCCATGGACGAAAGGTATAGAGCGGCACTAGATTACAAATCATAGGTTTTGGTTCGATGGTGCAAACAACTTACCTCAAATTAGCAGAAATACCAGTAAATACCATGGCCATGGAATAAAGCCAGCCAGTAAAGACTAATAATTCATTCAGGCATTACTCAGAGGATGAAAATCAAGACTTACAACCAAGGATGGGCACGTCTGGTTTCATCTTGCAAACCCAGAAGTAGAGTCCTCCCATTGTTGGGCTGCGCGAGAATCTGAGACGTAGGCTCTGACAGGGCATGAATTGCTCACTATGCACTGCAAATCTCGGCAAAGCTGCACGCGATCAGAAGCATAAAGAAACTGCAAATCTGGATAAAATAGTTGTTATTGTCATATTCGTGGGGATTGCAGCGTCAAACTCGCATTCCATCCCCAAAATAAACCCAGCGGGCCTCCAGAGAACAACCCCGTCTGAAGGGCGCTGCTCATTCCGTTTAGAATGCCGATGGAACAGAATGATATCCCAAGCACTCCGAAGAGAGACATCTCGCGGCGGAATTCAGGTCTATACCCCAGGTCCAGAAGGCGTTGGTCGGATATGGTAACATTGTGTGCTTCTTCCTTGGCGATGAACTTTCCTTCACTGAAGGATGAAATTTCTGGCTCGCCCATAGTGAATATGAGACACGTAAATGATTGTGATTAGGGATAATCAACGTTATATAGAATGGAACAAGCAGAGATAAGGTGAGAGCTCAGTTCTAGAACCAGCTTTATACTCAGGTCCGGAAGACATTGGTGGGAGAGGTAAGATCGTGTGGCTCTGCCTTGGCATTAACCTCTTTCTCTCGTAGTGGAGTAGTTACCTTGACCTTGGCGGACGTGTCCTACATTAACAGTCGATATTAGAATAAACAGGTGACTTACTGTGAGAGAAAGTAGATACGATAAGACAAGCACCATTTACTTTTGGACAGTAGACGCCACGAGATAAAATGTATTGGATAAGCAGATCAGCGTTTAAGCCTTGAAGTTGACGGCGGAACACCGACTGAGACGATGTTGGTTCAGTCACCTGATTCCCTACGGTAATGTCTCTATTCCTGCACTTGAGTCAGTTGACGGTAAATGAGTATGCATGACAAAGCTCTGTGATTCACAACCCCCTGATAACTTGTGCGTATATCGTTGGCCACTACTGCTGCCAGCGGGTGCCATCATAGTCCCTCGTCCACAGTTGATCATGATGAAGCTCGCATTTGTCCGAGTAGCTTCGCCAATGTTAGTTGTAGCTTGAATGGAGACAACCTGGTCGAAGTCGAGCAGTCATGAGTGCAAAATATCAGGCACTGCCTGATCGGGACCTTCTGAGTCCTGATCAACATAAATCGACACGATTAGAATGTGAAGTTCACCTTCTCCCGATTGTAGCAGTACAGCCCCAACGGTTCGAGTCACTCATCATGATGGCTTCCATACGAGAGGCATGATCCACGAGATTTCACACGGGCCTTTTTTCAGGTACCAGGATCCGACTAGTATTACTGTCTATTAGTACATGCAATATAAGTAACTCTCTACGGGATGGCCCACAGTAGCAACACAGCACATGCAGCACGTGGTCGACTCATCTCCTCGACAGGTTAACCAGTTGACAATAAGACTGCAGTCTCAATGGTGTTCATCTCCGCCGCAGCACTACCGCAATGTGTGCCTACGGTGGCATTAATGCTCCCTCACTGATTAACATGAGGCAAACACGTTTCATGAATTCTACTCATATCGAACATGGGTAAATTTCGCTTCCATGCCTGGCCGGCGCGGCTAGCATGCTTATCATGGCCATTGGCGTTCCATATAGACTGAGTCAGACAGCTGTACATGTGAGTTACCTTTAACATCCTCCAGTCGCTTCTCATCATCCAAGACCCCCCACTCACACTATTGAACGACGCGGCGTGGCCCCGCGCATATTCTAACACCTTCATTTTTCTACTAGTAACCCTACCTTCCAAGTGATCCAACAGGTTGAATCATTCAAAGCATGGAAGCCGAAACACAATCAGCATCAAGCACCTCTCCCGCTGTGAACGCCTTCCAACTTGTATTCCACATCGATGTATTTCTTCTCGTACTTGCGGGCGTGTTTGCCCTGTTCTCGCTCCCTCGTGCTGTTGCACGCTTCTCTCGCGCCGCGGAATGGCGCCATGGTCATATCCTTCGTGCCATCCCGCTCAAGCGTCGAGCACCAAAGCCCCCCACGCGCTCCGTACAATCTCCTCCATCCGGCCCCTCCGTGGCTGACAACCTTACGTCGGATGAATCACACACCTTTCATTCCGAAGCACATCTCATTCGACACCCAGCAGCAAAGGAAGAAGGCTGGTCACTCCCACCGCATGTTCGCGCATGGTCCTCGCGTGTCCCAACCTTCGCTAATATCCTGAGGTACAGACTGGACTCAAGCTTCTCTCTGGGTCAGGCACTGGTCCTGGCGATCTATTTTGTGGCTTTGGTTTATGCCGGATTTCTACAGTCAAACCCATTTGAGGACCCGTTGCGGACTGGATTCATAGCGGTGTCACAGATTCCTATCGTCTATCTGTTGGCGACAAAAAATAATATATTGGGGATATTTATTGGTCTCGGGTATGAGAAGGTCGGTGATTGTAATTCTTCATGTTAACTCTTACGAACTCTCCACAGCTCAATTACATTCATAGGTTCGCGGGTACGCTCCTCGTTATCGCATCCAACCTGCATTCGCTTGGTTACAGTGAGTCTGAGAAGGGCGTAATTGCTCAGCGCTGATGTCTGGTGGTCGCCCTTATTCTAGTTTATCAGTGGACGATAGATCACACATTTTCTACAAACATTCGCATGCCTGCACGCATATGGGCCTTTGTTGCGCTTGCCACTGTAGATCTTATGTGTCTATTTTCGATGCCATTTTTCAGACGACGGGCATACAATCTGTTCTACTTCTCGCATGTCGTGTTGTTCATCCTCTTTCTTCCAGCTGTGAGCCCGAATTGTCTCTATGCCATGTTGTCAGCTTCTGACAATGGCATATTCAGGTTCATGCTCATGTACCCAGTATTTGGCCATACGTCATTGCAGCCGCCGGTATCATCAGCCTCGACTACCTCATCCGACTTATGAAAACACGTGTATATGATGCACGCATACGTCCTATCCCCGACCTCATGCTCACACGTATCGAGATTCCCCAGCTCAATGCTGGTTGGAGGGCAGGACAACATGTACGCCTCCGCGTGCTTTCCTCCGCCATGGGATGGATCGGCTGGGCAGAGAGTCACCCATTTACCATTGCTACTGCTGCAAAGACACCTGAAGGCATGGTGTTATTGTGTAAGAAGACCGGTAGGTGGACGAGCAGATTGTACGATATGGCAACAGTTGCGGGATACGAATCAGATGAAGGCGCGTATGGGAGGACGGTGCAAGTTATGATTGAAGGTCCATATGGTAAGTAGCGACAGCCATTTCGTTAGTGGTTGTTAATTGTTGTGCAGGCGGACCAGGACATTGCGTGTTTGCGAGCTACTCCGCTGCGATATTCGTTGTTGGCGGAAGTGGGATTACATTTGCCCTCTCAGCTGTGCAGGACATCCTACAAGTAAGCCGGATTGAGCATTTTTGATTTCCTGTTTTCCGACCCCTGCTGCTAGAGAGATTCGGAAGGTGCAAGTCGAGTAAAAATCATAGAAGTCATTTGGAGTGTCCGAGATTCTGGTCCGTATTGTTGCCGTATTAACTGATCGTTCCTCATTCCCATCAGCCTCCCTCACTCCACTCGTCCCTCAACTAGCGGCACTTATCCAACAAAGCATCTATTCGCCGCTAAAAATATCTGTCCATTATACACGTGCATCCGACAACCCCCCGGGGAAGGATTTCCTCCCACCAGGGCTCACGCTCACCGCAGGACGACCGAAGATCGCCAAAGTCCTTGATGCAGTGATGTCGCGTGCGGTATCTTACGGCTCTAATGTCAAGTCCAGTATGGACATCACAGGTGTCGTGGTTGGCGTGTGCGGCCCAACGGGTTTGGGTGATGATGTCGCGCAGGTGATTTCTCAGGTAGATGCTAGAAGACGTTGGGCTGTCGGTGGGATTGAGATGCACGAGGAGTAAGCATTCGCTTAATCCCGGTACACCATCTGATGACCTTCGAACAGGGTATTTGGGTGGTAGGTTGACTTACTTCCCAGCGGCTCTTCTGCGGCATTACTGGAAAATGATGAGGGGCATAACATATTTAATCACCGCAGTGTATTTTATGTAGATGAGTCTCGGCGAGACAAATTCATATCGAGGAATGCAACACTTTCCGTCCATTAGGTCATTACCCCTTGTGAGCTCATTATTTTCATCTAATTTGAGCGAGATGGATCACGATTTCGTACATACTTACATAGTTGATCTGGCTTGGGGTGGGGTGGGCCACCGATCACCCGCAAGTTGAAGAATTAATTGCCCCCAAAGTGCTGCCTCGCACTGACGGCAACATTACCCTTATCATCGTCTGCTTGAGAGCGCATTTTGTAAACGCGACTGACGTGAGCAGAAACGGAAGGGAGGTTGCAAGATGTCAAGCTCAAAATGAATGAGTTTTATGACCGTTTTTATGACCGCATGCGGGGATCCACTGAGCAAAGAAAGCTCCAGGCCTACTGAGACTACACGACACATGACCAGTTAATTCGATCAATATATCTGATGGTCTAGTTGAAAGCATTATAACGCTGACTATTTAGCAGAAGCTGGAGGTGCGTCAATTAAGATCCTCTATAAAGAAACGGATGAGCTCGCAGGTACATGAGAAGATAGCGCGTACTAACATGGGGGCGAAAACACGAAAGCTGATGCGAAAGAAAGCATGATAAACACGAATAAGGATTAGAGCAGTTAGTAGTCAGTTCCCGAGCTTTGGTTCTATGCAACAGCGTTAAACCGCATCTCATTTTTCACCACACTGAACGTCCTTCCTCTGCCCTACCCAATGCCACTTCCAAACCTAAAGTGTATTCTTCCCCGTTCCGTTCAAAAACCACCTCTGGCTTGCTATTCCCTTATCCTTCTCACACATGCCTTTTGTCACACTAGCTTTCCCACAGATAGGCACTGGAGCATGAAGGTGTGCATAAGTGAGATAAGACTCGCTCGCTGCGACGGGTGGCGCCGCAGTGATGGGGGTGGCTGGTGGTGGTGGTGCAGCGTAAGCCTGCGACAGATCCTGGCAATCCTCGTCATTCGACCTCGAAGAGAGAGATGGACTACGCGGGCGACCTGAGCACGTGGGCAAGGACATAGCACGAACTCGAGGAGTGAATGGTGGAGTTGTTACTAACGGAGGTCGCGTAGGCGGAGTTTTGGGGGGAGAGGTCAAGCGCAACGTTGAAAGAGGTTGGAATAACAGTGCACAAGCATCGAGTGATCCATCGTCGGACTCATCATCATCAGTGTTATCGTCACCAGTGGCAGCCTGATAAGATGGGGGAGGCGTCCGTGGCCTAAACAAAGGGAGTTCCTGTGAAGGTTGAGAGCAGGGATACATGCTCGTAGTCCGCGCACGCGCATGAAAGGGAGAGCAGAAGAACGGATCATCAGTCGCACTGACATCTCCCTCGCTAACACCGAATCTCTCGTCCGGAGTGACGACAGATGTACCTCTAGCAGGTGAATTCGGCGATGTAGGGCTTTGCGGGAAGTCGATCTTGGAGGTTCTCCTTTCGGAATACCCTTCCTCATCGTCCCCTTCCTCACGAACAGGAAGCAACTTCGTGGGACTCTCGAGGAACGAAACACGCAGGGGACGCTTCGAAGCCGCTGTTTCTCCACCACGTTTCAGGCTAATATCTCCGTACTTGCCATGGCGAGCAGTGTCTTGCTTAGCCACATCATCTGCGCTCCACACGTACATGGCTAATGGTGACCGCTTGACAGGTCTGCCCAATAGAAGGCCAGTCGGAATAATTGGTCCATTCACCTTTGTTACAGGAGGTGTGAGCCCAGGAGGTTGATAAGGAAAATGCGCAGCAGATGGGACCGAACCATCCCATACCCTCGCACTCGGGCTAGAACCCGGAACAGCGGCCGAATATAAGGTTGGTGCAGAAGCCGCAGTGACCTTGATGCCAGCACTCCATGCACGCCTGCGTGCCCTAATTTCAAGTTGCCCCTCGGACTCAGGGTCCATCAATCCACATCCAAAAGAGTTTTGTGACCATAATAAACCCCAATGCTCCTCACGTGCACGAGTGCGCACAAAAGTTAGAGCATTTCGAATTCGCGAAAGTAAGGCAACACGAGTCGAAAGAAGTTCCTCCACATTTGGAATGGACATGCGCTTAGGCAGACGCGACGGTGATGAAGGAAAATGCGAGGGTAATTTCTGCGGATGCACCGCAGATCGGTAATTCCATGGCACCGCGGTAGTAGGCTTGGCACAGACATGCGGCGCAGTAGAGGGATATCCGGAGCTTGAATGAGGAGGCCGAGTTTTCGGATGAGAAGTAGTTTTTGAGACAGCCATCGGAACTGAGTCAGAATGACTGCACTGCTGAAAGCATACACCGTTCTCAGACAATCCTGGTAATGTAGCTGGGAGCGGCAAAGGCAGCACTTCACCATCCTCGGGGGTACGTAAAGATGTTTGGACTTTCATCTGACTCATCTTCGTCAGTGGCATCAGACGGCAAACCAGCAAATATCATGTCGGCATAATAGTCGCCGCCTTCATAATCACTTCCAAAATCCTCGTCAAAATTTAACTGTCCGTCGTCGAAGGTGAACTCCGTTCCTGGGCGCAGGGCACCAAAATTATCGAAAGCAACATGGTCATCATCATCCCACACGTCACCAAAAACGTCAGTTCCAAAACCGAAGCTCTCACGTAAGAGGCTACCATTATCCACGCTGAACTCAAATGCGTACGCGTCCAGCTCGTCGCAAGCACTTGAGTTACGGACATGGCGAATTGCGCCCCATTCGTTTGCTACAAACATTTCAGAAAAACAGAATTCTAGAATAGAAACAACCAAACCTTGTCCGTGACGAGGATACACGACGCAGTCATCATTTTCACCCTCAACTTCCTCGAGAAATGGTGAAGGTGCACGCCATTGTCTTTGAGTTTCCTCAGAGCAGCGCTCCCCAAAGTCAAGAGCAACTCTCCCCTCGCTTTGTGTCCTGCCATGTTTGCGAGCCGCACCGCGCCCAGGCTGCCAGGATCTCTCGATTTCTCTCAGCTCAGTGCGAGTTCCGGTAGCCATACTACGGAGCACCCATTCAGTGTACCCTGCGTAATGATTGTGAGCCGAAAGCGCGGAAACGACATGCCGTCTCCAAGCATCTATGAGAGTAGCGCGTGCGCGGCGACGGAGAATCGGCGGATCTGTTAATGGTGGGAAAGCGGAGTTACAGGGGGAAACAGGAAATTGCGGGATGGGAGAAAATGATGTATTGCGGGGTGTAATAGGGGGAATTGGCGGGAGGGGAGGCGGAGACGAGGGGTAGGGTGTGGTGGGTGATGGAGGAGGGGCCGGAGGCGGAGATAAGGAACGTGGCACCAACGAGCTGAAGAGCAGCCAAACACAAGTCAGTCTAGAGAAGGCGCAAGGAACACGACAAACGTACGAAATTAATGAAAATAGCAGGGAGCGTTGTTTCTTATGCCTGCTTAACTTCGGAGACTTCGGGGGCGCGCAGGATATGCTAGGGATATCCTGCGAACTAACCACAGTACTGCAGATACTAGCGGAGGTGGCGCATTCGAAGCTGTCTCGTCGAGATTCCAGCTCAGAGCACGTTTTAACATCGTCAACGACGCCCTGAAGCATTTGCATGCATTGTGAGTTCATAGGCAGCTTTTCAATGCGCCCACCAACGAAGCTCACGACGACCTCCTTGTTTGGTACATCAAACATGACTTCAATTATCCGGGCGACGAGGCCAACTGAACGGTCGAACACGTGGATGTTCTGCGGAGGTTCGAGGCGCAACACGGAGGTCAGAAGGTGTAACTGGTTCGACCACGCAGGGGGAGTAGGTAAATTAGGAAAGTTGATCGGAAAAGAGACGTTGTAGAGAACAGTGCCATGTGATACGGAGGGGACGAGACGAATGAGCATGGTGATAATTAATGGAGTGAGGTATTATAAAATCTAGTGAAACTGGTAGGCTCTTCGTTGCAGTCCACATCCAGTATGCAAGAAAAGCAGAAACGGGACAATCCGTTGGTTTTCTGCACTGTACGTGAGTTTACGTTAAAGCTAATTTGTGGCAGGCTACTATATCACGAACTCTGATACGTACAGGGAGTTCGGGACCGTAACCGCTTTTGTGAGCAACCCAGCCAACCCATGTTCATAAACACAGGATCCAGTGCTTTGAGTGAGCCTGAGCATCGTAAATATATATTGCTGGCCAGTCGTGACAAGCTCAGACTTGATGGGAGTACTAGTGCTAGTGAAGATTCGTGGCCTGCCAGCGTACATATGAGGCTTTAGACTAATGCGTGACAGTCACAAGCATGCTTCTCTCAACTGAGGCCGGCCACAACGGACAGACAACATTATATTATTACTTGGGCGATGGAAGGGGAACCAAACGCATCCTTCTGGTATATAGCTGCCACCCCCTTTGTTGCAACCTCCACAATGTGGGAGGCAGCAAACGCATCGGATCACTCTAACGTTTGGAAGATTCTCCGGGCCGACTCGGAAGCGTGCTAATCTTGAAAAACTCGTGGCTTGTGTATGCATAACTTGTTCGTGTACGGATTATTGGTCCGATAGTACTGGCAGTACCATCAGTAAAGCGGTACCCCAAAAACCTCGAAATGATCCCACATCATACCCTAGGGCAATAAAATCATTTGTCACCAAAGAGATGACAGGACAGCGTCAAGGATCAGCCTGTCCCCTACCAGAATTTGTGAGTCGAACACGTCCGAAGCTGTGGGTTCCTCTGATTGGTCCAATATATGCATTGGATGACCTATGAATGATCAATGTTAATGAAGGCCTGACTTGTCCAGCCTACAGCACACGGATATCGAGGCACCTAGTGGTAACTGAATTAGATCATCGATGTGAGAATCGTTATGTAGAAGTAGGTGAATGGTGAGGATGATGATCAACATGGAGCGGGACTGGTGGGGGTCTGGACAAACTGGGAATACTAGTGTGACCGTAATCGAATTTGGCCAAGGCTACTTACCTGCAGTGATTGGTGAACCTCGCTTGTAAGCGGCGGGGATCCGATATGAAAACATCGTGTTCTTGCTTTTCACTAGGTAGTACAGCCAGTGCCAGCAGGTTCTTACCCAGCCTTAAAACTTGATGTATGTCGAATAAGTTGTTCGAGGAAAGAACAGGTCGCAGAATGGAGAGAGCGTGGTCCAGGAACACAGTGGTACAGTGTACAGCTTTGCGATGCAAGTTCAAGTACCTGTGCTTCGAATTCGACGTAGAAAGTCAGCGAAGCGCCCACTCGAGGCCTTTCTGACGGTATATATTTGCTTGGTACCCTTCGACCTTTGATAATTCCCGGGCCAAGTAGTAAACCTACTACTTCATCTCTCACCGTGACCATCCCTTACCGACTCATTGAGTCCTGACGTGACAACATGGGGAATAACTGTCAGTCAGCAGACAGAAAAGCGCAAAGCAAGACATGCGCAAACCCTCAGTCCGCCTCAAAAGTCCTCACAGCGGTTTTCAACTTCCTCGTTGGCAGCATCGGTGGGATTGAGCAAGCGCCCGCCACGCCAAGATTCTTCAATTCCACCATCACCCCCACCAACCACCATTGTTGCTGTGTCGGAGCCAGAGCCACAACCGGAACTACAGCAGCACGGCAAACCGCCAACGCCGCCACCGCCTCCGCCAGAAAAGGAAAGTATACCGGAGCCTATTTCTGAGGTGAGATTTGTATTGGCCTGCTTAACGGCCGCTTCCAGATCTCATCTTCTCTCGTTTCTATCATCTACCCGTTGTTCATTCCATCGGACGACGACGATCAGGACTCTTACGCTCAAGGAGCAATCATGCCATCTCAATCCTCTACCGTTCCTTGCCAGGTATGTGCTCCCAATCTGTCACCACACTTATCGTTCTGAGAAGGAGGGGCCAATTTATTCCTCATCATTACATTATCGCTCTTTTTGGTTTTCTCGTTCTGATATTACCTACTTGCTTGCTGCAGTATCGCACAGGTCGGACGCTTGGAAGCGGCACCTATGCTATCGTAAAAGAGGCCATACACATCAAGACAGGCAAATACTATGCTTGCAAAGTCATCAACAAGAAGCTCATGGAGGGAAGGGAGCACATGGTGAGCATCGATACGCTGCCTGCTTTGTATTATCTCGCTGCGATGTGGCTGGGGCGCATCCTGCAGTTGAACCTGTGTTGTTCTATATATTATGCTGTCAGTAACGTTACAGCACGTCAGTCATGGGAAAAATCATCGTGCTACGGTGATTTTTGATAACGATCGTTGATCAGGGCACTGTGTAATGATCTACCAGCCGCCGCATCCAAACTTTTGCAGGCCCGCAGCTGCTTTCCCTCTTTTTGTGTGGCGTGTTGTTGCACCAACAGCACTGATTACGTTTTACTTCAGGTCCGCAACGAGATCGCAGTATTGAAGAGGATATCAAGTGGTCATCCGAATATTGTGACATTGCACGACTACTTCGAGGTCCGTGCACGGTGACTATGCTCTCGTACAGCGTGATAACCAGATGGTCCATTTCTATTTTTAGACATCACACAACCTCTACCTTTGCTTCGATCTCTGCACTGGTGGCGAACTCTTTGATAGCATATGTGCTAGGGGACAATATACTGAGGCGTAAGTATTTCCTGTTTCCATTTTACACATCACCGATTCCACGCACAAGTGACGCGGCTGGGCTCGTCCGCACCATATTTCAGGCAGTCAAATATATCCATGACTGCGGGATCGTGCATCGCGATCTCAAACCGGAGAACTTGCTCTTCCGTTCGAAGCCCGAGAAGACTTCGGAAATCATGATCGCAGATTTCGGTCTTAGTCGAGTCATGGAGGAGAACAAGTTGAGCATGTTGAAGGAAGTTTGCGGCACGCCTGGGGTGAGTTCGAGTTCTCTCGCTCCCGCACCTTGATTAAAACGCTTTGGTAGTACATGGCGCCCGAGATCTTCAAAAAGAGTGCGTCATTTTTATTCTATGACATTGCCCATTATCCTAACATTACTTCTAGCGGGTCATGGTAAACCTGTCGACGTCTGGGCCATGGGCGTAATCACGTATTTCCTGCTCGCTGGTACGCATATATGACATGCTTGTAATAATTTCAGTGCTGAAAGCTTGGTATAGGCTACACCCCTTTTGATCGCGACAACCAACGCCAAGAAATGGAAGCCATCATCGCTGGAGATTACAAGTTCGAGCCTGGTTTGTTATTTCTATTTTTTACCATCAGAGCCACCTCATACGTCCACAGATGAGTATTGGTCCATTGTCTCTGACACTGCCCGGGACTTCGTTGCTACTTGTCTGACTGTCGATCCCGACAAACGCCCGACTGCGGCACAGATGCTTGAGCATCCCTGGCTCGCATCTGATGTACCTCACTTCGTCGAAAACGAGACGGGTGAGCCGAGAGACTTGTTGCCACACGTCAGGAAGGCGTTCGATGCGAGGAAGACATGTGCGCCCCATATTCCCCCACTCGTGGAATTACTGAACGTGACTTTTCTTACAGTCCGAAAAGCCGTGTTTGGCATGATGGCGATGAAGCGCATGTCGACGCTTGCCCATCACATGTCGCCAGAGGCGCATAAGCTAAATGAAGATTTGTACCAGTTCAAGCAAGAGTCCGAAAAGGAAATACTCGATGATATGCAAGTCGTCCACCATCACAATGCCCAAGAAGAGCGATCGCTCAAGTCCCAAGACGATATCTCCATTGCAAAGGGTCCAAATGGGAAAGTGGCGCATGGGACTGACGTTAGTGAGAAGCTCGCTGCCGTGAGCCTGGCTGCGAAGTCAGGTAGCAACCCTAAGAGCGTCTGATACACGAGCGCTAGCCTCGAGATTCACTACAAGGTGGAATTACTATGCTGATATATGTGGAGGATGCACGCTCTTTTTCTTTGATCTCTCTATCATGTACTTGTTATCGATACCTGACATCGCACATATTAATTCCTATTTCTTCTGGAAATACTCCTATGCCTTGAGGGAGTGGAGTCTTGGAAGATGTATACTACGTTGACAGTCGTTTGGGAACATTGTATACTGTAGAACGCGCGGTGGAAACGATTGCAGTAATTGGTAGCTACATAGAACTATTCAAGACTTTCTATTTGTACTACATGCAGTTACATCAGTGGGTTTGATTGTGCTACAGAGTGCTACAAAGCACAACGTAGCGCTCTGTAGCAAATTACGTTTCCCTGATGTACATCAATTGTGCATTTCTGATGATGGACTACTGGACTACTTATTGATTAAGTGGACAACTGACTATAGGGCTGTACCATCCAGAAATATCCGACAGTGTCGTCTCGCACGACGCGCAGTGTGTAATAGGGGAAGCTTTCCTGTCGACAATCTATGTTGCCTATCATGACCGATCGGATGTACTGCTGAAAACATCTTGTTTGATCGTATCGCTGGGCATTCTGTGTAGGTGTTCTAAGTACAGAGCGCGGGCCGTATGAACGCCTCATGTAAATCGCAAAACGTTCTCCGGTGCCATTATGAATGTTTACAGAAGGTAGCAATTGTTCTAAGTAATGTGGAACCACCCTTTCTTACACTTCTTCACCGCGCAATAAATTTATTGGAGATAGTTAAGTCAGTAGTAGGTCCCAGAGACCGAGAAGTAAGGGGATACGATTGTGATCGGGAGACAGTAGACGCTGCGGCAGCATACATCGCTGGGAGTGATGTAGATACAATTGGTATTGAAAAATGCATACCCCAATTCAGTCGCAACAAAGCGGAGTGACAGATATGGAGGAGGAGGCCAAGTCAAGTCACCGGGCCATCGACCTTATACATTACCATCGGAGGTTAGGAGGGAGTCACCATGTTGTCAAGATCGCATTATCATCAGAGGTCGCTGAATGTCATTATAATCTCCGTGCCGCGGGGGCGGCTCAGGAACAAACTCACCTGAGATTCATATGTACACACTTGCAAGGAAGGAACATTGCAACTTGAAAATAGACTGGAAGACTTGAACGATTGATAACAGTTTGCTGTCCGCTCTTTCCGGTGGACCAAAATATGTGAATTGCATTGATCAAATGAAGTGGGCACTTGATGCTCGCAGCGTTGCAAAAAAGGTGATACTTGAAGCCGTTTGGTCTGACGTGGCATCTGTGATCACCCTTTCGATGTCGCAGTTTGACAGCCAAAACATTCGAATTGCTATGATGGAAAACTTAGAGCCTCGTGAACGGGAGGCATTTTCAATCTGACGCATCTATTTTCATCCTCGTACAGTCCGAAATCGACATAGAGCCCAAGGACGTCAGGATGCCAGGTAGAGAACACGGGTGAAGATTTAAAGGAACGCAGAGCGTCCTCCCTACAATTATAGTCAGTAGTGCTCCGATGCAAGAGTATTGTCAAAGTTTAATCACCTTGATGGCCATTGATCGCGCCTTATCAAGGCAGCCCCAACCAAGTGCTGCGTGAGCTCCCACACAGATTCTTGTTAAGCAGCAATTGCCGCATCGACGAGGATCATCGAGGAGAACATGGCAGGGAAATGCAACGCGGCTAATGTCCTGTGAAATATTGTGAGATTCGACAGATCTCTCAACCACGAATAGTATACACCGAGCAACCTCCATACGAGTGTCCCGCTACGACCAAGGTCCGAGAGGAGAAACTACACTTTAGACGTGATTCACCAATGGATGCAGGAACTCGATGAAGTTGGATGGGGAGAGATGTTTCTACCTCTTCTGGCATATAGTGAATGAGAAAGTTTGCAATGTCTCTCGCATTGTCAGTCCAATCAACTACTGTCAATTAGTTCCAACCGGGAGGTTATAAGAAGCGATCTCTCACAGCTACCACTGAGATTCTGTCTGTTCGACAGAGCAGAGTCCCCGTGTTGCACGGACTCCCACGACCATACCTCATCTATGACAACACAGGCAGCTAGTAAATAGCATAGATTGGTCTCACAAATCTAATACAAGATTAGATTCCGGGCATGCATGAACAGGCATCGCGAGGCTCACTTCCTTCGGAAAACCTGCTCCATGCACAAGGAACAAGGTGATCCCCTTCGTTTTGACTCCAGCCTTCCGGTCCTTTTTCACATATCGGTTGACGCAATTCCACAGTAATCTTTCGTCCGTGGTCCCGGAGTAGCCGTCCTCGCCTAGCCAGGCCTGTTGTTCCATGAGTTCAAGTGCTACATTCCTGATATCCCTCTCGGTTCTTTTTCTCGAAGAGCGAGGAGGTGGTTCGGGAACTGGAACATTTGGGCTGACTCTGGGATTGGCTGCAGGTATGATATGGGTGCTGATATTGTATGTACTGAGTAAGTCATCGGACCTAGGTCTGAAGGGCAGAGGCGGGACTTCGACGAGGCCTTCACGAGGTTTAAGCGGCACCCATGAACGGGGTTCACGCTCATCCGAAGCGTTGTAGGTGTGTAGGGATATGAGGAGGTCATGACTGTTAGGGACCGCTGCCTGGAAGTCTCTTGTTTGTCAAGCCCGCAGCACCAAGCCTAGGATTTTGCGGTGTATCTCGAAACCGGATCGCCTGGAATAACTTGCTGTAAAATATACTCAGCAAAGATGACAAGTAGCCTTTATACAAAAAACGGACCTGCATCAACCTGCATCATGACAAATCTTACCTCGCAACTTGTTAGTTTCCCTGCCAATACCCATCTGGACCTATGATAACGTCAAGGCTGTGTTCCTTTAGCTATTCGAACAGTGTGTAAACTTTGGCAGGAGAATAGGCATTCGGAGGTGATTTAGCGAGCAAAGGGGACGGATCTGGTGGGGTAGATTGGGATAACCAATCAGCGGAAACGTATTGTGGGAGTACGTGTTAAGGACGAGGATGGGAGGATGATGAGGAAGTAGTAGGCGCTGAGACTGCGCGAGTATTTAAGGTAGAATTATTGGTGAATTTAGGATACGATAGCTGACGGGATGGATGGGTGGGACGAGTTGGAGCTGGGGATGCTTTGAACGCCTGAGGCGTCATTGGCATTGGCTGGGTTTATTTCGGTCTCATGAAGCTCTCTGGCGAGTCTCCAGTCGGGTAGCACAGTGCAAGTGCTGTTTCAATTCGGGTTGACAGACACTGTCACATATACATGTCTAGTTGTTCCTACTAGGCTTCCGCAGACGTTCGGAAAGAACAATCAGGCTAAGCCTGTCTCAATATCAATATTATGATCACTAGGACCACTTTGACAGGCCTGGCAGCAACGAGATTGGCATAGTGATTGCACATATATATTAATAAAAAAAATGATGCCTCCGGCGGTGCTATGGTGGTAGCTAACGGTAGTTGACTGCATAATCATACAAGTAACGTCGATGAAAGTATTACCAATCTCATGTGCGAGAAGGTGGAAGATATTATAACGACCCAATACCAAACAATGTGAAAAAACCTTTTTATGCGCTCTCCGTCATGAGGTGAGGTTGTCCCGTGGAAATAGCAAGGGACGTGAGGAGCACTTCCCATGCTGTGTCAAGGGCACACCAGAGTCGCTCGTCGGCGATGCCCAGTGCCATTGTATTGCACCACGTACCGTGCACTTTAGCAATGTGCAGCAGAAGAGTTTTCACCGTATACGTATCGGCGATTTTCTGGGCGAACTGAGTGAGGAGAGGCATAACAGTGGTAGGATCATCACGGTAGAGTGGGGGTGGGGTGGGAAGTGGCATAAGCGACGCAAGAAGGTGGTCGATACGCTTCGTGTACAGGAATGTAGACAGCTGAGGGAAGACCTCAGGAGAAGGGATGCACAGAGGGATGACTGGTACTTTAATCTCCTGGCCAGCACACTCCACAAGTGCTGGCGTCGAAGTGGGTAAAATGGGAAGGTTCGCACAGTGGGTAGCAAAAACGAGATTGTGTGCGGGGAACAGCGTGACGCGACGGCGAGCAGGGGCCGGCTGGCGAGATGAGAATACTGCGAACATGTGCGTAGGCATGTCAGACGAAACATCGTTGACTATCATCGAAAGTTCCTTCGGGAGGACATTGGAAACAGGTTCGGCTTTGATGCCTGCAAGCACACGGAGCATGCTGAAAAGGATTCGTCAGACGATCGATCGACTGCCGGAAGAATCTAACTTACTCGGGCCCGAGGCATTCCAATCCCTCGCGAATGTAATCAATATGGGTGTGAACAAGTTCAGGTGCCACAGCCTGAAGCGTGGACATCGGGATCTCAGTGATCTCGGATCGAGGGAGGCGTCTGGGAAGAGAGACGCTGGCAGTGCTCTTAGACACTGTTGGGTCCCCCATTTCGACATCGCGAGAAATAGTGGGGACGTCCATCCGCAAAGCAAGGGGGGACTTGGACGGAGTTTGTCCCTTGCGCTTCTTGGCATGCTCAATTGCATGCCTGGGATGGTGTGCTCCGCCTGAAACGAGAGCTCGGCGGCGACGAGAGGCACCCTGGATACCGGTGCGAACTTTGAATGGTTCCACAGAGAGGCGTGCAACGGGAGGAGTGTTCTCAGAGTCGGTGTGACGAATGTAGTTAGCGGATTGTGATACCATTGTGATATGATGAAGGATATGGGCTTAGAATTTAATGGCAGGAAAGCTTTAAGTGCTTCGAGGGGTTAAACGCAAGTAGACGACGGAAAGGCAGATACAGAACGCGTTTGTCGGCGGGAACTCGACTGAAGACTCCATGACAGGAGGGGACCTTTATAAACCTGCAAGGGAAGAAGCAATTCAAGTTGATCGTGACGTGACTTTGCAAAAGCAATCCATCAAGTCACGCTACAAATTTCCTCTTAAGCAGATTGCTGGCAAAATTTTAGCTGCTTTTGGAAGTTGTTTGGGACCTACATGCGCAAACATGGACCTACTGAAGAAGTTTCGAGAAAGCAATCCACCGATTGTATATATACCTGCATTGTCCGTAACCGGCATATTCTCAATTATGTTTCAATGAATTGCTTCAGTTAGCTGTTGTTGCCTCACCGCCACAGGTGTGTCCACAGCACACCTTTGCGATTAAAATCCACCCGCAGTTTGATGCCGCATTGTTCCTGCAAAATTGTAGCCGAGAACCTCCGAGAACCTTTCGAGAGTTCGATCAACTAGGCCCTCATGGGACTGATGTTGCGTTCATGTGCGATCGAAACAGTCCACGAAGGCGTGGCTGTATGTCTCGGTGTTGACACCGGTCCACGTGACAATTAAATTAGATAAGCCAAGAGTTGAGGGTATATGATAATGAGATCATGAGATGCTGTTAAACCTTGATCCCAGTCAAACAATGAATTCGAGACTACATTTTATCGGGACGCGTCAGATCTTGCATTGGTCCAGCGATCGAAACAGTCCACTAAGGCGTGGCTGTATGTCTCGGTGTTGGCACCGGTCCACGTGACGATTAGATTAGATAAGCTGAGAGTTGCAGCGACTCGAGGGTATGTGAAGGTGAGATCATGAGAGGCTGTTAGACCTTGTTCCCAGTCAAACAATGAATTACAGACTGCATTCTATCGGGACGCGTCAGATCTTGCATTGGTCCATAGCAAAGACTCACCGTCGACAACGTCGCAGTCAGGTTGTGTACTAAAATGTACTGCTACAAAGTTCGCGACCATGCCATTAAAATCGTGGTAGAGGGTCTCGGACGGCGAAAGGATCGTAGTTGCTGTCCATACGATTCCAGCGGAAGGGAAGCACGCGGGTTTTGGCCGGATCGTAGAACATAAAATGCGACCGTGATCCACTCGAAATCTGTATATTAATCTCCAAGCCACAGGGGATTCAGGCTGTACAATAGAGAAAAATAAATAGTTATACCTAGCTGTGGTATAATGTGTTTGGGTACCGCCGGCAGGAGAGCAGGTGGCAGGTGGCAGGTGGCAGGTGGCCAGTGGCAGGTAGTTCACCTGGCACAGTCAAGGGCATCAACCATTCGAACATCAGCAAGCCAAGCCGACTCCTTATACCTTGCGTTGATCTAGGCAGGATGGGGATGGTCGTTGAAAGTGACGATGGTGATGTTCGGTCACTCTGACCCTGATTTCTGGAGGTACCGTGTTCACCGACCGATCGTGAATGTCGTCTAAGAAACCACACGACCAAGAGTGAGGTAGCCAACGGGTGGCGCAAGCGGCAAGAAGCGCGCATTAATCAAAATGCTGCCAACGAGCGGCTGCCCTCGAGTGTGGAGGACAGCCGCTCCTGTGTACTGTCCCAAATCGTGCTATGTGTTTGAGTAGGGAGTGGCGATGTAAGTGGGATCACAGAAGGAGAAAAGAGGTGGAAGGCGAGAAACAAATAAATCCCTAGTTGAACAGTTTATACAAACAACTCCCACAAGGACCTATGAACTGAGACATCACCAACAACACGTCGGCTGGCCTTGGGCCGATGGCAACAATACCGCGACGCAGAAATATACCTAGAACGAGTCGTCGGCGTATACTTGGGTAGTGTATGCGCGCACGGAGAGTTCAAAACTGAACTTCGTAATATTGTAATTTGTTAGACCTATGCCCCCTTCTGGATTTTATTTTGGCGGGAAGCAAAAAAAATAACATTATAACGAATGAAGAAAAATTTAAAGGGTCGAGACAAGTTGAGACCTTTATATTTAACAATTAATTACTCACCCATTGTCCTAGGCTAAATAATTAGAGTATTCTCCAGATCACCAGAGTCAAGGAAATTCCAACGATGAATATCGTTTTCCATTGAGAGAACTCGTACAATTTCTTCCCGAGTTATATCGCGTCCCGTTACATCCAAGCATTAATGGCTCGCTTCAAGTTCTTCGACTACGGAGATTGCCACAAGCACTTATTCAACTTGCATTAGATACTTAACGGCAGTCCTCTTCTCCAACTCGAAGGATCGGAAGAGTCGACATTCAGACTCGGAGGTCTAAGTCGGGGGAGCACCCAAGGTGCTAAGACCACAGCTTGTAGTCATAAATTAGAGGGGAACCGGCTTCAACACATTTTTGTTGGACAAAGGGGCTCAGTGATATCGATATGCATGAATTGTCTGTATAGGTCGGGTACAATATGAATCTTAAATTATTGATATTGTAGACAATGTTCAGTCACGAGATACAAACGCGATCACGTGACATATTTCGAACAGAAGGCGATGATTCAAATTGTAGTTTCGTTTATCAAATGCTTTGACGATGTCAACAACCACCCAAATTCTCTTCAACAGCCCAGCTCTGCATTCCCTTAAACGCGACCAATTGGTCAAATTATGCAAGATTCATAGTATCAAAGCTAATGGAAAGAACAAGGACCTTATCGAGCGTCTCCAGCTGCACGCACAGACACTTCCGCCTGATGATCCGTTGAGCATTGCAACGAGGGGCGACAAAAGTGAAGATGAACAAGATTCTACAGAGGAGGAAAGCAGTAAAGCATCTGCTATCGCGCGCCCGAGTGAACAATGGGAGATTGTCATGGATAGCATCGCCGAAGTTGATGAAGATGCTGGGAATACACTCAAAGACAACCGAGCGCGTAATGCCACACAAGCAGGGGAGTTTGGAACAAACGGAGGCAAAGGTATCTAGCTGACTCCCTTTTCGGGTGCTATCAAAATCAATGTATCTAACGTACCATTCAGCTTCAAGTGTTGGTTCCTCTCTCAAAGCCATAGCCACTTCTCTTGGACTGAAACGCGGGAATGCATCTTCTGAAACAACTACAACAGCCTCATCTAAATCTTCACTCACTTCCACCCAAAGTGGCAAATCACAGAGCACAGCTCCGACTGAGCTAGAGCCAGAAGTACAGCCCGTGCCAGGACAGAACGCTCTTGCAGGTCTCCCAGCACCAGACAATGCCCGCCTCAGTATATCTCAGGGACCTGCAACAACTACAATCCGTCTAGTCGCCTCCAACGCACCTGAAAACTCATTGTTTTCCCCGCCGAAGTTACATCCGTTCAAGACATCCTTCGATCTTGTGCCCCAAACACCCGGGGGAGCGGAAGGTGGCGGTGTATGGCCTCTCTCGCCTGGAGGAGCCAAACGCGAGCGCATATACCCAGATGTTCCGACATTTTCTGCCTTTGAACCTGTAGATGCCTCCGACATGGACATTGATGTCGACTTCCCCGGTATGCTCCAGTCATCCACGCCAGCCCGTACGAAGTTCAACACAGGCGCTACCCCGAAGTCTGACGAAAAGCCTTCTGATTTCCCGCAAGATTTATTTTCCCCAGCGCCACGGCTTACTCGTGCTCGTGAGGATGTGGGCGCATTCCGCCCACAGCGTTCTCCGGAGAAGCCAAGTAGCGAACTGGGAATACCCCGATCTGAGCCTTTCATCTTCGGGTCTCCTAATCCTCAGCACCGTCTTTCGAATGCGCAATTCCGAAGTGCGGCACAAAGCGTGCTGGACGACATGAACACGCGCCTTAAAACGGAGGGCGTCGCAAGCGTAGACTTTGAACTTTTAAGACACCGGCAACAGTCCACGCCAAGACAGTCTACTGCTAACCCGCAGCAAGAGAAGAAGGCTGGTACGAGTCAGCTATTCGATAAAGCGCACCAAGCACAATTCGATAAAATGGACAGCATCACGAGTCACTATGCTGCACGACGCGGGCTGCCATCTGATACGGAAGCCGCGCCTGTCTTGGGCAAGCGAAAGACAGCTGCTGAGCCCGCCTCCATCACTGGGAAGACGCGTAAGTCGAGCGTAGTGGTAAAGAAGGATCGCGTCCCTTCCACCTCAAGTGTGAGATTACGCCCAGTTGCGAAGAAAGTCGTGCCAGGAGGATTTGGCGATAATGACGATGATGATGATGGCGAAGAGCATGCCCAAGGGGATGATGGGCGGGAGCCCAAACGTGTTCGCGTCGACCCTGTTGAGGATGCAGAGTTGGAAAGGGAAGAGGCAAAGAAACTCAAGGAGCGTGAGGCCATCCGTCGGAAGTTGGATGCCAACAAAGCCAAGAGGCGCAGCAGCATGGGCAGGCCAAGTATAGGCAAGAGCGTCCGTAAGTTAGATCCTAATTCTGTCCGAGAAAATTATGGTTCGAATCAACTCTACTTATTTTGACCTACAGAAACACCCAAACAAACATCACGCTTTGGTTTCCTCTCTTCTGCAAAGAATCTCGTCTCAAATGTCTGGAATCGTGGGACAACTGGGTCGAAACCAAATGTCCCCGCCGCAAAGCCCGCACCCCAGACGAAAACTCCAGCCCCTTCTATTTCCTCCAAAGTAACCAAAGAGCCGCCAAAAGCGCAGTCGGTGTCTAAGAAACCCTCGATCATCCCTGGCTCTTCGGCGGTGCTACCCGTCCCTAAAGAGTGTGTGCCATCGGTCAGTAATGACAAACGCATGCCCTCCGGGACTTCGCTTGCACCAGTGGCTGATCCAACGTCATCTCGCACGTCGAAATCTCCTATTCAGTTCCCTGCTCCAGGGACGTCAAGCAGGAAGAGCCATAGTAGGAGTAACTCCGCTTCATCCCTCGGCGTTGCTTCGCGAACAAATAACACAGGGCACGTATCCTCCATGGGCTCGAAGACTTCTTTCACTGGTACATTAAGGGGTGCGACCATTGGCACGGTTCGAGCTCGCAGCTCTACCCTCATGGCGCCAACTGCATCATCACTAGCTAAGACTAGCAGGCTGCCAGTGCCATCGTTTTCCCCGCTCCAGGTGAAAGACAAGGCCAATGAGAAAGGGAAAGAACAGCAAAAGGAAACAGATGCAGTGGAACATGTAGTGAGTTCCCCGACGGTCCCCCGAAGTCAGGGTAGAATCTTCAGCCAGCCCTTGGCGCTGAATAACCCCTCGTCGAAGCCTTCGGGGCCACAGCCTCAGATGTCCCTTGCAGCAGCAGCTGCTACACTCGCTACTGCGAAGCCTCCAATCCCGCCGAAGCCAAAGGTTATGCTCGGACGACGGCCACGTATATCAAGGGGAAAGGTGATCGCGAAGTTGGCTTCGCAACGTGAGGCACAGCAGACTGGCACTAGTGCTATTCCGAGGCCACGCGCGGGCGCATCCAGTTCCCATGCGAGTGTCGGTGTGCCAAGGGTACGGTCTAGCATGAGCATAAACGTCAGGCAATCGCACGGTGTGGCGAAAGTGGGTGGGGATGTGCTGATGAGCGCAAAGAAGCGCACGAGGAGGAGCGAGTATGCGAGGAGGCGGAGTCGTGTAGATGGGGAGAAGATGGACCTGAAGGGATGAGCTGCGAGGTGTTTCTTTCTTTTTTTTACTGTCTCTTGTTCTATGCATTTGATCATACTTTGGGTTATACAGTACCATATCTACTTTACTAATTATGCAGGAACGTAACATTGATTAGAATATCATTGATGTAGGTTTCGAATGCTAGGTATTCTTGCACAATCAACCGTGAATAGGCATGCCAGCATCACAGAAAGTTGGGTGTGTTTGTTCTTCAACTTCGGGTATCCTCGATGGCAGGAAAGGTAGGAAACTTGAAGGTCCAACCATGGATGAATGCTTCACACGCATCCACTAGTACGCCACCCGACCCGAATCCGGACGTAATGCTTCCTTCCAAGTACCGATAAGGCCCGGGCGGTGACCTCACCTAATGATTTGCAACACTATCAGCACCTCGAGGTTACCTCTGTACTCGTTTCGGCTGCCATCACGGGAGGAAATTAATGATTATCTACAGGTAAGATATTAGCACGGGAGGGAGATGAAAAGAACGTCGGAGAAGAGAATTAGCAAATCGATTGCGATGCGTAAAGTAGGTGAGATATAAGCAGAAGCTAATCATGATCCTCGTTAAGCAAAAGTGTCGTATAAAGGCCATTTTAGCAAGATGAGCAGAGCAAAATCATTGAGAGGGTAAACGTCAAAACGGACACATGTTCGCTCAATTCGGGACCGATGTGATGTGAGACGCCGTGTTCCGCTGTCGGATTCGCCGTGCTTCCACTGTGACATTCCACGCTGTCTGCGCAAGCTCGATGAAGTGCGAGTCTCGTGGTCCCAAAGAGAGTATGTTCTTCCATAGTCCGTGATTGAATTTGCTATGTTCTCGGATTTGTTCGTCGTTGCATAGCGTTGCCATGATGTTAGCCATGGTAGGAGGGGCTGGAAATTCCCCTATCACCTCGGCGGGTAGGAGGCGGCAACATAGTAGGTGTGATCGTGTTTCAAGCCCAAGTCCGAAGAGGAAGAGTAGAGGGATAGAAGGAGCGTGTGGGACAAGCAGTGGGACGACGGGGAGTGTCACAAATTGCCCCTCGACATTTTCAGCGCAATGAGGAACCGGAAAAGTAGAACCAGGTGGGCTGAGCGGAATTATTTTGGAGCGAAAACCGCGGGTGAAGAGGTCAACACGAATAGGTACCAAGAGAGGCTGATAAGATGAGCCCCATTCGCTCTCTGGGATGTCAAAGACGGCGAGGACATGAGAGGGAATGTGAGCATCCTGTTTAACACGCATGTCCAAGGTTGTCGGGATCTCGGATGCCGGCTCTAGCGTCGTCTTTGCAACGTTAAAACGAGAACAAAGAAGGCTGTGCGGATGCGTTAGCGAGTGTCAGCTGGTGCCTGTGACGGAGAACATACTCAAGGAGATCAGAGTCTTCAGCCGGGATATATTGCTTTGAAGGTAGTAAACGCGGCCGGCTGCCACTCATGTCTGAAACTTGCAAGGGAGGGTGATACCCAATGTCGAGGGTGCGTGTGTGATGAAAGAATGTCGAGGAAGTTTTGGATGATCTGTTGGAGTGTGGTATGTTCGTCAGATTCCAGACTCTAGTATTTGAATACGGTTAGTAAATCTTTGTAAAAATTTCAAGTCCATGACATATTCCGCAGCCTAGGCGGACATAGTCAAAAAAACCGAAGGGTCAGACATACCTTATATGATTTTGGGGGATTTAATGGACCACGATTTAGTCGCAGTGGGATACAATACGTGACGTGGAATCAAAAGATCGTCAAAGGAACAGTCAAAGGGAAAAGATCATGGCCACTAGCCAAAGAAGGAGCAAGACTTGTGAGAATCTCAGATGAGAGCGGGAAGAAAGTGTGAAATTAACTGGAGGTTTGACGCTCGTCCCGTTTTAGTGTGACTGATATAATTACTGACAAGCCACGAGGCTGATATGTCGTCCTTTGTAGTACCAGGACGTAAATTTCGGGTCAACCGAAATTAGACTGGTGCTGTGTAGCAACGTTGATAATTTAAAACTAGCTTGATGAGAGATTTTATGACTCGGACAACTAAAACTGACCGAGAGAACTTGAGCAGTACCGGCGGTCGATTCTGAAACGTCTTCGAATGAATAATATGAAGCTTCGATGAAGTACTTTGATCGAAGCTCACCCTTGTAAGGTACAATCCAAATTAAGAAACTATCCAAATAAGTTCAAATAAAATAAACAAAGTTGGTTACACCTTCGGGTTCGGGCAGACTTTGAAATAATATTATCCGCAAAGCGGGATCAAAAATCAATTACTGACGTGTCAATTTCTCATGGAATGCGGTACCTCTCCGAGTCTCTTCCGGTGTCACGCACTTCTAATAGGGGCTCTACTCACCGCTACTCCATTTGTTGATGATGACGATCCCTTTAAACATAATTATGTAGTACATACGAACAATTACGTTACATTGTGCTATCCCCTATAGAAGTCATGAACCAGTCACAGTTAATTTATCACACACACATATATATATATCAAAGTGTCACATCGGAACAGAATTTTCGGTACCGGTGCCTATAAACCACGATGTTGAACTGAGTGCTTAGTATTAGATTCAGAGTCCAGGCGAGGGTGGGTGGTTTTGCCTATCGCTGACGTGACTGTTCCGCACACTTTGTCGCCAAGACTAGTGACGCTACACTGTATGGTTTCAAATAGTAGACATCGCCTTGGTTGCTTGTAGCACATTGTAAAATCCTCGGGATTCCCGTCAGGGTGCCTAATTTGTCAAACACACCCATATAATGTTACTCCCTATGGTTCCGAATAGTAGATACGACCTTGATTGCCTGGAGCGCATCATAAATCCTCGGGAATTCCTTACAAGAATCTCGACGGTGCCAATTTTGTCAAACTGCCCGAGCGACCCTTTCTTCTCCCCATGATAAGTTCTGCGATTACTTTGGCTGTCCCAGGCGCATTGCAAATTCCCTTTGAAGCCATCGGTAAATTGACTCGTGAAAAAAATCGCGAGGTGCTCCACTTACCCAGCAGGTATGACCAGTTGCAATATATAAACCTTTGGCAATCTTGTCTGCTTCCCCGATGATAGGTCCCCCACCGGTACGTACCACTGGCAAAAAACACGCTTGGCGCTTATCGACTGCCCCCTCCCTCAGCTCCTGCGAGATGCTAGCGACTTGGTTTATTATACTTTGACAGGCCGCCAGATCGATTTCGACGTCATCTACGTTGTCAGGCAATATCGAGTCATCTCCTGGACCACAGACATATACTTCGTTGTCTGGGCGCGCATATATCTCGGGAGAGGCGCTGAGAGAATGCGGAAGTAAGATTTCTGTGAATAACACGTAAGGCGATATCGTGACACCAGCCTTGGGATGGATGGTAACACTGTGAGCGCGGGTGGCCGCAATCGGAAGGGACGGTATAATGGATGGCGACCATGCTCCAGCGGATAACACTACATGCGTTGCAGGGAGTGTTTTAATGAGATCGGAATCGGACCGATCACGATAAGTGACACCCGTTACATGATGGTTGACCTGCTCAACGGAGATGGCAGTTCCCTTTACCAATTGGACTCCCTTCTCCTTCGCGAGGTCAAGCATACTTGTGGTGAATAAATATGGGTGAACCTGTGCTGTTCCATCTGGACCAGACATTGGACTGTACGATGTGGTTAATTCCTCCTTGACCCAAGTCAAGTCGTCAGGCAGCCCTTTGTCCGCTCTGCTTTCCGGTACCGCCGTAGCCTCAAAACCAAGTGTCTTCTCTAAACTCTTTTGTTTACCTCCCTTGCCAACACCAGATCCACTCTCGCCAAGCACCTCCCCCTCCCCCTCCCAACTCCCACAACCAACGAATCTCCATCCCCACCTTTCGGCGCCGTTATGCTCTTCAGCGAGCTTAACGTGCTCGGGAAATGAGATATCTACGATTTCACGTGGGTATGCCCATTTAGCAATCAATCCACCAGCCTTTCCGGAAGCCCCTTGTGCAACGCCGTTTGCGGAGGCTTCGAGAACTACAATATTCGTTGTCGAGGTAGAATATGATGGGTCCCTGGACAAGTAGTAAGCAGTGCTGCATCCTGTCGAAGACGGTTAGATTTGGATAGGCAATTATGAACTCTTATATCTATTAGCACTACGCACCAATGATTCCACCGCCGATGATAACAATATTACGTTGTTCCACCTTATCCATTGACATCCTTCTGATAATGATGAGAAATGAGGTAAGCCCAGGTTGCCTTTGTATCTATGGTGTGTACTTGGAGCGAACAATGCGGTTTCAACCTGCCAGTGAGGACATAGATTTCTGATATGTAGTGTGGTCGTGAGCGGGCCGGTCCAACCGTCCGTCGGACATGTTTTGTGGGGGAACTTCAATTTACTCCCACGCATCGATATCTCTCCATCCAGACTCCATGATCGAGGCATCTGTTGCTCAGACCCTGATGTGATTATCATGATCTCTTTAAATAAACTGACAGTGCACAACTACGTTGATGATGAAGGTCCAATTTTATCGCACTCTACTGCAGCACTGGAGCTCGGACGCGACCTAGCTCTTGCCGCCTCGTCCAATCTCGCATGGAGAAAACCGTCGGTCTTTTTTAACAAACGGCTGTTCGGTAGGCCGTTTACAAACTAGTAGCCCGCTCTCTTATGGACTGTCAGCAGCACTGAAGCACGACAAATTATACCAATTCAATGTGAGCCCACCACAGGTCGGTACACCAGCGCCTCGGACACATGTTCTCGAGGACTGGGGGGTTCCCCCGAGTGACGAAGAGGTATTGGCGCTTGAAGTTCTCGAGGAGTTTGTACATCCCAAGTTGGAAGCTCCCTGTGATCCTCCTGCCCGAAAACGCCCTGCGTCGCAGAATTCGCGGTCAGACATCCATGATCCACAAACACGGCAGACCGCGCGCTCCCCAACGCATGAAGTGTCTCTAGAACCACCCACGAAGCGACCCAGATATGATGCCGCCTCCATTTCAAACTTGATACCCCAGGTCTTGAAAATTTGTTTAGTTTGCCTTTGCTCCGGCTTACGATTTGCAGCCTCATTATGTCCCAGGTCCGAGTGTTAGATTTCGGCCGTTGGACAGCGAGCACTTCAGGCCTTACAGAAAAGTTCAGCCATCACTGATCGCACCATTTGATCTTGCCTCGGCTAAGCTTTTCTTGAATACTTCTTACAATAGGGCTGCCTGGCTTATTCCTGTACGTGGCATCCTACCATGGGACGATGCTACCTGTGCCACCATCCTCGAACCCTCGCAAGTTCCACAGGGAGATGATACTCCTCCGCTCCCCTCTGGACCTGCACCGCTAAGCGACGGGATCTCAAGAATTACTTGGACTCACCATTCGATCGTGCACTTCTGGGAATTCCTGATATCCATTCAGCAAGCTGAAAATTTGGGTCCATCTCGATTAGCTTCCATAGCGCACCGTCGGACACCGCATTTACACTAGACAGTGCGCTCGGCCTAACGGCTGGAAGTGGCAATCGGCCTGTTCAACTTGCACAAGCGGGGAGACCCAGTGATCTTTCCGATGGTTTATCGGATCAGGTCCGTCACGCACAACTAGAAGCAACGGACTTTATCAAGGTGTATCATGATACCAAGTACTCGTTTTACCTCCGAAATATTCTGGATGCCTACATGTATACTCCCGGAGAACCCGCATCAGAGACAGGACACCCAGCCAATGGTGAAATAGCGGGATCGATGACAAAAATTAGGCTGCTGAAATTAGCGCGACTCGTATTTTTCGACAACCAATCAAGAGCTGTCTTACTGTCCTGATGCGTTGTGTTGAAGTGGTCGTTGTCACTTCATGCTATCCAATTCAGTACAAGGATTCCCTTGTTTGCTATATGATAGTCAAGGGATGGTGTTGTAACGGATCCACGTCCACTGGCATTCATACTTACCTTCCTGCAGTACGCCTTGTGTCTTTTATTATCGTCAAGTGCTAATATTCTTGTACAAGTCTGTATTGCATGCTGTTACATACTCGTCTGCAGATGCCTGCTGGATGACAGCACCTTCAATCTGGATGATATATTGGGCCGAGGCTATGCAAAATGGTTGAGGGGTTAATCATCTGATATACAACCGAAGTCTCTCACAGTTCTTAGCTTTCGCCGTGTTATTAAATGACACCTGCCACCAACGTTTTTCTCATGCGGTATCAGTCCCCCACATCCTGATTCGAGACCCTTTGCCCTCGGATCTGTGGCGAACGCTTCTCTATGTTCGACGGATCAGGAGGATAGGCCTTCTTGAAGCCACATGTCAATGTCCTCTTCCCGCTACTTTTTCAATCCGGACTTCATTACCAACTGGCTTCTTTTGACCTAGCTATCCCCCTTTTTACCTTGTCTCACTCACATGCGCTGTCCCATCAGTACTAGTACCATGATGGATGTACAAAGAACGTAGATATTTCATTGGCGCCATTATCCCGTAGTAACCTCATGGATCTCAAATTGTATGCCATATTCGACGTAGATGTAGAAAGCTGACCATTGTTCTCCACTCTTGTTATTGACCTTCCTCAGCTCAGGAGGATAAGATTGAGAAGCAAGGCATGATCAAGGCGACATGCATCGGTCAGCACTATTCCGCAGCCTACGTTTTATGGTGCGATGCACACTGTTCTACTCCGGGGCAATTGCCCTTCTTTGCTCATTCTACAACTAGACTTAAAATCAATGGACAAGGATTCCGGTCTGCTGAAACTAAAATTATCGATTTTGCTGTTGGTTTCCTATGTAGTATGGTTCTAGTAGTGAAGCAACAAGATATGATACAATTTTTCCGAATCTATTTCTCAACTTCCGAATACCATTGTATAAGCACCAGTAATTCTCCTGCTCCCGTAACTATCCTTCTAGTAGTGTCAATCGCATGGAACATCTCCCACTCTACTCATAATTAGTGCCAGTTGTCGCATGTATGAGCCCCTAGCAAGCAATTAAAGTCATGCTGGATGCTTCGGCCACAAGCTTGGCGTGATATCTTCTAACGCTTAAAATAAGGCGTGGTCCCAGCACAAACATCTGCATGACCAAGAAAAATTGACGAAGACCACTATACGTCTCAGGTCCCGAATTAGATGAGTCCTGCAGAAATGATGAACAGCGATCGTCAGTGACAGATTGGCGTACCATGAGGCTCAAACAAGACACAACAACGAAGCTAGCACGCTTCAGTAAGAAAGACGACCACAAAGAAATTGCGAGCTCACCTCGCAAAGTAAATTAAGTGAGTTTCCATCAACACTGTGAAGTAATCCCCAATATTGATCCCTCCACTCGACGTTTGCCGCAGTTCACGGAATGTTTTACTGCAATACAGACTGCAATACACAGTGCGAGAGTCTCCCATGCAGTGGTGATCATCCAAATAATTGCTATCTGCAGCGTGACGCCTTCTTCAAAAACAACAACGCACTGATAAGTGCCGGAGAGAATGAGTTCCTCTGGTATGTATCCAATGAGCTTGGCGTATTAAAGTCATTCATCCGTGATTAAAGCGTACCTCCTGAAATATGCCTCAGTGCTATTATGGCGAGCACTATGCAGGCAATGGTGGCAGCCAGATATATGACAACAAGAAAGATAAACATTCTTTTCGACTGCCAATACATTGCATGCAACCGAGTGACTATGATGACTTGCACAATGTTTGAGTCACTGAGGAAACATGATATTATACTGAGTAACTTACCCCCAACACGGCATTTACGACCACATATATCACAAGCCGTGTGAAGAAAAAGATTTCGCCTGAAAACCCCAGTTAGTGTGCGTCTTGGAGGGCGAAACGATCCAACAAAACTCACAGCTATTAGAGTTATTGTATTGAATATTCTAGTCAAGAATCTCACTCACCCCTACATAGACGTCCAGTCAGTTAGATGGGAGTGGCAGGATTCGGAGCAGAATACTCACTGCATTTGTTATCGAGATTAACGGAAGATTTTCTACATGCCGCTGTCAAAAGAAACAAGGACAGTGCATGTAGGGAGACATACGCAGTAAGTTAATGCTATTGTGAGAAGATGACTGTCAGCGCAGCGCCAGCTCGCTAACTTTCACGTACACAATATATGGTATTTCAATATAGCGAACCTAGAATATCGAATCAGCTTAACGTGCCAACCGCGCTTTTTATAATATAAGCTACGTACGATGAGATATAAGATAGTTACAAGCGACCAGCGTTGCTTCTGCGTCAAATTAATCATTGTGATCTTCTGATATGGGACTCTGCTCACCCAGACCAGTTCAACCTATGGCGGCATTTTCAGCAAGATGGCTGCTCCGGCAATGGAATAAACCTACCTCTTGTCCAAATGCCAGCGCTGAAAAACCATAAGGATCACAGTAGTCTTTCAGGCGAAATCTGCTCACCCCAGTCATACATCGCGGCAGCAGAGGAAGCAACTGCGGGACCACAGCGAATGTTTAATCACCGGTATCATCTAAATGGGGCTCCACAAACCTATCCAATAGCTCAAAAAAAGGTTCGAACTGATGAGCGCTGCAAACTTGAACCGTCATCATTTGGTACTAGGGTCATATTCGAGGGATGGATGCGAGTCGGTGGCGAACTTGATGGATGTATACTGACGGTATTTATGCTAGATATACCATCATTAGGTCCAGCGCCTTCATCACCAAAGTATGCATAATAGGAATGCATATACTATGGATATCCGTTTCCGCATTGATTAATTAGAGTGCGCTGATTCGTATCTTATGAATGTCAATGAATCAAACGAGACAACTGTGGCGCTTTATCGCCTCCAGTGCGGGCAACGCGTCTCTCTGGCGTCTCTATCAATATTAGCGCATTATCAAGATGCCGTTTATGCTGACAGTGCATCTCACATTATGTGCCGGCCACCTTCCCACTGCGCTCGGTCATTAAGCAATCCATAGCCTGCTGCACAGGACCCGTGATGCCATCCCACAGCCTTGCATCGTTCATCATGCCCAGCTTTGGCCTCCATCAATGCAGCACCTTCCTTCCCACGCGCTGGCATATCCCGTCATAACCGTCTAGTGCCACCACCACTCTATGCGCCCCACAGTCTGCAGCAACTAGCAGTCCCCACTACCTGTCCATTGTTGCCACGCCACTCCACGCCCGGCGTACCACCTCCATCACCCCCTTCGCAGCTCTACACCGCTCGCTGCATGCGTCCACCTTCGTTGCCAGCTTGACGGGCTCAAAACAGTCGGCCCGTTTTTCAATACATTCCCATCACTTCTTGGAGATGTAGTACCAGTCGGCATTGACATCGAACGTGCGGTAGAGCCGTGTGTGCATAGATAATGGATGATTGTCGGTGCGCAAAGTCCGAAGGTGTTGCGCGGCGTATGCGAGATTGTTCATGATCGACGATCCATATAGAGTTGACGTAGAGTGGGGAGTATGGAAGGAGATTGGTCCTCAATCAATGTGACGGCTATCGAGTGCTTTAAACTTTAACGCGCGACAGCATAATTTTGTGATCCGAATACGAGTGTTGCGGATAATGCTCCTTCAGATCAAGCTGGTGAGGTAGGAACATTTGGGTGTTTGCCATAGGCAATGCAAGGCGTGAACAGAGTACTCGGATAAAACAAGGATCCCGAGACAGATACTGAGCCTAGGGACACGGTGGCTGAACGTTAAACCCTGAACCACAGCCAAGAAAAATATTGGCAACAGCTCCAGTAGCATTGAAAATTCTTGGAACTTTTATCAGTGAATTCAAACAACTAAGACATGTCGTAGAGATGATCGCAGGAGATGGACACATCATATGTGCAATACTGTAATTGCAGCTCCTAACGATCGCACAGCAAGTTACATTCCTTACCTCCATTAGTAGGTTGCGAAGTGCAAAGAAAACCGGAAGTCTGGAAGGAGCAAACCCTAGTTCACATAAACCAAGTCCTCATATAGCATCACGTGACCAAGCAAACGGCAAACTCTCAAATTTCCTGCCATTCAGTCTCTTGCCGGTGCGACACCATCATGCATGCCTAGGCCTGGGCCCTGGACGTCGGACAATCATCGATCATCGACCATCACCAACTATGTAACAGCATCAGATAATCATGCAATGCGACGAAGGTCTTTCGTATCATGAAAACCACCTGCGGAATTTGAACCCCTTAAAAACGAACCACCTGCGGTCAATAGACTCGATACAGAGAAACCATGTCGTGACCCTTGTTATAGCATATGCAGATTCAGAAATTTTTTACTCGTTTTCGTCTCTTCACTGAGACTTTTACGCGCTTTGTCCTCATATGCACATCGAAGACAAAGTACAAGATGTTCATATCTTCCTCTCAAGCTCGCGCCGACTGGTGTGGACACCTGTGATTTTGCCCTTGCGATATTACAAAAATCTGAGAACAAACGATGTTATCCGCTAGCAAGTTAGGCGTGGAACAGTTCAGGTGCAGGTAAGCTAACTCCTATCTATTTATTGTCTTGAATGTGATGATTGGCGGCAGAAATATCATGAGTGCCTTTTGAACCAGGGGCTTATCAACCGCATCTGCTCACCAAATCTTTCAGATTGTGATTTCTGTGACTTGCCATCGTGAATTTTACCAGATAGCCAAGTATCCCAAATGCGACGAGCATTATCTGCGTTCTTAGCGGAGCCGTGCCATGGTAAGCTCAACCTGCGCTTTCGATCATGTATGTGCTGTGTGCCGATGATGGCGGCGCAACCTGAATGTTCCAAGCGGTCTGGATGTGACTGCTGTACATCAAGGGCTGTTGATATGATTTGCTACTGTCCGTGCTGCGATATGCAATGTTAATGGATGTTTCGATTGTAGATTTAGAAGCTCGGGCCTCTGCCGCGACTATGTACGCTGAGAAAGCATCGGAGAATGTAACTGACTGAACCTGCGTGAATGTTATCTGTACCTACAGACCCGTTGAAGGATGCTACTAAGTAGGACAGATGACTTGTGGAACTTGTAAAGATTTCTCTGCGTGTATGCCAACGGCACGTTGGTTTGCGGTCCATGTTCTTGACTTAGTAGTATGAGTAAATATTCAATACCTGATATTCGCTAATATCTGCAGCTCATGTAGTGCTGCATCAACTTGCCATTTTCTTGATTGTATCTTTGGCTTTCGTGGCACAACGTCGCTCTGTGTTACAACCTACAACGGTAGAGATTTCATGGACAGTTATTAATTAATGAGATTGGATAACGTAATCGTAATCGTAATCTGTCCAGGCCCTCCGATGCTCGGGTTCTTCCGCTCAGACGTCATACAGTCACTAGTACCACGAATCTCAATCACCAGGAAGCGAGGTACCTTTCAACAAAGATCACATTCTCATCATACCGTGTACGTATGAGAATCTCCAGCATGAGGACTTGTTTTTGGGGACCTCCTCCTTGGCAACCTGACACGCCCCGTGTATAAGCCTCATCCGAGTCTCCGACGAAATGACAAGCGGGTGGCAAGGCGAGTAATCATTAGGATTGCAATCTACATCATGAGCAGTATTACATGTTTAAACCCATTTATAACCGTAAAAATACAGCTTGTTTGGCGCTAAGTGCACTTGAGCCCATGAGTGCCAAAATGGACTTGGACACTGATCTGGGAGGAAGTTCCTCTTCCTGGGCAATCACCGGGAACAGCCTATGTATGCCCTCACAGGCTTGACAACAAGAATCATACCGTAAACGGTCCTGCGTTACCGGCGGGAGATTATGATGGCACGAGGGGGCCACGCTGCAGCCTTCTCTTCCCCACAGGCGCTCTCCTGTGTTATCGAACGGTATATAAACACACGTTCCGTGTCTGTTGTTTCTTTCTGCGATCGATCACCAACACCACCAAACCACCCTTTCTCTTTCCAGATTATCACATTTTGCGCAGATGCATGACTTGTCAGCGTTCACCGCTGAAGACAAACAACGCCACCCATACATTTCGTCCGTTCTCGAACCCAGCATGCAGAAAGTGGTCGCCACTGCTGCGGTTCGCATCTACTACGCACCTTTCAATAATCCTCATTTAAACTGGAGTTACTCTAAGCTCAAAGGAATTTTGGTCTTCGGACGCGACCGAGACTCACACCATGGCACGTCTCCTCCGAAGCGAGGCGGACATGGTGTGCGTCTCAAGGAGAAATACTGGTTTCGCCTCGTTGACATGAAGACTGACCGTGTGGTTTGGACATTTTTCCATCCCCGAGGTCTTCGAGTACACGAAAGACAAGCCTTTCTTTCACTATTTCTCCGGAACGGTACGTCTGTTACCTTTTACCTCGTTGCGAATAAATCGAATTTGCGTCAGAGTCGCATGTTCGGATTTTGCTTCGACGAAGACGAAGAAGCAAGCGTCTTCTACAAAAAAGTATCGGATCGGACGCGGCACCATTGTGAGCTTCAATGCTCGCCCTTGCTACCATGCCATAACACGTGTTTCAGTCTTCCAGCCCTTCCTCTTTAAATCTAACAAGAAGGACAAAAAAGAAAAGCAGAAGGTGCCTAAATCTTCTTCAGTGAGCCCTCGGATGATCTCTAGCCCCGCGCCCCACTCCTTTGTCCATGTGGCCCATGTCGGAATCTCCACTCGGGGCATCATTGAATCTTCCAAGAATATCAAACCCGCCTGGTCGACGCTGATGGCAGACCTTCAGGGTTGTGGGGTGGCGCCTGAGATCGTCAAAGACGACAAAGATTTTGTGCAAGGGTTTCTTGCCGGTACCAAGGCAATGACGGATAAACCAGCAGCTGCGCAGCCCCAGCGTGAGTCACAATGTCTCTATTTCTGGAAGTTATCTTGCTGATGTCTAACTTGTGTAGCAACTTCAACTTCCCCAGTGCCCCCGGAAAAGCGCAAAATCCGACGAAAAGCTGTTACCATTCTGTAACTCATCCTTTTGTTCCATGGTTGCACTTTTCTATCGTACTTTTGACTCGCTAATACTTTTGCTTGTGATTCTTGGATGATGGTCTATGCATTATTTCTTGTATTCTTGTATGTCATCGACAGCATATTATTGACACGGTGACAATAAATATAACAACATGAATTCTTATGTATGGTAATATCTCTAAGTCTATACAGTCTGTTATCAAGTCAGCCAAGGTGGCCACTGCGGCAGAGAATGACTCACCTATGAGTGAAATGAACGTGGTGTGGGTGGCGCAGCCATGAAAATCAGAAGCGTGTCAGATCGCGGCCGAAAATCCCTGCAACGTGTATTAGCATCACCGGAGTACACGGCCAAGAACATACAATTTAGGAACCTGTACAGGAATGAGATGAGATCATGGAATGACGATCGGGATGACGCAGAACTCACCAATATGTAGGCACCAGAATCCTAAGTAGTATACATCAGACGCCCCATAATTGACTGTGAAAGTGGAGTCACGCACTTATTCCTAATACTAAGAGTCATGGTGAAATACGCGGAACGCCATAGGAGCCACGCTACACGTCCGGTCTCCTTAGTCTTGACAGTATCAGCGCTCGACCGATCATAAATGGCTTTCCTGTAGAGCCGAATCAGAAAATATTCGCCTTCTGATGGACCGCCACGCACCAGTCTCCCAGGTAAGCTAAGCTTCCCTGGTTTTGGAATTCAAATGGCTTTGTGTGCTCCTGATCTTTGACAATTTTGTTAAGCTTCTGCGCCAGGTATTTGCCTTTCTGATTCGCGACTGTAAATAGTTGTTGTCAAAATGAGAAGCCCGCAGCCCATGGGCGCCAAATAGGGTCATGGGCAGACAGACCTTGTGCAGTGGCGGGATGGAGCTGTCCTTTGATGTTCGCAGCATCACCGATAGCCCAGACATCTGGATCTGCGTGGCCTTCTTTTGTGATGACGTTAAGGTTTTGGTCGGTGAAAAGGCTAGAGACAGCCACATGTGTCAGCCTGGCTTCGCGGCTAATCAAGTGTGACCGCGGACCTTTGCGTCTTATCATGTTTCTCAAGAGAATCAATCGACTGGATAAGCGGATTAGGAGCCAACCCAGTACTCCAAACAAGGAGACCAAATGGAACTATAACAGAGGGTGAGTAAGGACTTGACCTAAACGATTAGCACTGTTGATTGCGGACCTTCTCCTTGTTCTTTAACGAACATTCGGTCCTGTATAACAATCAGCGTCGAGATTTGGGATAGCTGCACCGTATTATTCGGACCTTCTCAACACGTTCCACATGGTGTCTTGTTTTGATGCTAATACCATCTCTCCGGAACTTGTTTTCAGCATAGCTATCGGATCGAAGGTTATCAGGGATACTGGAGGAAAATACAGGATACCCACACTCCCAGGGACTTGTCAAAATTGCCGAGGATGTTTGGCGCCACGTCGTAGAGTGTGATTTTAGCCATACGTGCGAGTGACGGATAGTGTCTCTCGATCTCGGCGTGCAGCAAATCGTGCAGCTCTGCTGAGAATTCGACACCCGTGGGTCCACCGCCTATGAAGTATTGTATCACCATGAAGGATGAAATGTCATCAGAAAGGAATTGCTTACCGACGATGCAGAAATTGAGCAAGTTTCGGCGTTGGACGTCAGAGAGGGTGGGTTGATTGGCCTGCTCGAAACCTATGTGGGGTAAGCAATGTCTATGGCAACTAGTAAATACACTTGCAATCTATAATGCGCGTCCTAATTGCTCGAGCATCTCGCACATCTTTGAGGAAATGTGCATGCTCCTTGACGCCAGGTACATTGAATGCTATCATTAATTGTCAGAATGATACATATTACGACACTGTTCACGTACTCTGCGAGTAAGCACCGACGGCTATCACCAACTTGTCGTAACGTAACTTGAACCCATTGCTCGTACCCGCCGTTTCCTTTGTGGTTGTCCCCGCGAGATGAGCAGAGGCAGATCCTTCAAATTGCAAAGGAGCCGTGGCAGGCATCTGAAAACTGCTTAGTGTACCATGATTATGGGCTTTTGAATGAGTACTTACGCATTTCAGGGTCTTTTGCTTGAAATCTGAACAAACAAAAATCAGATCCACACGATGGTCAAAGCAAGCGTGAACAGACCGATAGCATCACACCAGGCCTGGTAACAAGCCTAAAAGTCAAACATGACTCAGGTCTCAATGGCATGCGGACCAATCGTTTCTAGATCTGACTTACCACTTGTGGAGAAAACCTCCGTACCTGATATCCATATTAATGTGAAGGCATGTCACGGAAGCATAATACGACATACCGGTTCGACCGCACAGCGAAATTCGAGGGTACCAACAGCACAGCTGGCGAGCAAAGGCGTAAAATTGAAAGCATTGGTTGGTGAAACCATCGTAACATCTGTAAAGGGGGCATTAACACCACGCGGATGCAAACGCAGCCAGAGACTGACTCCAACGCTTTTTATCGATGGCCCTTAGAATCTCATAGCCCCCCCAGCCTGAACCTAATATGACCAGACGTTGTTTACTCCGTGGTGCAGACGAAGTAAACGTTCGTGCGGCGGCGACCGACGGTTTTGCCGGACGAGGTTGCACGCGACCACATACAACACTCAAGCGCGCCTTGAACATGGTCTGCAGGAAGCGAAGACTAAAATTAACTGTTCTTTAGCAAAGCTTTTAAATGTTGTTGGTGGATTAGATAATGAAAGAGGGTGATGGTGCCATGGAGCCATAGTATTTTTCAATCGGGTCATGTCGGGAGGATAATTGGCGCCCTATTAACCTGCCTGTTCGCCTCGTTTGATTGCCGAAACAATAACTACCACTTGAAGGGTTCATACTATGTGATATTTTCTAAGAGACAGACACCGTGGATCTGAACCTTAAACATCATGCGGCTGGTTGGCAAGTGAATTGTGCTATGCAAGTCATAACCACGGCAAAACGCGGCGCGTAAATATGTGACGTCACGCGCCTCACAGGAGGTATCCGCCGTCACAGTACTAGTATTTATTGTCATGATGCCATCGCCTGCAGTAGCACCTCTTCAAGGTCTTCGAGTGTCTTCTCATTTCATTCCCAGCTTCAATCTCATCCCAAACACTTCCTTACAAAATTACCCTCTCATCATATATCACGAATGTTTCCCACCGTCGATATCAGCTGCTGTTATCGAGGCGCACCTAAGGTCCGTCGGCGTCGTCGAGCCCCAGTGGAGGTACACTATGTACAGTACGACACACTTTCATAACACTGCCCATGAAGTACTATGCATCGCATCTGGTCGTGCGAGGGTATGTTTCGGTGGAGAGGACAATCCTGGAAAGGTAGAAACGGAAGTTAAGATTGGGGATGTCATTGTCATCCCTGCAGGCGTGGGGCACAGGCTCTTGCAAGACTTGGACGGTGGATTTGAGATGGTCGGAAGTTATCCAAAGGGAATGGACTGGGATATGTGTTATGGTAGGGAGGATGAGAAGGCAAATATTGAAGATATCAAAGACTTGGGATGGTTTGACAAAGACCCTATTTACGGTGACGAAGGACCCACACTTCAGGTAGTATATGGTGATGTGTAACGCGTCGTACGTCGTGCATTCGTTCACCAAGCAGGAGAAATGAAAGAACGAGACAAGTATAAGCGAGCCAAGAAAATCAGCGGGCAAGCGAGAAGCAGACGAAACAGTGTGAATTGCCTCCACAAACAAGTACGCGGAAATGAAGGCGTAACAAAATGCAGCACGCCAACATGGTCCGCGCATCTGGAAAGCATATGGTACAATAGATTGAGCATTCAATCACTGGCAGCCCAATTGCCGCTTGGCTTCCGCCTCTGCCTCGGTAACAACACGTCCATCCACTTCTTTCTCAACCTCTACGCCAAGCTGATGTACACGGTCACGGTCCGCGCCTATGAGTGACACGTACACACCTTTCCGTAGGACTGGATAGGAGCCTATCCGAATACCCTCAGGCTGTACTCGTTTTTGAAGGTCGGTGAGGAACGGGGCAATGGATGACTCAGGTAATCTAAAATCACCATCAGTACATCATTACGAACCATAGAGTGATGCCATGCTCACGCCGTGAACACTTGGAGCCGGAAAGGTCGTTCCTCTTCAGGCGGGAGAGGAAGGAAGGGTTTCAGGTTATCTAACATCTTCTGGAACAGGCTAGGTATCCCTGGAAATATGCAAAGTTTCTCTTGCAGGCGAACGACAGGCTTGTTGGAATTAGCGACCAATCTTAGAGCTGTATTCAAGCATGCTCACCACCCATATATCACTTGCAACGAAAATCACCTCCGCTGCATCAGGGAACAGCGCCATACGTTTGCGTGCTGTTCGCTGTTCCTCACTCTGCTTTGATATCCATGTTCGATGTTTGCCAGACTCCTCCATCCGTGCGAGAGTTTCATTGTGATATACGAGGTTCTGATCAAAAGACTTGGCCAAAGATGCATATGTTATGTCTGTGGGCGATAAGACACGAATGGCGTCATGGTCGTGTGCCGGAAATGAATTTACAAATGAACGTACCATCATGGGTGGGCCCAATACCGCCTGACGTCACCACAAAATCATACGTTTGCACCATTCTCCGGCTGGCCTCAATGCTGGGGCTCGCTGAGCAGCTGTGCCCCTGCAAAATGAATGTTACAAGTGACGCACGTACATTTCAGCTTCATCATCTGCTATCACTTCCACGCGTTTCCTGCAGGTTGTTTTGGCGACTAGCGCAGACTAGGCAGAAAGGACGCTCACAATTGAATACCATGCTCAAAACAGAATCGTGCAAAGTAATTGGAGT
The DNA here is from genome assembly GCA_016758765.1 of Suillus cothurnatus. Taxonomy (NCBI): domain Eukaryota; kingdom Fungi; phylum Basidiomycota; class Agaricomycetes; order Boletales; family Suillaceae; genus Suillus; species Suillus cothurnatus. The sequence continues at coordinate 92,164 of JABBWL010000059.1, read as the reverse complement.
TCCGGTCGAGCGTCTTTCCATTCAGAATTTCGTCCCTTGATATTCGCTCTTAGTTACTTGTTCGTGAACCCAGAACACATACACACCCAATGATGAGCGCTGCAGCAGTCTTTATATGGCGTCCCTTGTTAGAAAGTAGATGCTTCGGCACAGGAGAAGTGGCAAAGTTCAATGGCGGCAATTGGAAGGTTGCGTTATCTGGCGGAACAGTAGTACATGACATTAACCTCGAATGGGAAGGGAGACGGAGATGAGTAGAAAGGGAGGTGAGTCTTGCTAACGTGCGAGGATTCATTGAGTAAAGAATATCATGCAGTGGGAATGAAGATGACGGTCATGAGTATGTTATTGGTTACCGTTATTATAAGGTCCAATGTTCGGTTCACACTTAAACTTCAGGCACTAGGACGAACAGTGCAGCGATTTTGGCTAAAACGAACAAGGGTCTGTGAAGCAGCTTGTAGTGCGCGAATATCGCTATCTTAATATTAATGCGATCTCTCAGACTTCAGCTCAAATCCAGCGTACCATCACTTTAGAAAGCGTTCATTGATGTCGACGAGAATCATATAAATAGCACAGCCAGACCGCTCATCCCTAGGATAGTAATACTAGCACTACAGGTAGTATGATACACAACAGGTAATATGTAAGTTGAAAAAAAATGGTATCAACGGCGGCGTGGACTTCTGCGGATTGTGCGTTTCATGTCTGAAACCGCATCAGAATCAACAATATCTTGAGACACACGTCTGCGCTTCGGGGGCCCATCATAGTCAGAGCCACCGCTCTGAATAGAATCAGGTCCAGTGGAACTAAAAGAGAATGAAACGGAGGGAGCAGACCCATCAGGGGTAGTATGAACGATGCTAGATACGTTCATACGATTTGCAGTCTTGCGTGCCTCTTGCTCGACAGGATCTCGGCAACGCTTGCAGGAGGTACGGAAAGAGGCATCAGAGTCCCTATCACCTTTGTTGCTCACTGCAGCCCTCATGGCATGAGCAACAACGCTTATCTCCTGCGTAACTTCCACCGGTGTGTGCACATCTGTGCGAGAATCCCCCGCTGTGGAGATGACTTCTTGGTTCTGAGGGCCCGCCGAAGGAGAGGGAGGTGCACCAGAATCAGATACACCACCAGAAATTGCCGCCATAGTGCTCCAGTCAGGAGTACCATAGAAAGCACCCTGGCGCCGGAGTCGGCCACCTCGTTGTGTTTTGACGTAGTGCTTCGGAGCCTCCCATCGGTCATCAGCGGTGGGAGCCCTCAAGTCGGCATGCGAGACAAGAATGCTATCACAGTAGGATGATGGGTGGAACGCGCGTGTGGGAGTTGCCTGAGAGGAAGGTAAATCTGGCACTGAGAAAGCGCTTGGCGATCTTTCTGGGTTCGCAGCGGGTGTCACAGGCTCTGGCGTTTTCAAAATGACAGGCGGGGAAAGTACCGCTGAGGCTTGTTGCGCGTTGTTTTCCAAGATGGACGCAACGGCTGATATTAGTTGTTGCTGTTCCAAACGAATCTCCTCCAGGATGGTCTGCTGTGAGCTGGGTATTGATTGAGCACTTTGAGCAAGTACATCATCATCATAAAGATAACTTACTCTAGCTTCGACTGCATGTTAACGATCGATTGATCTCTTTCCTTGATTTTCTCGGCTTGAGTGGTCAGAATAGAAATGATATCTAGGATTTTTGCATCTTGTGCGGCCACAGAAATCTCCATGATATACCGGACACCAGCAAGCACTTCATCCATGTCAGGGGATAACGATGACAAACTGGGCGCAGAACTATCTGTAGATGAGAGGGGTGCCATTTTCAGGATCAGATGGGAGTGGGATATTGGCGAGCGATGGATGATCTATTTTTCTGTGGTACTGAAACCAAGTCGCAGTCTGGACGCCTTAAGTATCGTAATGGACCAACGCTTTGGTCCCTCACGACATCAGGGCGGGGTAGACGCTTGGATGCACGCTTGGATGCACGCTTTGACGGCCGTTGCGTCCAAGCAGACTATGGGCTTTGGCAAGCACTGAGTAGACCGCCCATGTGCTGGGCCTTGGATGCCCATTATATTAAATCTAATTGTTGTCACATCATTCTGCAGTAAGTGAAAGTCAGTACTATACGCAGGTCATGTCTCTGGCGCATGATCATTGGAGATTCTAGTTCAAGCGCTGCCTGCCCCCCGCCACCTCTACTTTAACCTCCGGGCCGTAGCACCGGCCCATCTGCATTCAGATCGAACACGTGCACCAGCTGCCATTGTCGAGAGCCAGTGCAGAATTTCCCCGATATTCATGCACTTGAACCACCTTACTAGTATTTTGCACTCAGGTATAGAACCTGTAAACAAGGTTCCTGCAGACAAGGTTCGGTCAAATGCACAATCTAACAAAACAGTATCATTCAGGACGTCCGGGAAAATGGAAACTCCAAATCTAGTCTACGTAGACTCTACTCTGCGTCCTGTTTGAAAAATGCATACCTCTGCAAGTTTCCGCCCTTTGGACCTAGGGTTTTAAGGTGAGCTGTGATACAGTGATGGGCGGGTAGGCACCGATCAGGTCGTCCTGCGTGTGGCTTGAAACCCTAGGGCAATACATCGGACAAAATGGTTAACGAAGTAGGGAGTGGAGTCTGGCCGCCTAGTGGAGTATTTTAACCATACCCTGAGAGGGAGTGCTGAGTGTAAAGAATGACTCTAGAAAGAGATAGAGTAGACGATAAGAGAGATCTATCGATGAACAACTGGAAATCGACTACCGACGTGGGTCAGAGGAAGATGCACTGCGTCCACATTGTAAGTGAAAGCTCACTCCTATATACAGACTCAATTCTGGAGAAAGTCCGACTCCATCTAGGCCGACGATCGCGTGAAAAAAAAACCGATTTGATTGAACCAGGCGTTTCTCTCACCTGACAACTCATAAGAACTGGCCGGTAACAACTACATGTCCTCCATCAAATCATACTATGGCTACATCAGTCGCAATTGAGTATGTCCAAATTTGTGAGGTCTATAAAGATAAGTCGTTATCATGAAGGCAAATGCAGATAGCATCGAAATCAAAGGAGAAGCACTGCTGAGAAAGCTAGGAAGAGAAGAGTAGATAATGATGCGCTCAGCGCATATCCACGTGGGGCATCGCTCGTGTTGGTGACTGATGCAGATACTGTACCAATGGTCGCCGAAGGGACGGTGCCTCCAGCGCCATTTTCAGCGATTGCGATACTTGAGAGATTGGCGAAGCCAACCGAAGGGGGATTGTACCGGAAGACAGAATACACATTTTTCTGATGGAATATGTCAGTATTGCAGAACTCGAGAGCCGTTTATCACTGCCACATACAAGGAAAGCATCGCCGATGATCCAAGAGGGGGACCCAGTATCAGTACTTGCTTCGAAGAACGCGCCAATGCATTCTGTTGAACTGATTTGTGTGAAGGCAAAATCTACTGGGCTTATCGACCACATGGCTCCACCGAACGACAGTTCTACATTTACAGTCGTCGAGCATGCTGATTGAGCGTTGAGCCACTTGACCTCGCGATGCTCAAGAAGTTTGCTTACGGAAGCTATAATATCCTTCCCATTCACCCGTGGCTAGTTGTGAGTTTGGAATCTGTGCATAAATGGCTTCAATTGAACTGGCCGGACCACCTATATTGGTCGTGCCAGTGTCTATAGCAGCAGTTGTTCCTGAAGCAATAGAGATGGAGTTGCCCTGCACAGTCATTGCTGGATTGGAATAAATGAGCAGATTTTTGATGAGTTACTAAAACACTTACAAATTAATGGTATATACCAAAATGAGGGAGTTCCGGGAATATTGATGTAATCAATTGAGCCGGTGTACAAACTACTGTTTGTGTAACCTAAGAGCAGTTTTGTTCAAGTAGATGTCTCACGGTATGAAACGTCTCGTACCCATATTGAGGACCCCTCCGGGCTCAAGTTCCTGGGTGGTGGAATCATTTTTATACCTTTTCCATGTTAGTAATACACTTCGTTTCGGAGAGTTAATGTTGTCACCGAGTGAGCTGAACAGCAAATAGAGCTGAGTCCCAAGCATTACCGGAGGCCAATGTCTGCCATAAGGGCATCTGACTTGAAATTGCTATGGATTGCCATGCCAAACCCAATAAGCCAGAGACCGGTGATAACAGCAAATTTATCGACACTGCGTCCACGACACCTGTTATGCACGTAAGTGAACTCCAGCGGGCCTGTCAGTAAGAGGACATTCTGACCAAAACCTTGACTAGAAACGGAGAATCCCGCCATTTGTACTGAGTCCTGTGCAACATAGCCCTCTGCTGAGCCCGAGCCGTACTGTATATTGAATAGCGTAGAGAGATTATGGAAAGTTGATGAAGATGATGGATTGTATGTAGAACTCGACCCGCATGAAGTTCCACAAGAAGCACTAGCAAGCCAGAGATCACTGTGATAATGCATTACTAAATTATGTCAACATGTCAGCTACACTGGAACTTACGAAGAGCCGGTGTCTAATTTGACATTAAAGGACACCGCAGGCGTACCAATAGCCAATGAACCATAGTAGCTGTACGGATGCTTCAGTCAGGGAGTATTGCACACCAGAGAACATATCTAACGCCTACCTAGAATCATCCAGCTGATTGACCATCCTGAAGACAAGTCGCACTCAGTAAACACATTTTCCGCTGCATTACTACTCACAGATTGTAACCAGTACTAGTGCTTCTTTTCTGTGTTTTCGGGCTGCCATACTTTGCTATCAAATTGTCCCTCTGACTCTTCGCCAAAGCGCCCCATTTAGTGACATCTCGAGGAGATTGGTTCCTTCTTAGAAGGGGGATGATCTGACCAGAAACTGGAACAGCTTCTGTCGGTGCTCCAAATGTAGCCACGGGCAGCGCCAAGAGGGATGTAAGAAAAATTAATGGTATCATATCAAGACTCAGTGCTCAGGCCTCAGAAGGGGAGATCCAAGCCAAGAGACCACAAGCCAGTGGAGAATAAGGAATAACGAATGTATAGGATGCCACCTAGCCAATTACCCTGAAATACATATTGGTACGTTCAGGGCTGCGCATTTGTCCGCAACTACTAGTGTTCCAACACACAGCCAGGTAACCCAGAAAAGTCTTACGTACACTTAATATTAATATCAATGGATGGCCCAATTCTAGCTTAGCTAAGTGTAAACTTACATAAGCGACACTTAACATCATAGTGGCAGTTCGTGGTCTAGCATTACTTACTTGTACTCAACAAATGACTTCAGATAGCGGCGAAGAGAAGACAGCAGGAGAAGGCACGATGACGATAGATGAGAGAAAGGCAAAAATGGAGCAGCTGAGAGCGAAGATGGTGCGTGGTCCTCTCTGCATCATACTCCTCATCCCTTACTCACTCTTTCACAGCGTTCAACGACGAAAGCGAATCGTGCATCCCTCATTGAAGAGTCTTCCAAAGCCAAAATGACAGCGAGGGAAACCGCACGGCTAGAACGACAGCGGAAACTTGCGGAGGTGTTGCGCACGCAGGCTGAAGCTGAGGATCGGGGAGAGGATGTGGAGCGCCAGAAGAATTGGGAATGGACGATAGAAGAGAATGATAATTGGGAAAAGAAGAAGGCGAGGAAGGCACGGAGAGCGGACTACGAGTTTCATGGTAGGGGTTTTATGTTATTCATTGCATAATGACACTCATCGAATGTTCTTGTATAGATGATGTTCACGCGGCTCGACGGCGCTATAAGAAAGACCTTGACCTTATTAAACCTGATCTCGTTGCATACAACCGACAGAAAGAATCCGTGTTGGGATTGGCACCGGGCTCTCTTTCAAAGTCTGGGAGCAACACGCCATCATCGTCTGCTCTCACAACCTTTGATCCTTCAGGCGGACAGGTGAGTGTTGCCGAACTTTCCATTGTTTTATATTTCTTATGATGTACATTTTTCAGGTGGTTCCATCACCTGAACAACGGATGGCTGCAGAGAGCTTTTATCGAGATGCCAATACTCTACTGTACGCTGACAACAAACCCACTGAAGACGCCATCGATAGAGTGGTTGGCAAGATCAACAGAGAGTACGTTGCTGTAATTTGGCTAACCATGTAGCACTGACATGGCATCGTAGCATTGACAAGAAGGGCAAATTCTCGCGAAAGAGACTCAATGAGGATGAGGGCGACATCACCTACATCAATGAGCGGAATCGGGTATTCAACAAAAAGGTATGTCGTTGGACATTATGTTCTTGAAATATGACCTGATGATGAGCAACAGATTGCACGGTACTACGACAAATATACCTCTGAGATTCGGGCTAGTTTCGAGCGGGGAACAGCACTATGACCTTGGACTCACACTATTGCTATCTAATCCCCTCGCTGCTCAGACTATATGTATGCATCTACTTAGGTAGTCACATCCTGTAACATTATCAAGATTTATACTATCGATACACAACTCGAGTTGTAGTGCAAACGAGATCAAAGCAGTAGATTCAGTGTGGCAAGCCACGACAACACGACGATACATGTAATCCTACGAGGGCAAGCACACCAGAGGGCAAAATGTACGGTTGACACCTGGAAGAACGAACGTTTGATTAGTACTTGTGCAAATGACAGTCTCGGAATGCCTGATAGGTGTCAGAATTGCAGAAGTAATGGTAGTCAGCAGTTAGACACAAAGGTCCATAAGACTGTTGAGCTTGAATGTGATATTTTTGTTCATCAAAAGGACCAAGTAGAAGCTGATATAGAATACGACGGATAGGATAACTCACTTGAAAGATAGGGCTAGCAACAGGACTCTAGAAAACACCGGGGACGTCGAAGCAGCAAAGTACTGCAAAGCCATCTGCTGAAAAATTTTAACTATCGATTTCAAACTCCGTCCGGCACCATACTTTACGTAAGAAAAGCTTCATGAGCTTGCACACTGCCCCGTGCCCCCGCCTTACCTCTCCAGCAGTACTAGTGGTGGTAAGGAGCCTGGGCCTGGGTCTGAATACAACAATTTCTCATTCTCATCAACTGCTGCCAGTGTACATCGACTATGATTTCAACTTTTTTCCCTCATAGAAATACCCACCAGCATTGATTCAGACGTCATTGCTCTGCTTACTATCGCGTTCATGCCGAATCTTCAGCCCTTCCAGCGCACAAATCCCTAGATGAACATTCTGAAGGTCCCGAGTTGCCTGTGGACGGAATTGCGGGATGGAGCTTCTTCGGTTTTCGTGTGGTACCCAAGAAATTGAGTTTGCCTATGAACGAAGTTGCGTATCCGACAGGCAGCAATACAGAAAGAAGGTGATTCAGCAGACGGTGATCATACTTCATGAGTGGTTCATCTTCGAGGGGTATCATGTGTAGAAGCGATCAGAGGAGGAAGGACTGCGCGGAGTGGTGTACGGGGCACAGAGGCCTGAGTACTGCTGATAGCAGGCGAATACAAATGGGGAGGGAAAGAGCGGTACAGCTTAGCAAGCCCTGCTATGTATATAGCAACGGGAAGTACGTGTGTCGCAAGATTGATGCATGAGGACTGCCACTGATAATGCACCACACCCTATTAGTAAACCCGCAGCAGATAATGCATCACGCTCCAATCACATAACGCTTAGACATGTATTAGATCGATGACTACATGATTTCACAACGAACTTGATTTTTGCAAAGTTTACAGCAAGAACACCAATGACTGAAACTTTCCTGGTATTCAAGGTTCTAGTCGCGTGCGTAATATCTTCTTTGATTCAATCGAAGGCTTCCTCTTTTTGCTTGATTTCGCACCGCAATACTTCACCCAATCAAGAGTCTGGAGATCAAATATCCATCTCCATCATGCTGATTTTGGCGATAGAAGCGCTGAACGATGGGATTGGTATATCTAGCACAAACACCAAATTGTTATTCACCCCACCCCCTCACACCCGTCCCTCGAATATGACCGTGGTCTCGAATGATCCCAGTTTGTGGCCGATATTCAATTCGGATTTGCTTTACAGCTATGCGATGGGTTCGTCGTATTAGTTGGTGATATCTCGATCTAAACTTGACTTGTGTTTGCAGTTGCCGCCGGCGTCGTGGTGGTATACGATTGGGGTGAGCAGAGCATCGTTCGAAAACTGCTGACATTCTTATGATAACTCTAGTACTAACACTTGGACAAGAGGTAGGTCGACATCATTCACCGGAGTGGCAAACTCGCTAAGAATGGTGTCAGATTGAACTGATCTGGGTGGGTGACAGTCCCATATTAGAAGAAAAACAAGAGATCACAATGAATTTGTGACAGAAGAAACGCTGGTCCCTCATGACTGTGCTGTATCTCATTGTTCGTACCACATGTTGTGCTATAGCGTGGTTGACATTTGTGCTGATTCCAAAATGTTCTAGATACGCTATATTGGGCTCCTATATTCTGTGTATGTTTTTGATGCCAACATATTAATATTGGCGCTGTGCTAATAGTCCGTCTCTCATTTTCAGTATCAACGTTTTTAGTATGTCTCGTATGCGCTGCGTTCGATTCTTCTGACCGGTGACACAGCCAATATGCCACTGGTCTTGCTGACAGATGCAGTGAGTACTCCGTACCATCTCATTCCCATCCAATGAATACGCTCATTTACAGGGGTGAGTAAGACTCTAACCATTGAACTTGGCTCAATATAATGACTCATTAGGTGTGAGTTGGAGCGTTTGATTCTAGTATAAGGGTGATTACTAATCGGATGTTTCAGGCAGTATTCTGTTCTACGCGAAAAATGTGACAAATGTGATCGTATTTGCCATGCTGGGCGGTAAGCTGCAATACCTCAGTGATATTGACTCGACTGAAACACGATGCAAGTCATCATGATTACTCGGTTACATGCCATGTATCAGAGATCTAGAATGATACTTCTATTCCTTGTTATTATCTTCTTGGCTATTAACATCGCCTGCGGCGTAATCGCGGCAATATTTCTCAGGCATATTGTAGCGGGTAGGCTTTCCTTGTTGACTTGAAAAACACAGCTCATTGGATAAACATTAGAGGAGCTGATACTTTTTGGTGCATATGTTTGCGAATATACATCTGAGGAGGATATCCAGCTTCTGGGTTCAATTGTTTGGATGCTCAACACTGTTTGGGAGGTCCTCGCGCTGTGTCTTTCAGTTTGGATTTTTGTGAAACACTTCCGCGGCCCGCGACGACTCAGCCCATCGACAGGATCGACCATTGGGGACTGTTTCAGAGTGCTGATAAAATATCACGTGTTTTATTTTGCATGGTGAGCTTGTAATGTGGATGCTATCTTTCTCTGTTCACGTTCCGCATGTCCTAGCTTTCTTTGTGTCTCTTGCCTCCAGCTAAGTTATCTCTCTCCAGAGCTTCTGGTGCGCTAGCCTGTCGCCGAGATCTGCTTGTAACCACTGCTCACCATTCCTGTAGAATTCGAATTCTATGGCAATTCTTATACTCGGTTGTGCTCTTCAAACATTATTTGACGTGCAGATGTTTCTGCTGGGACCACGCCTCATCCTCAGCGTTCGAGACTATCACGCTAAGCTCGTGGCCGGTTCGGACGCAGAAACTAGCATGACTTCAATTGTCTTCCAGGAGCGTATACATGTACCAACCAGCAGTCCGTAGGGAAATGCTTGCCGGGTGTTTCGTAGGGGAATATCTCGTCGAGGATCCATAAGCAAGGGGCCGGTTCGGAACTGGAGAGTCAGCACCACGCGTCCAACTGAGTGAGATGCTTTACAGTATGTTGCAAATGACTTCAGATATATGTTTTTGTGTAATAGTATCAGTGGTATTACAGTGATATAGTACTTCATGGACGCGCGAGGGTGCAGCAATTAATTCTATGAGATTGGGTGCGACAATGGCCGTGCACCACCGCAGAGCAGTTGAATTTGAGAGAGCTCGACTATCATTTTCTTGTCGGTCGTACTACCTGAGTTCTGCCCATCGAAACAAGGAGGGTTGGAACGAGGATATCATGATCGGCACAATGCTACTACCTGTCAACTCGTCAAGTGTTCTTGGAGGGGAATTAAGGTAAATTTATGTAATTGCGTCTATCATCGCGGGTGGTATCTGATAGATTTAGCTTGGGCATACGGAACTAGTCTCTTGGGTATGTAACGTCGTCCAGCGCTTATGCTAATAAATCTGTATATCAGGATTAAGCATCACGACACTCAAATGGGACGACTGTCTTCAAGTAAAGCCATTAAACGTTTCAGCTTTCCACATGATCCAAGTATGGGTAGCATTGCCAGTAAGGCTATTATCCAGATCTAAGTCTCTTTCAAACATATTTTGCAGATTAATAAGTGCCAAAACAATCACATCGCCCAAACCCACGCCTAGAATACAGTAAATAATAATGAAGTCGTTTCGAAACTGGATCGAAGACAGGATATAACTTAGAAGAAATAAAATCAGAAACCGTTCCCTACAGACTAGCCGCAGATTGTAAATCATATCGAGTATCTCCCGCATTATACGCTACTGCCAGTTTCCACATGGACGCGCTCCTGGAAACAAATTGAGGTCATGACGGTTGCTGTATCGGAGTCGGCTACGAGATTAGCGTGGTATTCTCGCAAGCTAAGGATGAGGCGTGGTCCCAGTACGAACATCTGCACAGTTTGTAAGATTTGAATGTAACCAGCATGAGTCTGGATTTCCAGGTAAGGCACATTCTGTATATGATGGATCACGACTACATGCAGAGGTCGATGACAGATTGACATACCTTTGAGAGTGTTGGAGACAAATAACTCATTTCAAAACTAGAAACTATAAGGAAGCTTGCACATGCAGAACTTCAGAAAAAAAACACAAGAAAACATAGTCACATTATGAGCTCACCTCGCAAAGTAACCCACGTGAGTTTTTATTAACACCCTGAAACAATCCCCAAGAATTCCTCTTGTTGAGTGTTGTCGCAGTTCACGGAAGTGCTTTACAGCAATCCAGACCGCGAGACACAGTGCAAGGACCTCCCATACAGTGCCAAGTATCCAAGTCATGGAATACAAAAGTATGGCATCTCCCGTATAGCCAATCATGCACTGAAAGGTGCCGAAGAGAACGAATTCCTCTGGTATTTGTCAAGCCAGATGCACTTGAACAATTCATACATAATTAAAGCTTACCCCCTGAAATCTGCATCATCTGTATTACGAGCATGACTATGTTGGCGATTGTGATAATCTGGAGGGCGACAACGAGAAATATCAGCATCTTTCTAGATCGCTGATACATGGCATGTAGCCGAGCGATCATGATGACTTGCATGATGTTTCAGTGAAGTTGATATCACGGAGGTGTATAGCTCACCGCCCAGTATTACATCTACAACATCACCCATCCCATCAAGTGCGTTGTACATGATAATGCCTAACAAATCCAGCAACATTAGTCATAAGCTTGAAAGGATCACAGGCTCGCAAAAAAAACTCACAACTGCGGGAATCGCTATGTTGAACCAACGAGTCATTCGAGAATCTCACTCACCCCAGCATGGTAGTTCAGTGTTTGGATGGGAATGGAAGGCATCAGTGTGGAATACTCACTACATCGGTCATCGGAATTGTTGGAACACTCTCTATATGCCGCCCGTCACAAGAAATAAACAGAATCTATGCGAGGAGACATACGCAACATCTTGACCCTGATTGTGAGAGATAGGTAATGAGCTCAACATCAATGACTGAAATTTCCGAACGTACACAGTATATCCTATTCCAGCATAGCGCACCTAGGATGTTTTGAAGTCAACAAAACTTGGATTTTCTAAGTGTAAATATTGAAACAAAGTACATACACTGAGATAGAGAAAGGTCATCAGGGACCAGCGTTGCCTCTGTCGTGAGCAAGTTGTATTTTCACCTCGTTCTTTTGATGTTTGAGTCCGCTCACCCAGATCAGTTCAACCTATAACACAATTCTAAGCGAGTTGGTTGCCCCAGTAGTGAATCGACATACCTCTTGTCCAAAAGTAAGCGCTGAGAATACCATAAGGATATCAGTGGTCTTTTTATATACTTAGTCTTGCTCACCCCAATCGTACATTAGCAAAACGGAGGCGGCAACTGTGAGATTGCAGTGAAGGTCAGTCGATGTCAGCATGTGGCTGACTCTCCACGAACCTGTAAAATAGCTGCCAATAATATTCACAATGATGGTTGGCCACCACTTGGGATCATTCGAGACTAGAGCCATACTGTTAGAGGATGTGAGTGAGCGAGCAGTGGAACTTGGTGGACATATAATGATCGCGTTCGTGCTTGATATACTACAAACTAGCGCTTACATCGCCGATGTGATATTTGAGGGATGATATTTCATTGATCCAAGGCTGATTCCAAGCCAACAAGCAAATATTTCAGCATGAATTCTGATGTGTATCCAAGGATGCCGATGGGATCAAGTTAAAAGCTGTTGGCGGTGCAATCGCAAAGCAGTGACTCGCGTGGAGTGTTTGAACATTGCATTTATGTAAAGATAGTCCTGCTCAGAGAACTGTTCGTGATTTCCCGACTCCCACGGTAGTGGAGGAGGGTTTGCTCTGCAACAAACGTGCCGTTCTCTACAAAATCGTCCGTGGGAATTTATAGTCTCGTGGGAATTTGCTTTCAGAATCAGATCGGGTAAATCTTTGCCCGTGGGACATTGGTTTCGGAACTGTATAGCCCTCTTTTTTTTACAATAACGTTTGTCTCCCGTGTACTTTCTTTCCCTCTTCTCCCCCTCAATTTCACGTCCCTCCTATCCCTGGTAGGCTCTCTGTTCTCCCTCACCCCTTGCTGACATGTCTTCTCTCAGCGATGTATGTTTGTCTCGAAATCCCCTTGCCGTGTGCCACGGGTTCTTGACGAGCGGTGCTGTCCACCCTATGCGGTTGCGCATACCATATCTGATTACCCCATATATTATGATGCTCTTTACTACCCTGAATATCACACGTCTTGTTTTCAAACTCCTCAAAACTTCTGTACTTGGCTTGCACGCTCTCTTGCGGAGCATTGCGATTGTTGCAACTCGTGTCATGTTGTGTTTGCAGGTTGTGTCTCGTTTGACGGTCAATCGATTGTCGTGGCTCACAGCAATGTCTCAGTGTCGTTTCCTCTTCCCTATTTCCAGGCTTCCAGTTATACGCACTGCGCTGTGCTGCGTCGCTTGTCCTCTCACCCATCCTCTACTGTGGCAATGTCAGTTCTTGCATCCGTTCATCATTTCCCTTCTTGCTTCCGTCATAGTCCTCCTCTCATCAGCCAACGGCTGAGTGGCTTGATGGCCCCCACTCTCGCTCTCTGCGCATCCTCTCTTTCTCATTCTAGTGTTCGTCGCCTGAAATCTGCCAACGTGGAACTTATCTTGCACCATTTCCTTGAACTTCGCGTGCGTTTTGGCGTTATGTCTGTCCACGATGTCTTGGAGCTGTTGGCTGATGTTCGCGTGCCTCCTGAAAGTCCGCGTAATCTGTTGTCGGTCTTGTGTTCTTACATTGCCGACGTGTATGGTGTTGAAGTTGCAACTGCTCTTTGTGTGCCCCTTCAAATGCCTTATTTTTATATTCAATCCTTATCTTCTGACTTTGCGTGGAACTGTCTTGCTCTTGATGACTTGGTTTATCGCCTGCGACATCTTACTATTGATATATTATCTCAGTCTATCAAGCGTTTGCCAGCGGAGGGCCGTCCCGCTGTCCATACTCGTTCTCGCACTAAGACAAGTAACGGTTTGGCCGTTCACATTCGAGAGCGCCTTTTTTTTCTCCAGTCAGCTGGCTCTCAAATGCTGTCCGAAATCTGGCTGTGTCATTTTCCATTCAGGCATCCACGCGACTTGCCTGATACTGATTATATAATGGATATTTTGGAGTTTGAGTATGGCCCTACTATCCTTCATGCACTCTCCTCTACCCCTTCAACAAAGGCTGATCGCCAGAAAATGGCCCGTAGAGACGCGAAACAACACCAGGCGATTGCAGCTGCTGAGCAATCTAGTGTATGTGAATGAGAATGGCCCACCCGTGTACCTCCAAAAACCATCATGGATTGTCTCCATAGCTACTACCGTGCTTCCCAGTGGTCGGATCCCCACGTCTGTGCAGTGTGCGCTCAATCTCTTCCTGATTGCGAAGTTTTTGTCCTTTCCGCGGGCTCCCCGTTCAATCTTCATATGGAGAGCCTTCGACTTACAGACCCGATCGTGATTAGGAAGTGTATTCTTCAGCAACTGTCCACGAGGTTTACTTTTGGCAGTCCCTTAATCGATGGCCTCATGCTTGACCGAGGTGGGATTATCGATATCTCTGTTGACAATGTGCGCCTTACAATATGCCATTCATGTTCTGGAACGTTAACCAAAGCGGAGAAAATTCCGCGCTTCGCACTTGCAAACCAGCTTTTCCGGGGCGATCTCCCTAAACGGTTCGAGGATCTTACATGGGTAGAGGAGAAGATCTGTGCGATCTATTGTGTTACTGCACATATCACTCGTTTGTTTCAGTCCTCCGAGCCGTCACAACCCCGAATCTTCCATGGGAATACGTGTGCGCACGACATGAATGTCGTGTCTACAGCCTCAGTTCTACCCCGTACCCCTGCTGACATCAATGGTTTCCTCAGTGTCGTTTTCGTTGGCCCTGGCAAGTTTAGCGCCAAACACCTTGGTATGACTTTCCGCGTACGCAAGCAAAAAATTCACGCGTTCCTTAGGTGGCTGAAGCGTCACAACAGGTTGTATTCAGAGGTCACTCTGGACATGGATGCACTGGCTTTGTATCCTGAGGATGATATCTTGCCGGGTCTGTCTGATTGTGTAGTCGAGGACAACGAATTAGACGTTAGCAAGGTCTTTGAGGAGGAGACATCGGGCTTTTCACCTCATCCCGCCGAACTCTTACAGCATACAGACCCTGTGTCGGACAACCTCGAACCCACTTCAGATCTTGGGGATTCGATAGTTATGCTAGAAAAGATGGGTGTTTCTGACCCTGAATGCGATAAAATGAGTGGTAGAACCTTCACAGCTGCAGCTCTCAGAAACCTGTGTGGCCGTTCGCATGATCAGCCGGATCTGATCATCCATCGTGGAGCTCATGCAATTAATGAGTATAACAACCCCGATCTTCTTCCGGGGATGTTTCCCACTCTTTTTCCTTGTGGCATTGGGGGCTTCGAAGACAAAAGTAGACCTACTCCGCTTTCATTTCAGCAACAGGCGCAGTACTATCTGAATCTTCGGGATCGTGCTTTCAGGTACCACCATTCCTATCTGTTCGTTGCATTGAATATGATTCAGAGGCGAGCTGCTCATCTGCACACTTTCTTTACTGTCAAGAAATCTAATTTTGATATTATTGCCCGGAAGCTCACGCAGGTTTCGTCAGACGTCCTCAACTCACTGGCTTCTAGACTTGAGCGCGAACACAAGGTCACACAGTTAACAGTTGAAGAAAAGGCAGCATATGCGTTGCTCCAACAGGTTAACACGATCTCTGCAAGAATTCCTGGCTCACAAGCGTCCAAGATTTTCGTGCGTAACGAGATGCGAGGCTACTTTAGTTACTTTGGACTTCCGCACCTCTTTTTCACTTTCAATCCAAGCGCTGCACATAGCCCCATTTTCCAAGTCATGTACGGCGACAAGACGGTTGACCTTAGCCACCGTTTCCCGAAACTGATCCCTGCCCGCGAACGTGCCCTACGACTTGCTCGCGATCCTGTGGCCGCTGCTGACTTCTTCGAGTTCTGCTGGCGTACGTGTTTCGAACATCTTTTAGGTTGGGATTTTAAAAGCCAAAGTTCTACCCCACCAGGGGGCATTTTTGGCCGTATACGCGCGTTTTATGGATCCTCCGAGTACACAGAAAGGGGATCTTTGCATGGTCACTTTTTCATTTGGTTGGAAGGTGCTTCGAATCCTACAGATATCCATCGCAAACTTCAAGACCCACATTATCAGACAAGTTTTTTCCAGTTTTTCGAGCAAATAATTCACCATCACTTTCCAGATGTCATGGTGGAACTCGACCCCAAGTTCGATCCACGTGTCGAACGTCCTCCTCTCCCTCCAACTGCCATAACTGCAACTGACGTCCTCCAACCCGTATTAGGGTGTGAAACTTGGGAGTCCACCTTTGAAGCGCAAGTCAAACAATGCGGCGAAGTTCTACAACGTCATACATGCCGGGCAGTGTGTCACAAATATCGCAATGAAGGAAAATGCCGGTTCTTGTTCCCGCATGAAGTTGTTGACAAGTCTCATTTTGACGCGGATATGAATTCCATTGTCTTCATGTGTCGTGATCCGATGGTAAATTATTTCAATCCTCACATCCTCGTCTTTTGCCGACACAATCACGACATCAAGTGCATTTTGTCTGGTAAAAGTGCCAAAGCAGCCATGTTCTACATTTCAGATTACATCACCAAAATGGATACCAAAACATATGAGATGCTTTCCTTGCTCTCTCGTGCTGTGGTGCGTTTGCCCGATGACCTTCCAGAAAAAGGTTCAGTCGTTGGTGCTAAGACGCTCCTCCATAAATGCCTTTCTCAATTCAATCGTCAGCAGCAGATTCACGCTCAGCAAGCTGCGCGTTATGTCCTTGGCCTCGGTGATGGTATCTCCTCCCATTCAACGGTGCCTATGCTGTCCTCAGTCCTGATTGCCTATCTTAAGGATACGCTTCCTCGGGACTCCCTACCCCTGTCAAATTCACCTTCTGATGCAAATGCCGAAGTCACAGATGAAGACGACGAACGTGATGATGAGCCCGAGCAAGTACGCTTCCGCATTGCAACTGATAAACATGGTAAAGTAGTGGAAAGCAATCAAGTCCACAATTACCTGTTTAGAAGCTCTTCTTTGGATCATATGAGTTTTTACGACTTCTGCCGCTGTGTACGTTTGCAAAGCAAGGCGAGAAGTAAGAACCTCAAGAACACGCCTGAAACCCGCCTGGGAGTTCTGCACAGACATGAGTTGAAGGCGCGACACCCACTCTCCGACACACACGAATTGGTGGAGCACACGAATGAGGACCGCGGTGAATGCAACCGTGAATATATCCCGAGGGTTGTTGGCATGTCTATTCCAAGGCGCAATAACAGGGACCAATGGGCGCTTTTTTCGTTGGCCCATTTCAAGCCCTTCAGCGATACCACGCCCCTTTTGCCTGAAGGAAAATCTGTAGGCGAAGTATATAACACGTACCTCTTTTCACTTCGGGCCAAAATTGTCATGCAGCACTGGGAGGCAGTACATGAGTGTGAAGATGAACGTGACGCTGATAGACTCCGTAAACGAGCTCAAGTGTCAAGGCCAAAGAAACTACCGGCAGATGCATGTCCTGTCGACGATGATGACCCAGATTATGCACATCCACAGCCTGACCGACGGAGTGCACAAGATGATTTCCGGACCAACCAACTCGTGTTGCGGTTGAAACAATCACATTGGTTGAGCAGTGGCAAGAGTCGCACGTCTCCGCGTACCTTGTACCTGAACTTGACTTCGACAGACGAGTCTCCTTTCCACACGTTGTTGACGGATTGCAGTCCCCGCCGTCTGAAGCAATGGAACAGCGAGATTCGCTTGCAAGAGGCAGCCATTGCTAATACTCGTCGTAATGCATTAAACCCGGAAGACCAAGTAGACAGTGGCTTTGTACGAGAGACGATTACATATGCAAACGCCACACAGAGCCAACTCACCAGCTCACAAGGACTCTGCAACGCAACAGAGAGCGTTCAAACCCCCCTGTTCCCATTATCACATGAGCAGGTTATTGTCCAGATTGGGGAACAGTTCGGCCTCAATGAAAAACAGTGGCTTGCCTTTCGTATCATCTCAGAGTTTTTCATTCAGAGATATGTCGAGAAACGTGCGACAGAGCTGCCTCAGATTGTGATGTTGATGACAGGTCCCGGCGGCACTGGCAAGACTCATGTGGTGAAGGCTGTTCGCGCTGTGATGGAGCACTACCGCCAAGCCCACCTTATTCGTTTTCTGGCTCCCACAGGCTCGGCGGCTGCACTGATCGACGGAATGACAGTTCACAAAGGCCTGGGAATCAAGATAAAATCTTCCAACAAAGGGAAGGGAAACCGTCTGCCGGGTGAAAGTCTCCAAGACTATTCAGTCATCATCAGCAATCAGAACAAAACTCAGCTGCGAGAAGAATGGAAAAATGTCGAGTTTCTTTTGGTGGACGAGACATCTTTGCTCGGGTTGCAATTACTTGCCGAGCTTGACCATGCACTACGTTTCGCCAAGGAAAGACCTGATCTTTGGTTTGGAGGAGTATCACTCATATTTTCCGGCGATTTCTTCCAATATCCACCAGTTGCAGGAAGTGCTTTGTATACCCCGATCTCTCGTTATGCGGGTCAGACTGATGATGAGATTCAGAAACGGCTAGGGCGTTTGGCTTGGAAAACAATCAACACTGTGGTAAGTCTGGATGAACAACAGCGGATGAAGGCGGATGTCGCTTATGGAGCAGCTGTTACTTGACTGAGAGCGCGTCAGTGCACATACGAAGATGTGGAGATGTTCAACGCGCGAGTTATCAAAGCCGCAGACAATCCAGATGGCGTCGATATGGGTACGGGCGATAATGTCGATGCAGCCGCAATCGTGGCCACAAACGCTGTACGGGAAATCCTAAATGTTGAGAAGGCTCGTGGCTCCCATGGAGACCGGGAGTTGGTCGAAGGTAATGCGCTGGACAAGTGCTCTCATCGAGCCCTCACGTTAGACGAACATCAACAACTTTTGCGCCTCAACGTTGCCGCCATTAAGTCTTCTCGTGCTCTACCAGGTCGTCTAACGTTCTACGTGGGCATGCCAGTCATCTTGCGAATGCGCAATATATCCACAGACCTCGGCATCACCAATGGTTCTCAGGGAACTATCCGGCAAATCTTCACGGCCCTCTGTCCGGATTCTTTGACGTATTTAAAATGCGTCATCGTGGAGTTCCCTGACTCCAAGGTACACTTGTCTGGCTTACCCCTGAAATGGTTTCCAGTATTGCCCATTTCATGGACTTTTACGACGCTCTTGAAAAACGCTGAGGGTGTTGAGGAAAAGTGCCGGGTCACACGCCAACAGATGCCTATACAACCTGCCTTCGCTGTTACTGGACATTCGGCGCAAGGGAAGACATTACCTAAAGTCCTCGTCAACCTAGAGGAAGGAGGGTTTGGCGCCTATGTGGCAGCCTCACGAGCACAGAGCAGAACGGGAATATGTCTCCTGCAACCCGTGACAATAGAGCAGCTTAACAAGCCTTTACCCCGGAACCTATTGCTGGAGGTTCGACGTTTCGACGCCATCGAACACAATACCTACGTACGCAGAGGACTGCGGACTGGAGAGCCAGTCCCTGTGCCTGATGCAGAGGCTGACTTGGCCATCCAAACGCACATGTTGACTGCACACTTCGAAACGGAGGGCCAAATACAACGGACCAAACGCAAGAGAGATGACGAGCATGCAGAACGAGTAGATAGTGCCTCACGGAGCAGCCAAAAACAGAGCACTGATCAAGAAGCGAATACCTCCACCAAAAAACGTCCCCGCCTGCAACAGGAAAACAGTACGACTGATTCATCGGCTGGACCCCTCCCATATATGTCTATGAATGTTGATCTTAGTCATCCTGAGGATCGTGGTACAACTGAACCCTGATGCCTATGGTACGTTGTCGCGGCCACACTTCACGCGGTTTCCAAACCGCATCAAAGCCATCTCTGACCATGAGCCTGTTTCAGAATTCACTCGGAAGACGGGAGGTCGGTATGGTTTTGGGGGAATGCCATGAGTCACCAGCTCCCGATAGAACTCGATCACGCTGGAACCCCTATCGGACAAGTGAAACCTTTTTTGCGCAATTTGTTGGCTGGTAAGCAGATCCGTTCACTCTTCTCCACCTGCAACGAAGCCTCCCACTCTGATCGTACACGTAGAGTCACCAAAATGTCACTGTGTAGGAATGAGTTCAATGTCGATGACTTCGTCTCCACCCTCCAAGTGTTCATCAAAGACGCCATGGATGATAATGAGGCTGACGCCCCACAATCTCGTCTTGGTCACCACCCCTGGGAGAAGTTAGGCTTGAGAGCCTTAGCAAAAAGCCGCCGTGTTCCAGTACCCCTCATTTCATGTAGGTGTTTGAACTCTAGCCGGCAATCTTGATGACGTTTGTACAGGTATGGTAGCGTATGTCCTTCAAGGGCCTTGACTAGGGAGGGCACTCCGGCACCACAAAGCTCGAGTTTAGCTCCTTCATTCCGACAATCCATCGATGCGTGCACAACAAAAACAAACCTGGCATCCTCGCCTGAGGCTCGTGAAACTCGATTGGTTGAAAAGGTAGGCAAGCGATAGGTCAATTTAGGGTCAGTTAATGACGTCTCGTGCCTTCAGATGCGTGAGATCGTGGACAGTCTTGGGCCAGTGAATCTGTTTCACTTGTTTATCAACCCCAGGCACTTTAGCCAGTCGGTCGAAAACCTTTCTTACTTGAGCAAATTGTTTGAAGAAGGCGTGTGCTCACTGGGAATTGACGAGGGCCACGAGCCCATGGTCTGTACGTATCTACTCACCACCACCTGTTCTGGTCTAATCAACTCTAGGTGCCGCGCGTCCCACGCACTCCTCCACTGACGGTCAGCAGGAGGGTCAAACACGTCAGATTGTCATGGAGTTTGACATGGAAACCTGGAGGGTGTGTAATCCTGGACACACGTTCGCCATGTGGTACTGAACAGATTCTAGAAAGCTATCGATGCATTCAATATAGAAGAAGGCCTTATGCCACACAGACGTAGCACTTTGTTGTGAGTTGGACAAAAGTAGGCTTCTATATCACTCGGAACCATATTTGCGTTGGTCAGTGAACCAGTAATAAGGAGCAGGGTCAATGCCCTCGCGCTTGTATGCCGCCAGTAGCTCTTCCATATCTGCTATCCTCATCGATCGGCCTATCGCATATTTAGTTATAGGTAGCAGCACACGGCAGTTCAGATTTCACATACCGACAATTTCTCCGACACCAGGCATCAAAAGGTCACAACTCTCTGTATATGCAGGGTCCTCCTCTCCCTCTTTCCTTGGCATCTTCTGCATGTAGAATGCCTTCAGCTCCGCAGGGAAGCCATACAAAAAGATTGGCGCCGCAATGATATCCGTCATCTGCCTCTCAGCAGCCTCCGTAATGTCGTTGCCGATTTCATGGTCGACCATCACGGGCACGTCTTTACCAGTCTTCTCATCTTTCTAGGTTCATAATGTATGAATGTATCCTCCCTTTCTTGTTTCATCAATACGAATTCACGAGGATTACTGTACTGCACTGGCTGAGTTTTGAAAATCACTTCGAAGTGGCGTAAAATGAGCGCGAGACACGTGACCGAGAGGATTACGCAAAAGGCAGAACATGGCCTGGGCTGGCTGACCGATCGATCAGGTTTGACACGCCCATCTAAAGCCAACCAGGATCGATTCAAAACAAAGGTTCACCTGCCACTTGCGCGTCGATCAAGCCGCGATCTGAACACCTCACATGATTTGAAGACACCCTATTTTTTTCGTCATGACAATGGGCGCAAGAGCACGGTCTTAGGTGTGACATCCCATGGAAATGATTGAGGGGGGAGAGTGGATGGCTTGCTGCTCACATCCCTGCCATTAAAATTGATGGTGTCGAACGGCACGTCCAGACGGCATTACGGACCACCATGTTGTCACAAGCGTCTGAAGAGGGACCAACCACCAATCTCAGGATAGACACTGTGCCTGTTGCTACTGGTACGTACTGTTGGCCCGTAAGCTTAAGAGATGATGAACCTGACATTGCACCAGCTCTACGGGATGGAGCCATACTCCAGAACGTTTTCAACCATATCGAATTGCTACCCGATATCATTTGCCTGAGCGCGACGAACCGTGCATTGCAGGCTGCAGGCATAAAGACAATGCGACATCGATGGGAGAGCATCCTGCGTCCTTTTATTGGGGGTCACATGTTTGAATTTTCCCACATCATGCAGTTGTGCAAGATAGTGATCACCGGTTCATGCACGATGGCCATGCTTGTTGGCGAGTATGTCACACACACCGAACAACCTTAATCTCGTGACCCCCAGGGGAAATCGTGAAGCGCTGTACTCCTTCCTCCTCGACGACCTGCGTTATCACAGAGTGCAACGTAATATACTGCCTCACCGCGCGTTCAAGGGAACCATCAGGAGCTTCGCCAAATTCCGACGGGAAGACAGAGTCATCACGGTTTCTGAGGCTACAGTCGACGGACCTTTTGATGTCATCGTCTCGTCTCAGACGACGGCAGATATGTTGTGCATGACGGCAGGAGGCCTTGTTACGTTTTATCCTCACCTCACATTGAATCTCCTCATCACCATGGCAAACCACACGGCTCCACACCGTCACGCTAGACTGAATGTAGGAAGCGCAAAGACGGACCGCTTCGCGTTCCATCGCACAAGCAGCTTCATTCATGGCCCTTGCGGAGTATTGTGTCCCGCCTTGTGGCGCTCAGTGTCTGATCAAGGTCGTCAGAGTCTTACACTGGAGTGGGACCAAAACTTCTCCATCAAGCCACTCATCGATAGTTCACGGACGGTGTGGAGGCTTGCGCTGCGGTGCAGAAACTCTGAGTGTCTATCGAACCGTAGACGTGACTCACGGCAAAAAGCTCTTCCCCCGCGACCTGTACCATGTACTCCTACCACGATTAAACAGCAGGAATTACGCATTGCCAACCATGCACCGGTAAGTGTCTATCACGCTCTGATCTGCCACTCCTTCCTGACACCTAGAGATTTTCAGCGTTATGACAGAGCTTTCACAGGAATCCTATATGCGACCGGTGTGACAAAACCTTCACTCGTGACCATTCCGGTTCGAGAGTTCGCGTTGCCCGTCAAACAGCTGTCCGACCTCGAGATCTTGCATTGGTTGGATGCACTGGGCCCTGAGAGGTACATGTCAACATCCTCGCGGTTTCGCAAGACATATAATCCGAAATATGGGGTGTACCATGCGCACTCTTATACATTCTTCAGAGAGCATCCAATGGCGTATACTCCTCCTAACTTATGCATTCGAACCGCTGCGGACGTCACGCCGGGGGATGAAGACGTGACTGGTAATGTGCTGGTGATTAAGCACGTGCACGGCCGAAAGCACGACTTAGTCCATTGTGGCGAAGACGACGTCTCATACGTCAACACAATTCTAAAAATGTAAGAGGCGTGGTGGTTTCAGGAAATCGACATTGACGTTTTGGCAGGACAGTCACGCAGTCAGATTTTTGGCTGTAAAGAGGGTTTGGACAGAATGGAACGCGAAATGTTGACAGGATAGATCTACCTGTACATGTTTGTGATATGCTTACAGGTAACTCGTTTTTACAATGAATTGATCATGCATATGTGAATGGGTGAGGATAAGTTGTATATCAGCCGACAACAAGAGACGCCACGACGTTACATTAGGAGGCAATTAAGTTTTAAGAATACATTCGCGTATGTACACCCTAACCAGCGTGACGACCGAGGTCCTTCATAATCTGACCCGCGGCTGAGACGTACGGTGCATAAGTGACTTTGCGAGCCTCGGTCGCCAAATACTGTGCCATCTCAACTGTATCCGAAAAGGCAGCGGAGACAGTGATGTCGTTCGCAATGGTCTGGATCATGCCTAGAATGTTTGAACAGAGATGGCAGGAACGAATACCCGGGCGACTTACTGTTGAGCTGAGCTGGATACTGGCGCAATTCTTCTGTGGCTAGCATGACACCGCAATCTGCACGTCCTGCGACCTGGGGCTCCCCAGCCCGCAGCGCCGAACTTGTCTGCACGTGAAATATAGGCATGCCTCCCACAGGTCGATCAACTGGACAAAAGGTGTTAGAGAGTGGGGCCACAGACAGGTATCACATAAATACCAAAGATGAATGCACCCTCCCCATCGAAAATCTCAATCAAATCCATGGCTGCGGCTGACATCGTGTAGAGAAGTCACGGTACTGTGAAAGATAAGATTGTGCACTGGGAATGGATCGCAAACCAGGAGTTAAGGCAATCAGTATGTTATCGTCCGGTTCTAAGAGGGGGGCCGGATCCGTCTGAGTACCGGTCAATGATCAGCGCAGGTTTCAAAGATGAGTGAACCAACCTCCTCCCCCCCCAAAAAAAAAAAAAATTGAAACTGTCGATCACGATCGAATGTTCGACTCACCCATTGTCTATCGATCACAACAGCCCTCCACCTTCACGCCTACCTACCAAGCGCCACAGGTGGGCGAGACAGACCGCAAGATCGTGACAGCTGGCGATCGAGAAATATTTGCCTTCGATTGCATGCAAGACAACACAAAGACATGTGATACAGTTTGGCGCGCAGTCAATGAGACTTGGCCAAAAACTATTCAGCAAGTAGCGATTGACGGTCAAGTGAGAGTGCCTACAAATAACCCTGGAGCGGATTGACGACCCAAAAAATTCATCTTCTCTCAAACTTCATCAATGTCCAACTCAGACCAATCCATTGCCTCCACTGCTGTCGACGATGTCAGGCAGGACGTCAAGACTCCCTTGTGGATGTCTCTATATGTTGCATCAGTCACATCTCTCGCTGTCAACGAGAACACACTCTCGAGCGTGCCGTCTACCAACAACCCCCGTCCCTTGAGGGTTATGGGGGACAACGCAGAGTATTGGGTGAATGATGGGGGAGAGGCATTCACGTTCAAATTCCCGGCGACTGTCGATCTAAATGGTCAATTTGACAGAACAGGGCCTTACTTCAACCTGCCACGCACCGGAGTAAGTAAGATTGGATTTGAGCCCGTGGAATCTAGCTGACTACCAAGCGCGATGCAGTTAGACCTCGGAGCTTTGAAAAAGATGCGGGTGCAGTTCGAGATTCGCCCCCTCGACAGTAAGTTGCACTCCTCTTTCCCCGAAGAGGCAATCAGGTGCAGTTCTTCGGCGCTTGATATGTTAAATGTTCTCCATGGTGAGGCCGAAGACGCGCATAACGCTTGTGAGTACCCTTTGGAATGTCGCACGCTGGGTATCTATCAACTTGGTCAACAGTACTGGCGCCAAATATGCACCCGAGAGACAACCCGTTCTGGCGTAGCATTCGAGATGGCGACAACGAGTGCTTCTCCATGGTGGTGACCACTGACACTCTGGTTGGCAACATAACTGAGAGGTCTCCTGTGCCCCGCTTGAGGCGCTGCGACATTGGAAAGGGAGACTCGATGCAAAGTCCATGTAAGTGTAATTAGTTCAAAGTATAAAGTACTCGCTGACCGTAAGACATCGTCACAGCTAAGGCCAAAGCGGCGGCTATGGCTGGAGGCCCACCAGGTGGGGGTCAATCTAGCACACAAGCGGTGGCTGGTAAGTGGCAAGACGTCCTGTTTGGAAATTGGAACGACTGACGACGTAACAGCCCAACCTCTCCTTTCGGATTTGCCTGATCCCCTCGGACGTTATAGTTCGTTGATCACGCAGTACAATCTTCGTGACGCGACTGTTGTGGCTCCCAACATTCGTGACGGTGGAGGCAATCTGATTCGCCCCGCAAGAATACACAACACGAAAATAGCGACAGGGGATGTTGTCGTGGTGGAATGCCTTCTCAATTGTGAGTATAGAAACGATACTGTATAGCCGTTTGGTGACTGTTCTTTTGTAGGTGGACAATTGCACCTAGCCGAAGGGAGACTGCCCCATCTGAAGAGAAAAATGGGTCCAGGAGGTACCAGGTGATGTTGAAGAGCATGAAGCTCTTGCCTGACGCGTCCATGACACCTGCTACCTTCGCCAATTACTGGACTGATGTCAAAGGGAAGCGCAAGGCCACGAACGACGTGCACGGCGAATCTTCCGGAAAGAAGGGCTTTAGCGACTATGGTTCAGACGACGACGAAGAGGACCAGGCCAGCACGAGGGATACTCAATACATGCAAGTGACCGACGATTGAAGATGTGAATGGAAGCTGCGTGTCGGGCTAGCTGACGAGAACAACTAGGGCGATGTACTGGTAAATATGGGATCGGGTGGCCTTGTAATAGAATTCGTGTGTATTGCAAAGTAGTCTGCATTTGGGATTGCGTGGAATTGTATATTGTTTGCGGTAAAGCAAAGTGCCAGGAAACGAGATATGAAGTCAGAACAAACAACAAGGAATATCGTTTAAGAGGGAAAGAAAATTTTCTCGCACATATTCTTGTCTGTGTCCCATCATGTCGCCTAACACACCAGCCCCCACACGAGCCGAAAGTCGACTAGAGACAATCAGGACCTGCATGATAGAAACTGGGATGTATATCGGTGATCCCAAGCTCCTCGCGAATGTACAGTGGGTGTCAATGGGAACTGGGAGACAATTGAGAAGGATGGACTACCCCAACGAGCCAGCAGTACTTTGTGCGGCTGCAATGATTGCCGCAGATGACTATTACCTCACTGCAGATGGAGGATGGCCGGACCGTGTGCCGGGTACACCAAATATCGCCAATGCGAAGGCCACCTGCATAGGGACTGTGGCCATGAGTGCCCCCTTTCGAGGGGATTGGGAAACGACCAGAGAAAATTTGGCTCGCTTGCATGAGCTGGTTAGCACAACATCAAACGACGGCAATGGGGATGCCTTCTACAGAGAGATGGCACACGGAACACGACTGGACATACAGTTGGAGCACGTTTTGTTCAAGGTGCGTGGTTCCTTCAAGAAAATGCAATTATGATAACAGCTCCGGAAACAGCGACAGGAGGTTGGGATCGATTATCCCTCCATTGGAGAGTGGCCGGTTCATTCTTTGACAGCCAGAGAGGCTTTGGACGAGTTGAATCGCACGCATTACGCTTCACCTCTCATCGTGTATGATTTCAATGGAGGGAGAGTTGCGCCCAACGCTTACAGGGGTCACTTGCAATGTGCGTTGGCCCAGATACAATTCACTCTTGAGCAAGGGGAATTTGAAGGAGGGGTCTGCGAGGCGCATGTTAAAGCGATACGGGTGCTCAGGCCTCCTACACTACGAGGTCAGAGACGACAGTACACTTGGACTCGATGGCGCATGGGACCTGCATCAGTGCCAGAGATGGACCAAATATAAATGCAAGAAGGCCAGAGTAGAGCGTGTCCTTTGATACAAGCAAATGAGATAGTCGAAGAAAGGTCTACATTAGAAAGACTGGGTAGATGAATAATACAGTCTGGCACTACTGGCTAGTGATTCAGCAAGGGCGACCCCTTCCGCGCAGACGGTGTGGACTGCAGAATCGTAAGCCATGGATTGCACGACGCCTGAAAACATCTGAAAGGCGGACAACAACAATGATGGGGTGACTAACGAGCAAAGGAGGCTGGGTGGCCACAAACATCGCGGGTAACAATCAAGACACTCAGCGCGGGTTCGTGAAAAGACGAACGAGTGCGTGAATCTCGAATATGAGCACTGGGGACAACATGGAACTGAGGTTCACCTCGGCTTACACGATCGACTAGCGAGTGGAAACGTGAGCAGAATGACAGGATAGACAACAACGGTCATACTGAGGATGAACGCAGCACGGCCTGCAAAATGGTTCAACAACGAGTTCATGGCTTCGCACATTGTGGGCAGTGTGCTGGAAATCTAAGGAGAGAAGGTGAAAGGCAACGAGAGATAGGAAAAGACATTGAAAATGGGTAAGACGGGGTCATGGGCGATCACTCCGACCAAAAAAGTAAATGAGTGTGTTGTCAGTCATGATCAGAAACTAGTGAGACATGGCCAAAACGAGGGGAAGTTACTAATTCCGCTGACTAGGACGCAAGGTCGAGACGACAAAGACATCAGTGACATGTCGAAATAATCTTTTACAATACGAAATGCCATATTCCATCCTCCGAGACTCAATCACGAATGGCTTCACCGCAGTCCCTGCAGGATATTAATCTAGCCTCGTTCGCCAAGAACTCTGCGAGTTCTTCACTTTCCGTCAAAACCATGTAAACCGCGGGATCGTGAGCGATGGACCACGTAATACCTATGCCAGTGAGCATAGATCAGCTGTGCTCGTGTGATCGACGTACTTGTAAGAATGGCACGATGCATGCATACATGTTCCGTCACCAACATGATAGTGACGGCGGGGTTGTGTTCTGCGGGTGGCGTCGGGGAGTCATCGATATTGGAACAACGCACGATGTGAAAGTGGGCTGGCCCGCGGGGATGACGTTCCACTATTCGAGCGTCAGTGGTGGGCGTTGCACTAGAGTGATAGGACTCATACCAAACATAATGGCGCCTTGACCATTGAAAAGTTTAAGGAGTTCGAGTATTGCGACTGACATGGTCTTCATGAGCTGACAGATCGATGTAGAAAATTGCAAGACGCGGAGTAAAAAGATGGTGCGGTGCGAGTGGAGGATTATAGAGGGAGATGGGAAGTGCCGGTTTTGCATTTAAAGGACGAGTGATCGTTGTTGATCGAAAGATGAATGGTACAAAGATCCAATCGACAAAAATGAATTTGACATTGGCAACGATCGATTGACGAAAACTGACTGGCGTGCACAGCTGAGGGAAGAATTTTCTGAGTTGAGACACACGGAGCCTCGGAGCAAGCCATGCGTCGGATTCTCATTGTCTGCATACATCCAAGAGAGATTCCGGCCGCTTGTCTACTGGAAATTACGACAGGGCTATCGACACTGTCGACCAACAGTCTATCAAGTCCCAGTCGAAAGATGAAAAGTAGGAAATTTGTTGAAGTATGTGACTGGCACTGATCCCCGTCATAGTAATGCGGAACAACGACGTGACTACATCCATTCTCGAGAGCCTGAGGATCTCGGATGTAGTTTCAATCAGCCGTACTTGTCGGAACATGAGAGTCCTGGGGAGGGAGGTGGTTCGGAGGAGATTGACGCGGCTGTTGGAACCATTCGGGACGAACAATACGTTAAGATTCATCTCAACCCTGAAGGAAGGAAAGGGTGTGATAACCGGTTCTATCGTCCGGGCCATGTTAGCAAACGAGGACGACTATGTCAGAAGAGATCTCAATATCGTCATCCCATGGCATGCCTTTGGGACATTGCACGAAGCGGTGGTAGACATGTTGGGGTTTACACCCATCTCGAGCGTACCGCATGGAGCCATTGCACCAAGGATCGGCAGATTCTGCATATTCGCCCGTAATGAACGATTCATTACGCTGTCTGCTTCGCATGAGGGTGAGAGTGTCCTGCATATCATTCTCAACGCGCCAACGACAGCGGATATGGTGTTCATGACGACGGGAGGAGCATGTTACTTCTATCCCCAATGGTTTGAAGGTAAATTGGCGATTCAAAGCCACACAGGGAGTTTGGTACCACGAAATAAAAAACTGGGGTGCGTCGGTGAACTGACTGACGAGTTTGTTGTGGAAACAGACACAGGTTTCCTGGGGAAATCCTGTGGTAATCTCTGTCCTACGTACTGGCACCACGTCGAACAGAAAGACCTGCGCGCGGCCATCGATTGGAACTTAGATGATTCCGTGACCAACGTGTACCACAACGTCGACGTCGAATGGTGGTTGAACACAGAGTGCCACAATCAGAAATGTCCGCACAATGTCAACGTGATGGGTATGAACATCGAAGGTGTGGGTGCTCGAAACCGTGAGTACGCTTGCAAAGTGGGAAAAGGAGAGAATAAAGACTGACTTCTCCAAATAGGTAATGATGTCAGATACATCCCGCCAGAGATACAATTGCGCACACCGGTGAGCAACGTTGGCGACACTTGCGGATAGATGCCAACCTGAAACACCTCCAGCGATTTATGCAAATAATTACAGGGTTGTTCTACGGGTCAGGCTGCCAGCGGCCGTTCCTCGTGCCAATTCCGGTGAGAGACGGGGTGGAGAGGTCACCGACAATTGACGACCTAGACGTCAGCTATTGGGTGAAACAGCGGGAGCTGTACGAATGCACGGTGACGCAGTGCCACCTCCGTAAGACGTTCGGGAGAGTGCCCGGATCAAACGTGGCCATGGAAGGAAGGTATACATTGTACTTTGAAAAGGACGAGCCTTCTAGTCCTCAGAACAACCTCATCAATAGAATGGGAGGCATGAGCGGGAGTCGAGAGAGGCTTCGAGGGAGTGTGGTGGTTATCAAGGAGACACAAAACGCTCCAAAATTCATCGTGGATATGACGAAAGATGATCAGCTTATGGCCAATTTCCTGTTATCAAGGTGTGCCTCACACTTGTGCGAATCTCGATGGTGACTGAAAAAGGGAACAGCGCATTGCATTACCGCATGTTAACGTACAAAAGAACAAATACCTTAGTGTAGCAGATGGGATGTACAGCAGTAAATCGGCCTCGTTAGAGACGCCGAGATAGATAGGAGTGGCAAGTTTCAGATTCCGGACAGTGATATCGACTGCAATCATGCTGCGGAGCTTGAAGTGACACCTTTCCTGCGATCTACAGGTGAGGATATCTGAGCGGCAAAAAGGATCGACAGCAGCATTGAGAACGTAACAGGATGAGGAGGACTCTATTTGAAGTGGCAGAAGGAAACGCGTGGCGAGGGGGATTCTTAATGAGTATGTGCTTGTGTGTTTTCTCTAAAGCAAATCAAAGGCTTACTCCGTGAAGTTTTGCGGGAGAGAGGGAGACGAGTCCGGATCAGTGCCATCTCGCCGAGATCAGTGCGCCGGGACGCGCTAGCAAGGCGGATGCACACACGCCTGTACATTGAATTCATCAACCCTGAGGTGTTCACAGATAGCACGCATGAAACTTACTTCGGTGGGTAGTTCGGACACGGGAGCAGGGATGTATGCTGAGTGTCCGTAGATTTGTTGGCAACCATGGTTTACAGACCAGGGTTTAACGTGTACTTCATCAACAACACAGCGATGTGCAGACGGACCGCGCAAGATGTTGTGCGAGGAGCGCAAATGGAGTGGGAAGAACGTCACGCAAGATGCTGTCCACGGAGCTAATTTAGAGTGGGAGGGGCAAAATTGTTCTCCTACACAAGTTACGGTAAATACAAGTGGCGCTTATGCGGTGCTAGCAAGAGTTTACAAAATAAGGGTTCATCGAACGTATTTGAGGCCTGGGAGAGAAAAATGTCATTCAACAGGAAAAGGAAAACGGGAGCGGAGTCGGGAACTGGCGCGTCAGCGGCGCTACGATTTGGCAACGTACTACGGTACGGACCGTACGGTACTACTTAGTATTCTTCCCGAGATCAGTTCGGAGTTTCGAGTTGAAACGGATTTGGTAATTTTCGATCCCCTCGACAGCAACACTAGTACTATTCCTTACCACTTGTCAAGTCGTCTTACCCTATTTTTCGTGCGGTGTACGTGATGTTTTCAGACGAGCTCAAGGCATTCCGTCGACTGGGATTTCGACACGTTGGTCCTAGCGTTTTTAATTATTCTGTAGAGTACTGACTTTACTTTTGTTTCGTTTGTGCCGACGTGTCCTTGACGTGACATCATATGCGTGTATCGTTCTTGGTCCTAGTTTCTACTTCAAATTCTCAACTTCGCCTCCGTCATTGCATCAGGCCTCATGCTATGGAAAGGACTCGGCCTCATTTTGAATACAGAATCTCCAATTGTTGTTGTTCTAAGGTATGTACGACCTTACTCAATCGACCATTCAACTTCAAACCTCCGTTCCTCCCCACCCCGCACTGGGTTATGCGTACTAATTTATTATATTTATATAGTGGCTCTATGGAACCAGCGTTTTACCGTGGAGACCTACTTTTCCTCACCAATCCCCCAGGCCAACGCTACCACACAGGAGATATCACAGTATATAGGATCCCTGGCGCCGAAATACCCATCGTGCACCGCGTCCTGGAGACCCGCGACGTCGTCATCCCATTTGACAATTCTACAGAGAACCGCGTCATCAAAAACAGGTAAGTTGCCGTATGCGGTTCGTTACGAGGGTCAATCAAAAGAATTCGATGGCTGACTACAACACACCCTGCACCAGACTCGCCAAGCTCAAACTCCCACCAGGAGAACATCAACTTATGCTCACGAAAGGCGACAACAACCATGTTGATGACATTGATCTTTACCAAGGCCTTGAATGGCTCGACCGAAGACATATCATCGGCAAAGTTCGCGGGTGTGTGCTTTTTCCTTCCTGTTTGACCGTAAAGCCGTGCAGCCTGACACGACTCTTTTCCTACTACTACACCTCCAATTTACTCACTTCATTCCCAGGTTCCTTCCGTACATTGGCTACGTGACGATTGCCATGGTAAGCCTTTGTTTCCGTCCCAGTTGAATACACGTGTACCAATCGGTAACGCTGATCATGTCACAGAACGATTTCCCGCAACTCAAATACGCGCTTCTCGGAGGTCTCGGATTACTGGCTATCATTCAACGGGAGTAGAATTCCCTGAAGAGATGGCCTTTATGCAGATTCATGTTGCTTTCTTCATGTAATCCAACACAACCAACGTACGACTGATTCCCTTCCTGTGTAAGAAGTTTGGCAAAGCGCATTGGTAGCATACCTCGAACAACAAGCAACAACGAGGCAGGTCAGGTGAATGTCGTGGTCACAGGTGTATAACGATTTGGTGTTTGTGCTAGATATAGCAATCCCATCGTTTAGCGCTTCTATCGCCAAAATCAGCATGATGGAGATGGGTATTTGATCCCGCTCCAGACTCTGGTATTGGGTGGTGTATTGCGGTGCGAAATCAAGCGAAAAGAGGAAGCCTTCGATTAAACTAGATTTGAATTTGCAAACTAGTATTACATGATTGGGGTGAGCATCACATCGTTGGAAACTGCTGACATTCTCATGATAACTCCAGTACTAACCCTTGGACAAGAGATGTCTTTCGCCGGAGTGGCGAACTCGCTAAGAATGGTGTCAGATTGAGCTGATCTGGGTGGGTAACAGTCCCGTATCAGAAAAAAAAACAAGAGATCATGATGAATTTGCGACAGAGGCAACGCTGGTCCCTCATGTATCTGTGCTGTATCTTATGGTTTCTACCACATGTTATGCTATAGCGTGGTTGACATTTGTGCTGATTCCAAAATGTTCTAGATACGCTATATCGGACTCCTATATTCGGTGTATGTTGTTGAGGCTAACAGATTGGTGCTGTGCCCAGCTCGGTCGTATTGATATTCTTACGGTTTACCATTCCACCCTAAAGATTGACATAGTATCAATACATAAGTAGTCAATTACACTGATACATATCAACAAGCAAAAAGAATATTTTGAAGCAAAACAAGTTCTCCTGATCCACGCCTCTAATACAATATTACGCTCCTTCGACTCTTCTAATCATCCTCTTGTCCCGCTCCCCGATCACAGTCAGCACTCCCTCGTTCTCCATCGCTTTGATAACTTCAGAAAATTCGGCAGCATCAACACGGATACTACTCTGGTCTGCAAGGCGTTTCATCGCTTCGCCCCATTTTAAGCCTTTGCCCTTTCCAGCACCACCATCAAGCATCGTTAGTAACTCTCTGCGCATGTCATCCCGCATCTTGCGTTGTCCAACACCAGTACCGGTGTTCAGCAACCCCATATCGATCTTGCCAGTGCGAGGATCCATAGCACTCGTGCGGATGGCCTCTCGCATAAGGCGGCATGCCTCTTGTACATCCTGCAACTCGACGTGCGCAGCAAAGCGCATACGAGCGTGGGCCTCAGAAAGGCGAATCATACTTTCGAGCTGGCGAGTTGTAGCGGTGATGCGTTTTTCAGATGAGCGAGGGTCTGAGGCGCCAATGGAGCGCAGGGAAACGTAAGAGGCGACGAGCTCGTCACTTGCTTCAGAACTCAGGACAGGGTGAATGTTTGTGCGTGCATAATCGATGTAAGCGGAGAGTTCGTCAATGGGCTAAAACGAGGTGAGCTTAGTACGTCAAAAGAATGATGCAAGACACACCAAAACATCGTAACCAGCAGTGTTGGGTGCATCTTCAAGGTATAGCCCGACCAAATGTTGGGCAAGCTTTCGGTCAAGGGTTTCGTCTACTTGATCGAGTACCAAATACAGCAAGTCAAAACGGGAGATGAGCGTAGGAGGGAGGTCGATGTTGCGCGTGATGGGGAGGTCGACGTTGTACTTTGACTCGACAGGGTTCGCAGCCGCAAGAATGGACGTACGAGCATTGAGGGTAGTAATGATGCCTGCTTTAGCTATTGACACAGTTTGTTGTTCCTGGTGCACAAGTCAATAATATCCAAAGGAACGTCTGGGTGTGCCTGACCATAACTTCATGGAGGACGCTACGGGTCGCGTCGGACATCTTGTCAAACTCATCGATACAACAGACACCGCCGTCACTCAACACTAAGGCACCACTGCAGGTCCATGAACAACAATGTCAGAGAAAACGATGATCCGTTCCTTACCTCTCGAGGACAAGCTGCTTGGAATCAGGGTCCCTGGTCACATACGCAGTCAAACCCACTGCCGAAGAGCCTTTTCCAGATGCATAGACTCCACGAGGAGCAATTTTGTGGACGTACTAACATTGGGCTTAGCTAGCTTCACAAATGCAGACGGAGACCGACATACTTGTAGAATTTGCGATTTACTGGTACCGGGGTCACCGACTAAAAGCACGTTGATGTCCCCACGGTAGCGCGGTCCGCCTCCGCCACCACCTCTTGCGATGCTTTTGTTGGTGCCACCAAAAAGCTGCAGGAGTATACCTTTCTTCACGTCATCCATTTCCCAGATCGACGGCGCAAGGGAACGAGCAAGGAGATCATAGAGATCATGACGCCTGCTGAGGTTGATAAGTTTTGCCTCAAGTTTGGCTTTGCGTGTTAGTCCCCCTTGGGCAATCTGCTCTTCCAGTTCTTGATCATCGGCACTATCACCAACGCCACCTATACCAGGGACCTTGTCGCCACCTGCAGGACGTGTACTTCGGTCAAGGCCTAGACTACCACCCATACTAAGCCGGACATGAACGACATCGAGGTAGGTCTTGAATAAGCTTTTCATCGTCCTTTGACGAGGGTTTACTCTGACAGGGACGCTGCGGTAGATGCCAGTGACAACAACCCTGTCGCCGGGTTTGCACACATCAACGAGCTCGTCGTATACACTTAATGACACGGTGTGTGGCGTCTGGCCATCGGGCACTGCGTCAGGAGTCTCCTGCAACCGGATGACCTGCCTGTCTGCAAATTCACAGCGATTGTGCACGAGAGACATCGTTCCAACGCTTCCACAGACATCCCTCGGGCAACGAGCTGGTTCCTCAATCTTTCCACGGTCGATTTCGACTTGGACAGTATGAGAGCATGTGAGGCAGCGGAAGAACGCGACCTTCATGTCTGGAATCACGGGCGTGGCGCGAATAACCAAGCCTTTTATAGAGATAAGTTTATCGGTATCTAGAGCACATTAGGATGATAGAATAAATTTTGAGAGGTTTGAACGTCATACCAGATGGGTTGAGTTCACGCATATTCACGGCTGTCAACCCAAACGGACGGACTTTGTAGACTTTACCCATGATGTCGGCGATCTCTTCGTCGCCTTGGTCGCCCTGCATTCCGTCCATGCCAGCTTGCTGATCTTCGTCTGCAAGTTCGAGCATAAGGTCCTTGAGAATCTGATCCATCGCAGGCACTACTTCTTGCGGGTACTTCTGAAGTTGAGCAAAGAGCTTTTTGCACGGCGGATAGGAAAGCAAGTTGATCATATCGAGGTTGAGATTCGTTTCGCCAGTCTGGCGGATACGACGCATGTACGTCTCATACAGCACGACTTCGCCTTCGTCTGGGGTGGCAAATGCCCGAGTGCGAAGGTTCTCCTGACGATCGTGAATGGCGCGATATTTAGGTTTGAAACCGCGCAAAAAGTCGCGGAAGAGCTTCATCGTCTCTGCCAAGTTCACGGTAGTTCCCCAGATAGCGCGAATTTCATCTGGTTCGTCCGAGGGCGCAGCGGGTGCTGAGAGATGCGGTACAGATGATGCAGGTATGGATAAGTGTGTTCCATCGGAGTTGAGGTTATCGTTGAGATCGTTGTTATAATCACCACGCCTCGATCGTCGTGCGGTCGGTGTTAAAGAAAGGGAAGAGTGGATATCCCCGCGACGGTTCTTGACAGGCGTAGCAAGAGCAGCAGCTGGACTCCTGACATATTATCAGCAAAACTGACAAAGATCTCGACCAAAGCAGCTCACGAAGGAAAGGCAAGAGGCTCGGAGTCTGGAAAAGCTGGATCAGAGTCGATCGCAACCCTCCTTCGAGGAGTCTTAGCAGGTGAAGAGCTTGGGAATGCGAGAGGGGAGCTTCCGGCTAGCATAAAAAATAAATGGCAGATAATTAACAATTAAGCAAGCACTCACGAGCAAAAAGTGGTGTTCGTGGTGCTCGCCGAGGAGTGCTCATCCCAAGCGCCCGTCTGGCGGCGATACTGCTCATAGGCGTAGCTGCAACGCTGTTAGCATATCTTTGTCGCGCAGGAGTGCCTGCAGCAGAAGGTGTTCCCGGTAGAAAAAGACGCTGGGGCGGAGGAGCTATGGATAGTGATTGATCGATGGTGCCATCCTGAGGCTCGTCCATCTCGATGTCGTCAATATCTGACGTTGGAAAGTCAACTCTTGGAGGAGACGACATTTTACAAAGCAAGATCTAGTCGAGAAGTCTACCGCGTTGAAGTAATTGGATGGATGTTTGCAAAGCTTGGACGCGTCGCGACGCGTCAATTGTGTCCTCTTCAGGGCAGGTCAAAGCCCGTCCACAACAAGGCTTATGGCACTCCTCAAACTTCAAACATTTCAGTCCATATGGCAGTCGACACAGATTTAGAGGATGTCAATCAGGCGAGTCCTGCACAAATGTCTATTTTAACGTCCATTGATTTTGGCTGTCAGACAACAGTCTACATCCCATTCAATGATTCTGGTAGCATAAATATACTTTCTATCTGTAAAATCCAGCTGAAATAGATGGTTCAGACGATGTGAGCACCGATACAGCACCACCGTCCCTGTTCCCCGAGCGAGATTTTCAACAAGGATGTCAGCTTCGCTTTCAAGCATGTAGAGCAGCCTGGGGTAAATGTTTGAAGAGGATGCAGGTATGTATCTCACTCGTTCTTCCTTTCGAAAGTCTCACATAAACAGGAACTCATTCACTCACTGCACGCGCCGGTCGTGGAGAGTGTTGTCGAGCAAGTTAAGAAGTCTTATACGGATGAGCTTCCGGGACTACCATACCCAGAGTTGCCAGTCGTATCTGTCACATGTATGTTTTCTTGCTCGAGTTGAAATAATGTCCTCCAATTCTTATTCTAACAGCATCTAGCACATCATCTTCTCTCTTTGACGAGATTTCATTCCGACTAGAGGAAAGCACGGACGAGCTTTTCGATGACATAAATGAACATTTCGTGACACACGTCTTTCCAAGCGATTGTACAACTATTACAGGAACTATGAAGACAATCGTGACAGGTTTTGTATCACGATCTCCTACGGGAGGACAAGGTACTTGCGTACGACTCTTTGACCATCTAGTATATTGATATTTCAATACCTTTCAGACATAAAACGCAAGCCATCTACTTCCCTAGCAGTATATGATATTGCTCTCCTTGAGGCATGGTATCGAGCCGTGTGTGATGCGCGATGTAAGAGGCTCCAATAATCCCTTTTCTGCTGCTCGCTGAGTGAAATTAAAGACGAACGTCACCACAGGTCACGTCTGGTAGTTATAATGCACGACTTCGAACAATTAGAGCCTCAGGTAGTTCAAGACATGTTTGAAATCTGCAGGTCAGGCAACTCTTGTTGATGCTCGTCTTCTTATCAAAAATTACTTAGCTCCTACATTCCGCGCTTACCACTGGTATTTATCCTTGCGCTGGCTTCGCCCCCTTCCCCGTCTTATATTCGTGCCACATACCCTCACTCTATGCTGGCATTGTTACGAGTGAGAGACTGCCCTTTCCCGCTAGCAGAAAAATCACTGCATGACATTTTATTAGAGGTTTGTCGAATCTCAATGTCATCATGAAGACACTAACAAAATCTAAGACTTTTTTTGATCCTACGTTTGAGCCCGAAATTATGATTGGCCCGACAACCATCGACTTTGCAGTCGAGTTTTTTACTCGTCACAGCTCGTCACTTGACGGTCTATTATCCATACTTCAAGTATGCTATTTTTTCCTACGATGGTCTATCATTAACGCAAGCAATAGCTGGCTCACATGAAACATTTTGAAGAGCCTCTCAGCGTCTTTGTCCCTACTCAAGCGCTCGGACGGTCCAAAGACGCTGAAAGAGTGCTCCTGACACCTGATGCCTTCCCCTTCCTCGACGCTCTTTTTGCTCGGGTGCACGAATCAACGCTCATTGCACCTGCAGAACATGCTTCCAGTTGGCGAAGTGCCACTGTCGATTCACTCCTATCTTCAGTAGAGACCGCGCGCGATACTTTCCGAATGCGTGCGAAGCTGCTCCGTGTAGCATTTCGACTTTTGCTCCGTGTCCGCCAGTTCATGTTAATCCATGGACATAAGACCGTTCAGGGTGACCAAACGGTGCCCGATTTGATGTGCCTGGCGTTGCGAGGACGTCTGGGCAGTGTATACGGCCATTTATGTTCTTTGGTCAGGTGTGTGAATTTTGGTCACACTCTCGACGGGGGAAGCTGATTGAGCTGTTGATGATCTCTGTAGGAAGCTGTCCGCAGCGCAATTTGAAGACTTTGTGCGGGTAGTACACGATTTCTTCGGGGATGTTCCCGAGGACGTAAAAACGGAGGAAGACGAAGTTATTTCACGTGTGGGAACAGCATATAATATGCTCTGTCGGGATGCAAGCACTCAGAAGATATCTGGTCCGTTCGGAAACTGGCTGTCAGAGTATTTCAAGTATGCACCGCAGTTCTTATTGCGGTTGATGGATCTAAATTTTATAATCATCAGGTTACGCATAGTTGCGCTGGAAGATGCCCCGTTATGGGACATCTGGTATACCGGCTCGACGCCATTTCCGTCCGAGGTAATCGACGACTAAACCTTGCTATTAAACGGATGGAAGCTAATTCAATTCCTCTTTTTTTTTATTCTAGCTGATCAATCCATCGCCTCGTGCCTCCATCCTAGCGGGATTGATCCATCCTCAGGACTATGTGTCCCCTGGACGACAGAATGAGGATGACGAGGATGACGATCTGCCCGACATAAGTATTCTATTCAAGGGCTACCTGGAAAGTGCGAAGATGATCAATGTTTATGACTGGTTCGAGTCATTCAGTGGTGGTCTTGGAAGCTCGGAAGCGGCGTGTTAGAACGACTCGTATTCCTGATGGTGCGAGTGGAATCTCTAGGACGCCATCGAGGAAAAAGGGAAAACAGAAGCAAGTCGAAGCCGAGGTCGTTGGTGAGGACACGGGAGAAGATGAGGAGGAATGGCTCATGGAAGTACAAGTGCGGTTCATCCGCGCCCTTCAGGAGCTAGATTACCTCGGATTCATCAAGCACACTGGGAGAAAAGCAGACCATGTCATGCGGACTGTTTTCGACTCTCCAGAATGATCAAGTGGGTATTTTGACTTACAACAGCCGCTTAGCTCCACTACAGTACTGTGGGAGGGTTCTGTAGAAAATAGATGTTTGTCCAAATGCCGTGTCATTTTATGCGTGGAAATTACTTAAGCCTTGCAGGCCGTGTCTGATGCTATCATTCTTCAAACTTAAATTATCACTAAATGCATCACTAGCCCCTCCTGGTCACTCATGACTATATGATTGTTTTCATCTGCTGCAGACGGACGGTCGATGGTGCTTCATGTTTTTCACGATAAGATGCTGAACAGTATTGTTTTTCTAGGATGCGCTGAATAAGTTTACTATTAATTATTTCGTGTACACGGAATGTCAGAATATGTCAGACAAGAGTGAGACATATATAAAGTTCTTTGTATTATAAGCGCCCGGCATCAGCGCTTCAGCCGGCATCGTTTATTGTTTACGTTGACCATCGTCACTTCAAGACACATCGAACACAATCATGATAATATTTCCTACCCTCAACAGGCCTGCTGGCACACGATGGATTGATCCGATCGTGGGCTCAGAGCCGAGCAAAATATATCAGTTCATCGCCAAGGACGCAGATTCAGAGGAAAGGTGTGGATTTGTTATAGGTTAGACGTTGGCGTCGCGATCGTCATGTCAACTTGTGTCTTGGTTCACGCAGATTTTAAATTTAAACATCATAATTCGTGAGTCTTTCTCCCAATTGTCAAGCATAGCACATGCTTACAGTACGCGACAGTATGGGTCTTGTCACTTGCATTTTGGACTATTAATGGCTGATGACTTCGGGTAACCTAACCAGGCACAGGGGATAATCGGGGCAGAGTGGTTCGGAAGTAGGTTGCTGTCACCTTGTGATTCTTTTTCCTCCCAAGGTCTGA
The DNA here is from genome assembly GCA_016758765.1 of Suillus cothurnatus. Taxonomy (NCBI): domain Eukaryota; kingdom Fungi; phylum Basidiomycota; class Agaricomycetes; order Boletales; family Suillaceae; genus Suillus; species Suillus cothurnatus. The sequence goes on along the minus strand of JABBWL010000059.1, from coordinate 51,620 downwards.
TTTAAAAAGTTCGAACTCCGTTGTCTGTCTCCTTCCCTTGCTCACTTCGTTGTCATACCAGTCTGCATATACTGTGCTTTTCACAAGCAACCTACACTCTCTTTTAAATAACGCTCGTTCTCCAAAGTAGAAAACAATGTTCAGCAAATCCCTCATCTCTCTTGCCCTCGCTGCCTCCGCGCTCGCCAATGTCTTCGTGCGTATTCGTTCCTGGATTTTTTGCCGTCGAGTTGACATGATTTACCTGGCTGTGAAGATAACCTCCCCGGTGGCATCCACCATATTTACTGCTGGTCAGCAGGCGACTATCAGCTGGCAAGACGATGGCACTAGCCCGAACCTCACCTCTTTCGGTGCTTCTCTCGTTGGTATCTACACTGGCAATGCCAACCAACAGGTCAGTTATCAGTCTGAAGTAAATGAAACAAAAGTCTTATTTTTGCTAGACCTTACTGCAAACCGTTAATACCAGTGTTGACGTGTCGACCACCTCCTCGATCGTTTTCACCCCCGATGGGACCATTGGACCCAATAGTGATGAATAGTAAGTGACCCGCTCTGTCTTGTTTGCAGCCAGTTTCAACTTTTTTTTAGTTTTGTTCGCTTCACATCACTCGTCTTGCATGATGCTGCGAACCCTCAATTCCCTGCAGAGGCCTTCTCTGCTAAATTCACGTGAGTGATTTACACGTCCCATCAAAGGTCAATCATCATGCGCATCACAGGATGGCTGGCATGACAGGAACGTTCAACTCTACTGTCCAAGCTGAAATCAACGGACAATCGACAGCACCCATTGGCGGGACTGCAACTTCTAGTGCTTCAAGTGCTATGAAGACCGCCTACACGACCCCGGCTGCTTCTACCCTTGGTTCGAAAACATCTGCATCTGCTTCAACTTCAGCTACTGCTACCAAGACTGGCGCCGCTGGTAAGGTTGGCGTCACTGGTATCACTTGCTTCGTCGGCGCTGCTGCATCTCTCCTTGGGGCAATGCTTTTGTGATTATCTAATCTTCATTTGTTTGGGTTATCTTCGTTCGATGTTTGATGGCATCATTTGCTCTGATGGGATGTTCTTGACGAGGTTTTGTGTCAATATAGCGTGTCAGTAGAATCTTCTTATAACGGGAACAGAACAACTAATTTCGATTGCTAATTCCTCTGCGTGCGTGTAAGAGAACGACTGGTGAACACTATGCATGGGGGTACTACTGGATCTGACTACCAACGTCAAATATACTCCAAGGGATTCGTAAAAGTATTAGTCATGCTGCAAGAGGGTCGGTGCTGAGCTAGCGTGAAGTGAACATACATAGTCGTCACTGCCTTTGATGGCACGGTTGGATTCCAAGTGCCAACTGAGTTGCAATGAAGCAAAGTGAACCGTCCAGCGCAACTGAAAGGATCTCCACCAGCCTCGCGGTGGTGCTTATGGCGGACAAAAGATAGGCCTGTATATCGACGCTGCACCTAGCCACCACGAGGAACTCCCCTACCTCTGCCACGCCCTCTCCTCGGCGCCCCCCCTCTGCTAATATGGGGATCAGTAGCAGCAGGAGTTTCGGGAACACGATTAGGCTGAGGGCGTTGCATAATCGCAGGATTCCCAGGAGTGTGTCCATCCCCGCGCTGCAGAATACTAGGGACGCCGGTGCTGGGAGAAGACAATGCAAAGGAATCCTTAGATTTTCCCTGAACATCTTTTTGTACAGCCTCGCTCATGGGAGCCGGTTGAGCATCTTTCTCGCGTTTCTTTCCTCCGCTAGGGCCGACCGCGCCATTTAACGCAGCCTCAAAGTGTCGTCCCAGACCAACGACTGGACGTCCCCTGCGAGTGGATGCGGGTGGTGCGGCTTCTGCACTGGCAGGAGGAGGTTGTACTGCTGGTTTAGGAGGGAGTGGAGCAGCAAGCACTTTAGGCGCCTGCTGGCGACTCTGCGAGGGGCGGCGTTGCCGAGGAACAGTAGGTGCCTGTGGAGGAGGCTTGGCTGGTAGATTAGCATGCCCTGCAGAAGCGCCTTTAGCTGCGGAAGGCGGTGTCGGCGCGGTCTGAGCAGGAGAGCCAGATTTCAGTGCTGCCGCCGCTGCAGTAGCGGCTTTCTTCGCCTTGCGGCTGAGGGGAGCAGCAGGTTTGACTTCGGGCTGCTTCTGCGATGCTGCAGTAGGGGCGGCGACTTTCTTCTTGACCTCTTCTTTCCTGACAGTAGATGCAGCGGAACTATCCTTGTAGTGTGCGTGATTACGGAGAATAGCTTCCTTGTCCTTCTGAGCCGACTTCTCCGCCTTGAGGGCTTCAAGGAGAGGTGTGGTTTTTGGCGGAGCGGGTGGTTGAGATGCTGCAACTGCTCAGAAAACGAGCATCAGAAATAGCTTTACTAGATATTATACGATCCTTACTCAATGCTTCAAGGGACACGTGCTCGGACTTCTCAGCGCTGTTAAGCGTCTCGAGGAAAGAAATGTAATCTTCGTCTATGGATCATTTGAGCATGATAAGAAATTTCGCCGCTGATCTAACCGCACCTTTATCAATCGTTGCGTTCCTCGCATCGGCCTTTTTCTTCTCGGAGGGTATCTTCTGGAACGGAGCGAACTCTACTACTGCTTGAGATTCATTGCCTGCAGCAAAGATCAGTTAACTGCAACTACGTTTATGCTCAATTATCACAAACCTGACTTGTCCCTGAAGAGATGACCATCGTATTCACGGCTGAACGTCGCAAGCACCTCCTCATCCTTGAATGCAATATACGCCCGCGAAGGGACATTCTCCTGGTTTGCCCTGCCAATACACCACAGCACCGAATCAGTCACTCGTTGTCGCAGGCATAACAGTAATACTAAAACATACCTCTTGCGCAATTTCCCGGAATGATAGACTTTCCAAGTGATAGTATCATCCGTTACCCAAGTTTGAACGCTCTGCCAGAATATCTCTTCGGGGAGATTGGGAGGTAGACGGCGCACGACGGTTTTCAGGCGTTCGGTTGCATTAGCTGGGGCTTGGGGCTTGGGATCTTTCTGTTTCTGCTTGGCTTGATTGCGCTTGGGATCTGCAACGGACATCGAGCTGCAACGGCACTTGCATATACGAGGGGATCTGTATACGCTTGACAGCGGGTACTACGGGCTTATTATGGTAATTTATTCTCATTCTCCGAAGAGACCAATCAAGTCATCAGCCGACTCTCGACTCTCGTCATGTTAGGTTTTCACTAGGCTCAAGATCCATTTGCGATGCTATCTAGATCTATCTAACTAGTTTGTCTTTGAATTTATGGGGGAAAACTTGGCAGTGAGGCACTACAGGTCTGCTAGTAAGCATGCATCATAATAAATGCGAATGAGCAATGACCAGCAGACTCATTCGTCGATCCATTCCTCTGAGGGACTCTGCGCTCGCACTGCCTCCTTATCCTTATCTTTCCATGTCGGATCCTTCGGACCCAACAATTTCTAGTTCACCTCCAAGCACTGCCGACGTGGTTCTGTCTTGCTGTGGCCGCACAGCAGCCTCGTGCCCTACTGCGAGCACTGGACGGCGAGCACCTATTCGTCCTTTAATTGCATTCCACAGCAGAATGGATTTGAAATATTCATCCTCCATAACATCTTCATTGCGCCTCGCACTCCCCATCAATCGACATCTGAATCGTTCCGCAAACTAAATTTTATCACAACTCACAAACTTTGATTCAAATCTCCGTACGTCGTCCCTCTAGATAAGTATCTCTAATATTATTTCTAACCTCACCCTCGAACTCGGTTAGTACTTTCAGTTAGTTCATTGCATCTCGTATCTCGCAACCTTCGTCAATGAGTGACGATCAAGGTCAGTGCTTCCATCTCCTATCTCTCGCAAGCTCTCTGATCTCTTTGACAGTTCTTGAAGGAATTTGGGCGAAGCTGTCCGATTTCGCTGTCCAGGGTGCCCAACACAACTCCCGCGAACGTCAGCCCCACCGGAAATGTTTGCAAGGGACCCGGGTTGATCTCCTCAAATACATCCACAAATTACTGGACGACCCGGATAAGAATCAATTCATTTGGCTGCATGGCACGGCTGGCGTCGGAAAGTCTGCCGTTGCGTTCACAGTAGCTGACAGGATGAGAGATCTAAAAATGACCAAAGACACGAATGTCGAAAAGCGGCTAGCGGGAACATTCTTTTTCTCGCGCAAGCACACCAAACGCTGCACGGCTGGATATTTCTTTGCGACGCTTGTCTACCAGCTTGTCACCAATTTTCCAAGCATCCGGAAGGATGTGTGCAGAATTATCCGCGACAATCCCGCTCTACTAGATCCAGATGCGCCTATCTGCAACCAGATGGAAGCTTTTTTTCTTCGACCTCTCCGGAAACTTCAATCCAGATTGTGCAGGTGTCCGCCCTTGTCGTTTGTCATCGATGCCCTAGATGAATGCACATCGGAACCCGAAGTCAAAGATCTCATCCCTTCCCTTGCACGGGCTCTTCGTGAGCCTGATCTACCCGTGACCCACATTCTGCTCACAAGTCGCTCGGAATCGTATATTAGCAAAGTCTTTCAGGATGACGAGGTGCGCCCATTGGTGCGCGAGATACCCGTAAGAACTTCTGGGGAGGGTGGCATCATCTCGTTAGACGGCGCAGATGTTGACAACGACATCTGTACTTTCTTGCGGCATTCCTTCAGAGAGCTGGGATTTCGTCATCCCGATTTCCCGCAGCCATCGGAGGTCGACCTCGCGAAGCTGGCGAGCCGAGCGGGCAGACGTTTTATTGTGGCATCTACGATGATGAAGTTTATTATCGACGATGAAGACAAGGATCCCCGCGATCGGTTACAGCTGATGCTCAAGCTGACGAGTGAGCTGCTAGCAGGAACGGAGGTGTACAAGTTATACGATTGTATCCTCTCCACGTGTGCCGATCCCAAGCGGGCTTACATGCACTTGTCCATTGTCGCCGCCCTCGCAGACCCTCTTCCCGTCTCGCAAATCTCGACACTTCTTGGCCCAGGTTTGGGCAGAGATGTGCAGACAACGTTGATACAGTTACGGTCTTTCATGGATATCCCTACGGACAGCGTTCTCCCCGTGAATATCTATCACTCGTCCATTCGTGACTATGTTTCCGACCCCTCAAACTGCAGCCTCCCTCAAGTACGCGATATCGCATCACCTCACTCCATACTTGCATGTTCCTCTCTCCGCTTGATAAAGGCGATTCCGAAAAGCAGGGGTCTCTTAGATGCACTCTCAGAGCTGAAGAAGCAAAGCAAAGCTATGCAACCTGAGGACCCCCATAGGTTAAAAGATTCATTAGCGTTCCTTGTTCGGCCACCAGAGCCACTGTCATCTGTTATTTGTATGCTGTGGCTTCAAGGAGATCGCACTTCAGGTTTAGAATCTTGGCTGGGGACTGTGGACGGGCGTGCCTGGCTACAGACCAAAGGAGGACGAGAGTGGCTGCAGGACCAGGGAGGACGAGAATGGCTGCAGACCCTGACAGGACGGGAATGGCTGCAGACCCAGGGAGGGCGAGAATGGCTGCAGACCCAGGAAGGACGAGAATGGCTGCAGATCAAAGGAGGACGAGAATGGCTTCAGATACAAGGAGGACGAGACTGGCTGCGGATCCAGGGAGGACGAGACTGGCTGCAGATCCAGGGAGGACGAGACTGGCTGCAGATCCAGGGGGGACGAGAATGGCTGCAGACCCAAGGAGGACGAGAATGGCTGCAGACACCGGGAGGACGAGACTGGTTGCAGATCCAGGGAGGAAGAAACTGGCTGCAGACCCGAGGAGGACAAGACTGGCTGCAGATCCGAAGAGGGCGAGACTGGCTGCAGACCCGACGAGGGCGAGACTGGCTGCAGACCCGACGAGGACGAGACTGGCTGCAGACCCAGGGAGGCCGGCTGCAGACCCAAAGAGGACGAGACTTACTGCAGACTCGGACGGAACAATACTTGCCGTGGATGTGTGCAATACTAGAGGTACTGCAGACCTGGGGAGGTCGAGACTCGCCGCAGACCCAAGATGGACGAGAACCGCTGCAGACTCAGAAAGGACGAGATTTCCTGCAGACCTGCGCAGGACGAGTATGGCTGTGGACCTGCGCAGGACTAGAGTGGTTGCAAACCGAGGGGGGACAATTATGGCTGCAGACCTCGGGAGGACGATCATGGCTGCGGACCCAGGACGGACGATTATGGCTGCAGATCCGTGCAGGACGAGACTGGCTGCAGACCCAGGGAGGACAAGACTGGCTGCAGACCCAGGGAGGACAAGACTGGCTGCAGACCCAAGGCGGACGAGACTGGCTGCAGACCCAGGGAGGACAAGACTGGCTGCAGACCCCCTGTGGACGAGACTGTCTGCAGACCCCGTGTGGGCGAGACTGGCTGCAGACCTCATATGGGCGAGACTGGCTACAGACTCCCCATGGTCAAGCATGGCAGTCCACTCCTGCAGCTTCCGTCTGGGTGACAATGGAAGAATTTGTGAGGACATCGGAAGCAGTCAACGAATATATCGTTATCAGCGACTCAGATGTGCCTTTACTGTCAGCTTTTCAAGTAATCCAGCAGTTCAAGACGTTGCCAGATTTCTTGATGTTTCCAGCCTTCCTGGCATTAAGACACCAACATCATTCCACCTCCGCAATACCAGAAAGTCTTCTACCGGACAGGGAGATCATTCATGCCATAAATTCCTTTGAGAGTTTCGCAAAAAAAGCACTGGAACGCAGTCGATCAGCTTCCGACGCTCTCAAGTACGCCTGTCACAACTGGGCCGTTCATCTCTCACATGCCCTCGATCCATGGGATGACACGCTCAAACATATATTCCAGGCTTTTTGGAATGATCATATTATCCCCTGGCTCGAAATGGAGTGGTGTTTGAAGGGTCTGCGATCTTGCCTTGATATCTTATCCCAAGGGCAGAAGGTATATTATTCTCAATCAACCTACCTAACAAGCTAATATTTGTCTTGTTTCAGGTTCGATTTTGTCTTTATTCCATGACATCACCTTTTGACTCTCTCATTCTCAGTTTGAACCTGTTAACACACAGCCTAATGAAGAGCTGTCAGCCATCGATTACCACTCAACAACGGAAACTTCGACGCCCGCGTCTACCCCTGAAACGTTGACCAGAGGACGGTCAATTCCAGCAACTATGTTTCCCACAAAAGAGCTTGTCGTTACCTCACATGCGAAGCCTGTTCTTAGTCCTCGCCCATCAACTCAACCTCCTCCCTCTAATTCCCCTCTTGTATTAGCCTTGCCACCCGTCCCTTCTCCCAAGACTGCCGTGTTACATATTGGCACATCCAGAAAGCGCATGTTTAATGAATTTCGAATCAACAGCGATAACCAGCTCGAATCGGACACCCCTAGCCCATCAAAACGTCGGAAATGAGTCAAACGTCGTTTGGAACGCAAGATTGGCAAGAGCGCAGTATGTTGTGAGTGCTTACATGATGTAGTTGGCCGCTTGTTAACAAAATGTTGTCTCTAAGCACATGTCACCATTTTACAGTTTGATACAGACCTCCATTGAGAGTTCTCGGGCTTCTTGAGTAATGATACGTTCCAAAATCCTGTTCGCACTTCCAGGTCGGTCCACGAGAGCATGGTTGCACTTAGTATGATGACTGTAGTATCCTTGCATTTGCCGATATCGCTGGATGCTGCAAGTGCGAATGAGTTTTTTCCGCTGTCTTGAACTCTGAAAGAGTGGCTGGACCATCCAACTTGCACCATCATCAAACACATCTTCTGAGTTCGAGTTCAAGTCCACTGTTCTTGCTTCAGGTGGGGGAAGCGCTCGACCAGCGGGAGGCCTTTTTTTTTTTTTAGCAAGACGCTTGCCAAGGATAGTGGATACCATATCAGGCCACTTGACGAGATATTTCTACAGTGTTTTTAATTTCTGCGAGATCACTGATGAGATTGAGAAGAACACGCGAAAAATTAGAATTGAAATGATGCCATTGCTGGATTTTAATATCAGTGAACTGGTGAGGAAAGTGAAGATGAAAAACAATCATGGTCATGAATGACGGGGAGGGGCCAATGATACCACTTTTGCAACCATCGATCATCGATGGTTGCCACCAGACACGGCCAAGCTTGAATTTCCCGGAATGATAAACTTTTCAAGTGACAGTATCATCCGTTACCCAAGTTTGAACGCTCTGCCAGAATATCTCCTCGGGGAGATTAGGAGGTAGACGGCGCACGACGGTTTTCAGGCGTTCGGTTGCATTAGCTGGGCTTGGGGGTTGGTATCTTTCTGCTTCTGCTTGGCTTGATTGCGCTTGGGTTCTGCAACGGACATCGATCGAGCTGCAACGGCACTTGACAGCAACACCAAGTCTATTCCACTGTTACTGTAACGGTGGCGCTGACCAATAGGCCTCAGTTTCATATTACTCCCTGTCAACTTCCTGACGACTATTACTTACCTTCATTCTCAAGTGCCTTGGTAGTGCCATCGGCCGATCCCTGTTACCTATAGCCCTTAGCCCTACCTTTACTCGTTCCGCGTTCTTCCGATATAAAAGCAGTCAGTACCGATAACCTTAGAGTAGTGTTTTCTGGACCCCTGAATTGCAGACTTTTATCCTGTTATTCGACCAGAGGCATTCTGATTCCTGTGTCGTTGTCTTCGAGCCTCACACGCTAAATAGTCAACGCCACATCTTTTTTAACATCCAAAAGTCTACTCAAAACAAAAAAACTCTCTACCAACTCTACCCGACCTTGTCACTGGAACCTACGGTTAGGCCCACCGGAAAGTACCTACGACAATGTCTACCCACTACAACCTTCGATCCCAACGCTCCGCTATCGCCAGCGTTGAACCTTCGATACCCGGAACTCTAGCTGAGTCTCCTTTGACTGAAACTGAAACTTACAAAACCCCGACTCCCTCGCCAGCCGAGAGCCTAGTCTCTCGGGTTAGTGAATCCGTTCTCAAACCCGGCTGCTCCTACAGCGACGTGGTACGAACGAGGCCCATCACACCCCAGCCTGGTGCTGGGGTGCGCTCGGCAAGCGTTAGCAGCGCTACGGCTAGTCCCCGTAATAGGATTTCTCCGATAGGACCCACTAATAAAGTTAGTGAGGACCCATTTCTGAGCACCAGCGAGTCGTCGAGTGAAACAAGCAACGAGGACTCGCCTTGGACAGTGACTGATCACCGCCGTCATAAGAAAAGGGGGACAGACAGGAGAAGGTCTGTTGAGAACCCCACTGTTAGGAAGGACCTAGTTAAGGAAGCTGAAAAGCAACTTACTGAGGAGGAAAAGCAGCGCATCCACAACAGGAAACGCGCAGAGGAGCAGGCTCAGACCCTGGCCCCATCGCCGTCATCCCTGGATGAAGGACCATCCAAAGGGAAGAGCGTTGACCCCCGAAACTGGGGCAATGCAGGTCTGGATGAATCGGACCTGGATTTAGAAGGTCAAAGGGAGGCCTTACGTACCTGGGCACGATCCTGCCAATGGGCAGGTGAAATGCCCATTGAGGAGCCGGGGGAGAACTCGGACGAGGAACCTGAGTCCGTTCCTGACGACCCCGAAAAGACCACGGTAAGGACTGCCATAGAACGGGTCACCAAGCACTTTGAGGACCGCATCAGCCAGCTCGAGGATGAATTAAGACAGAGAACGGCACCTACCAAAGATAAGCCCAAATCCTCCAAGAGGAAAAGGGCCAAGGAAGTGATGATTGAAGTGAACCCGGTGAAAGACATGGTTAACCGAGCAGTCAACCGACCAGCTAAGCAGCGCGGATCACGGTCGACACCCCCAGCGGTGGACGCGGCCGCACAGATAGCTCGCGAGAGCTATTTGGGCCGTGCGTTTGAGCAGATAAGAGGTAAGACCAAACGACGCACTCACCGTCGGGGGGCCTCTGATGAAGATGGATCGTCAGAAGACCCATCATCGATTTCGTCGAGTTCAGACGACTCGAGCTCGCCATCAGACAGTGAGACCAGCACTGCCTCAAGTGGGTCAACCGACTTGATTCCCGCGACAAGGAAGCGATCGTCAACTAAACGAGAAAAGAGTAAGAAAAGGAAATATTCCAAAAAGAAGACTACCTTAAAACCAGTCCCGCCATCAGAGTACGACGGGTCTGCTGACTCAAGGGCTTTCCACCGTTTCATGACTGAAGGTAAATCTTACCTCGAGGATGGTCATGTCACAAAGACGAACCAGGTTCGCATCCTCGCCCGGTACCTGAAGGGGAAAGCCCATGACTTCTACACTCGGCAAGTGTCAGATAGACCTGAAGAATGGAGACTGAGCGAGTTCCTCACCGAGCTGTTTAACTACTGCTTCCCACTGGATTACCGTTCCAGACAGCGCAAGAAGTTGTACCGTTGCTATCAGGGAGATAAGCGAGTAAGGGATTATCTATCTGAGTTAAATGAACTATGGATGATGATTGGGAACGTACCGGAGTGGGAGAAGGTCGTTAAATTCTGGTTCGGCTTGAATACCTCGATCCAGAATGAGATGTACAAAATGCATCTCAATCCAGAGGTCTCATCGCTGAGAAGGGTGCAACACACAGCCGAGATCATCGAGCTTGCTCACTCGGCTTCTGCTGAGGGACGCCCTAACCGGGAGGAAGGCTCTAAACAGCCCAAAAACCCCAACAAGCGCGAAGCAGGATCGAGCCAATCGAGGGCACCTGACAGTTCGTCTAGGTCGCGGTCAAGTCATCCTAGGGGCAACGGGAGTCGACAAGAACGGGGCCGGGCTCACCAGGGTGCCGGTGATCGTGCCAAGCGAGACAAACCTAATGACGGCTCAAGGCCGGAAGTTATGCGAGATAACAAGTTGAGCAAGGAAGAACACGACAGACTCATGTCGGAAGGAAAGTGCTTCATCTGCAAAGAAGCTGGTCACATGTCACATCAGTGTCCTAAACGTACTAACGTACCTTCGAACCGAAGAGACAGACCCCCGGGTGTTCCAAGCTATGCCATGCATGTGGACACTGGTGAGACCGAGCGACTGAGAGTGTTGGCCGACAGCACCGAGTCTATCGAAGAACTTATGGTTGGAAGTATGCAACTGGAGTGTGAGGGGGAAGTGACCCAGGACAATGGGGGCTGGACGGACACGGACAGCTGGGATTGGCCTAGCGAATCCGGATCAGACCAAGATGGTGATCGTTCGAGGAACGACCTCACCAGTAAGGTTACGCCTGCTCCCCTGGGAGACCCGCTGGCTAGACGAGCAGAGGAATTGCTGGCGATCAACACACCCTATCCTGGAGATGATATTAGCAATGGGGAGACCTTCTCGGCAGGACGATTCACCGTATATCGAACCTCGGAGACTCACCATGTGATCATGGACGGCGCACGACAAAAAGAGGAGGACCTCCTGGTCCCATCCTCACACTTGCAGAACCCCCTATTCTGCTTGGGCGACTGGTATACGACGCACAAAGCGGGACCCATTGGCATGCCCAAGGAACTGTCCCGGTTGAGACACACCCAACACCGAATGGGCGATGCAATCCTGGATCAAGTATGTAAGCTACTGAACGAGGAGCAAGGCTTCCCAGGGGGAAACTCACCCAATCGGTTCAGTGTTGCGCGCAATGTGGTCGACGAGGAGGTGATCTTTGAAATCCGGGATAGCGAATTCTCTTTCGTCATCTGGGCTAATGATGCCTTCCTGCATAATGAGAGGTTAGATGTTACCGGATGGTACCATAGGCGGTTAATGAAGTCATACTGGGAACTATACACCCTGGTGTTCGAGAAGGAGCTGGAGTGGGAGGATGACCACTTCCGTCTGCTTGACCGCGGACCACTGAGCCCTATGGACAGCGCACTTGAGGAAGTGGTGCAGCAGTTGTACGCCATCCCAGACATGAGATTTGAGGAGACGGGCGAATATTTCAAGCTCGTTGAGTTGAATGGTCAGCAAGTGGCCGAAGGGACTTACCCGTCCATTCAGCGCAATGCGGCTGTGACCCGGGATTTCCGGAGGATGATCCCCAAACCTGTGGTGATAGTTGTACACATTAACGGACGACCTGCTCGGGCGCTGATAGACACCGGATCATTAGCCGACTTCCTATCATCTACACTGGCTGATCAGTTGTGGGTGAAGCGAGTGACTCTGGAGAAGCCACTCACTATTCAGCTAGCTGTGCAGGGTTCGCGATCACGCGTGAATTTCGGCACCAAGGTGCACTTTGAGTATCAGAAGATTAGCGAAGGACGGTTCTTTGACATCATCAACTTACAGAATTATGACCTAATCCTAGGGACCCCCTTCCTATTCCAGCATCAGGTCCTGGTCGGCTTCAATCCGCCCAGGGTGGTAATCGGGAGCACCCCCGCGTTGCCTATCAAGGGTGAACAAGTATCAACCCTCGAATCACGGGCAGTAGACGCCTATGAGGAGAACCTGGATAAGGCACGTCAGCAACTCCATGCCTGGGCTAAACCCCTGTGTGCAAAAGCTAGTCAGACGGGGTTACCCCCACTGCGCGCCATCAATCACACCATCCCACTCATAGACACGGAGAAGATCTATAAGTGGCGCCCGTCGCGATGTCCTGAACCTTTGCGACCTCAATGGGGCGAGAAACGACAGGCTTACCTATCGTCGGGACGCTGGAAAATGACCAGCGCCGGGAACACGGTGCCGATGTTGTTTATTCGGAAACCAGGAACTGACAAGTTGAGAACTGTCGTGGATCTGCGTGAGCGGAATAAGAACACTAAAAAACTGTCTTCACCCTTGCCAGACATTGATGGCATACTACGCCGGGTAGCTAGGAAACGTTACCGGTCGATTATCGATGGACAAGATGCCTATGAGCAAATTCGTATCATCCCCGAACACGTTGAGAGATCCACGGTGACGACACCTGATGGGAACATGGTGAGCACTGTATTGCAGCAGGGTGATTGTAATGCACCAGCCACCTACCAAGCGCTGATGAACCACCTGTTCGGCGAGTTCATCGGGCGTTGGATGGACGTCTATTTAGATGATATTATCATCTACTCTGACTCCCTAGAGGAGCACATGGACCATGTGAGAACGGTGCTTCACATACTCGAAAGAGAAAAACTGTACCTGAGTGAAGGGAAGCTCCAGTTCCTGTGTAAGGAGTTGAAGATTTTGGGACGTGTGGTCGACGATGACGGGATCCGAATGGACCCAGCCAAGGTCGACAAGATCCTCGCGTGGAAGACGCCCACCAACAGGGATGCGCTGCGGAGTTTCCTGGGAGCTGTTGGATTTTTAGCTGATGACATCTATAATGTCCGAGTGCCCATGGGCACGCTGTCCGAGATCACGGGCGACACGGTACCCTTCCGCTGGGACTACACGCAGCAGCGGGCTTTTGATGAAGTTAAGCGTTACGTCTCAAACTGTGCGAAACACTCACGGGTTCCCTTGGATTACAGCGCACGGGCTGACCCTATCTGGCTCATGTCTGACGCCAGTGGCAAGGGGGTCGCTTGTGTGATTGCGCAGGGCCCGGACTGGAGGACGGCCCGAATCGCGGCCTTCTATAGCGCTAAACTAAGCCCCGCCCAACAGAACTATCCTGTGCATGAGCAGGAGATGCTGGCCGGCCTGGAAGGGATGATGAGACACAGAGATATCCTGCAAGGTGCAAGGTTTACCTGGTTAACGGATCACAAGGGACTGGTACACTTACTGGACCAACGCGACCTGTCTGGCCGTCAGGCCTGGTGGGTCGAAAAGTTGGGTGACTTTGACTTCACCATCCAGTATGTGCCGGGCATTGAGAACGTCTTGCCAGACACCCTGTCCCGGATGTACTCGTTTGATCCGCCCGGCACTGTGCGGTCTCCCAGTGAGTACACTGAATACGATGACTCGGGGAACGCACCATTGGGGGCCCTGCTGGGCGCTATATCCATGCCAGTGTTGGTGGGCCACGAGGCCATGGCGGTGGTGTCTGGGGTGCCCACCAGGAAAAGCACTCGGTTGGCGGCTAAGGGCCCTCCTTCGTGGCATGCATCCCTAGTGACCAAGCCGCCCCGGGCACAGAAACGGAACCCCAGGGACGACACCCTGGGTGTCGAACCGACTACACCTGCTCCAACGGCCGGGCTGAATAGCCAGGCACCGAGTGATTCGCCGCCAGCTGGATTGGTGGAGACTGCGTCACCAGAACCACACAGGGCCGTGCGACGGCCCAAGAAGGTTGTCCCTCCCGCGGAAATGGGCTGTCCCGAGACGGCCGCCGAGTTCGCGAAGAGGTTAGCCAGCCGTTTCGTCCTTAAAGGCCCTAAGGGACGAAAGGAGGGGGGGGAGACAGGGCAAGACTCTGTAGAAAACCCCGATATTAGTCCCGAGAATGCAGAGGCAACGGACGAACCTCAGATGGCACCACAGCCAGGGTACCCAGAGGAGGACGAATTGATCTCGGGGATTAAGGGTCAATACCACTTGGACCCGTTCTTCAAACGGATTATGGACTCACCAGCAGAGTTCAGAAACTTTGAGGTAAAGGACGGACTAGTCCGCCTCTGTCTGAAAGATAAGACACTGCTATGCATACCAGACATCAAACTAGATGGACGCACTGTGCGGGAGATAGTCATCTCCCAAGCGCACTCCCTACTGGCTCACCTGGGAGCAGCCAAGACACTAGTCTACTTGAGAGACCACGTGTGGTGGAAGACGATGACTAATGACGTACACACGTTCTGCGCGTCATGTGTGACATGCAAGAGGAGTAAACCCTCGAATCAGAAACCTTATGGACTCTTGCACCCGCTGCACGTACCCTCACGACCTTGGGATTCGATAGGCATCAACTTCGTTGGGCCGTTGCCCCTGTCTAAGGACCAGGACGGGGAGTATGACACAATCACGGTGATAATTGACAGACTCACCTCCATGGTACATCTGGTACCAAGCCGGACGAACTACACCGCACGAGAAGTGGCAGAGCTTGTTTTCGCCGAAGTATACAAGCATCATGGATTACCTACTTCCATTATCAGTGACCGAGATGTTCTCTTCACCAGCACGTTCTGGACTCACATGAATAGACTGATAGGGATCAACCTGAATATGTCCAGCGCATATCATCCTGAGTCAGACGGTGCAACTGAGAGAGCGAACCGAACAGTCACTCAAATGCTGAGAGCCCTTGTATCGCCGAATCAAACAGACTGGGTTTCAAAGCTACCGGCTATTGAATTTGCCATTAACCTAGCCAGCTCCGAGACAACGCTGCTCTCACCTTTCGAGGCCAATACCGGCCGAACACCGCGGGCAATGGTTTGGAATAACCCCACCAAGGATGAATACCCCAGCGTGAGAGTGTACCTGCAGAAGATGAAGTCAGCACAAATGGCCGCACATGATTCCATGTTAGAAGCGCGCGTGAAACAAACACGCTACGCCAATAGAAAGCGCCAACTTTGCCCCTTCAAGGAAGGCGACTTGGCCTATGTATCTACTAAAAACATGTCACTCCCCAAGGGGCTCGCTCGGAAGTTAATCCCTAAGTATGTGGGCCCTTACAAGCTGCTGCGTGATTACGGCAACAACTCCTTCCTGCTGGATCTTCCGAGCAGGATGCGTAGCCGAGGTATCCACCCAGTGTTTCACTCTTCCTTACTGCGAATTCACATACCTAACGATGACCGAAGGTTTCCCGGACGTTCCGACGCCCAGGTCCTGGATTTCGGAGAGGAACGGGAGCCCGAGTGGGCTGTTCATAAGATTCTATCCCATACAGGCACCCAAGAGGAGGCAATCTTTGAGATTGAGTGGCGGGCTGGTGACGTCACATGGTTGCCCTACGCGAGCATATCACACCTGGATGCGTTAGCTGAGTACTTAGATTTACTCGGTCTCACTGATATTAGTGGCTTGACAGATGGACAGGGGACACCCCCTAGCGACCAATGCACACCTTTTGCCGGATGTGTGTCGCTGGGGGTGAACACCTATATAAGACCCCGTTGTGATGCACAAACTTGGCTAGGTAGTAGGATCACTCCCTAACCAATATGTGGCCAATACCCTGCCTAGCTGCTATGTCCTAGAAGACAGTGTTTGACCCTAAAGGGTTTCTGATCTAGGCTCAAGCTCAGAGGTAGTGAATCATCAAACTTCAGACTGGTACTGGTGAAAGGGAAAACATGCTTATATAAGCCACAAAGTAATGAATGTAAAGGTAAGTAAGAATAGCTAATATCAGCCCAAAGAAAACTAGATTGTCACACCGTCCTACTCCTACCGTCTCCACCTATCCATCCCACCAAAAGTTTCGCCCGCACCCATCATCTCAACACCCACCACTACCAGCCTCATCCTCGTGGTGCATCAGCCACGACATCCCTCTATACGCCATGACCGCGAGCCACGATGATGGCGATCTCCTTTACTTTTCAGGGCACGGGCGGGACATCCTTATCACCAGTCCGGGCGGCGAGGAAGAACCTCGCCTTATCACCCGCGACCAGCTCAAACTATTCGTCTCCTACTCCCATGCTCTTCGCAACAAGGCTGCGGGGGCACGACCTCCCAGCCCCCTCGGCTATGAGTTCTTCGCCGACGCGTTTAATAGCGAGGGATTAGCCTCCTCAGCTTCCTACGTCGACGAGCTAGGGTCGGTCGTAAGCATCAGTTCTGCCATCGAGCTTAACGACATCCTAGGAGAGGAGGACGACCCAGAGATAACGCTCTCCACCGCCCGCATGGCGCAGGTCGAGAAAATGGTGTGGCACACGGCATTAAACGCCTCCCACCAGCGCGAACGGATGGACGCCCATCGCGCCAACCAACGGAGAGAAAGAAACTACGGAAGGAAGCAGGAGCAGAAGTTGAGTAAGAAGGGATTGGGGAAGGTCAAAAAAGGGACGTACCTGCGACACTCGGACCCGCTCGCAGGATCCTCGACCACCGGGGCTACCCCGGAGGACCAGATGGCTGAGACGGATTGACGAAACCAAGGTGTCGAGGGAGATGGAGCTCTCCCTGGAGGGGGGGATGTAACGGTGGCGCTGACCAATAGGCCTCAGTTTCATATTACTCCCTGTCAACTTCCTGACGACTATTACTTACCTTCATTCTCAAGTGCCTTGGTAGTGCCATCGGCCGATCCCTGTTACCTATAGCCCTTAGCCCTACCTTTACTCGTTCCGCGTTCTTCCGATATAAAAGCAGTCAGTACCGATAACCTTAGAGTAGTGTTTTCTGGACCCCTGAATTGCAGACTTTTATCCTGTTATTCGACCAGAGGCATTCTGATTCCTGTGTCGTTGTCTTCGAGCCTCACACGCTAAATAGTCAACGCCACAGTTACGCATGAGCGAGTACTTCAAAAAGGAAATTAGTGGCTGTGCCCACGTATCGGTGCAAAGAATCAAATTGCTGCGTCTGGTTGACTAGTACGCTAGCTACTGGTATGTATTATTAAATATATCTCATCCAGCTGATCTGCTTCTGAGTCCACGTGCATTCCTGAGGCCTTAGTATCGCAGCACCAGGCAAAAGATGATCACACTCCGCTCCTCCAGCTTAAGCTTCATCCTTCAATAACATGGCCCCCCAAAGCATCTTCCATATCCCTGCGGACTCACTATTTTCATTAGCCAATATCCCCTTTGGCATATTTTCCACCCAATCACAAGTCTGGCATCTCATATCTAACGATTCATATAAGTCGGTGCTGATTATTCTCTGCAGCCCCACCCCCGTCCTGGTGTCGCCGTGGGGGAACATATCCTCGACCTCAAAGTCCTCGTGCTTGAGGGGATATTCACGGATTGCAAAGTAATGTTTCCGAGTGATGTCCTCACGCATGCAATCAAATCCCTCTTTTCATGCTTCACCTTTCGTGTGTTGATTCCACTCACAGACGACCCTTAACGCCTTTGCTGCTCTTGGAAGGCCCACTATATCTGGCGTACGCACATACACCCAGTCACTCTTGTCACAATCCTCCTCTCCCATATACTCGAACCCTTCCCTTCTCGAGCGCTGCACCATAAAGCAAATAGAGGTGACGATGCACCTTCCATTTGATATTGGCGATTTCACGGATTTCACGAGTTCTAAGACAGTAAGTGTGGAATATGTCATATTCGGGAAGGGCTGAGCCTGATGTGTGCGATACAGCATGCAAAAAATACGCACTCAGGACATGGACTTGGGGGTCTTGATGCTGACATGTACGTCTCACAATTCTCTTCACTCATCCTCCTCCAGACAATTGAACCTAACTCATGATATCAAACAGGTTCCATCCTCCTCGTGCAGCCTCAGGACGTGTATCTACTGTTCTTCCTTCTGGTACAACTATTGTACGGCCAGTGGGTCATCTCCCAGCCAGTGCATCCCCAGAAAGGTCATATTCTGGACTCCTCGAAGACAGAGCCCTCGGTGATCTTCCCTTAGACACTCCTATCCAATCAAGGACACTCGCTCGAACAACAGGATTCTTGCTCGCACTCACAAACGAACTCGATTTTGAGCTCGAACTTGCATTTTTTATTAGCGTCCCGACAGAACACTTTGAACGCGTGCCAGTGGAGAAAACAGAGGAACATATATTTGGAGTTGTATTACCGAATGGTTGGATGGTGCGTTCGGTTTTTTATTCACTTTGTATATATATATATTTCATTTCTTTTGGTGTTGTTGGTGGGTGTGTGCATATGCTAAGCATGCATATGCACACGAGGCGGGTGCGATCGGGACAGGGCGAATCATCCGTTTTAAAGATTTTCCCGAGGCGCTTGGAAACAGAGCGTCTAGAACGGATTCGGCGAAATACCGTCTGGTTTGATGTCACGATCAGAAAATGTACGGCCCTTTCGCGTTTGTTCGATGCTCAAGCACTCACAGAATCTTTGAAAAATGTGCGTACTACGTAACTTCCTTGATTACAGAAATAAGACGGACTCATTAGATCATTTCCTAGTATATCAAAGTGTCGCATCAGAGGCTCTGCTAATTTTGTGGCCAACGAGTCTTTTTGGCTTCAGGTCAGACAGGGGTTGTAGTGGCGGTTGTTGGTGGAAGTGGCGCTCTCATCTCTGGAGACTCTCCACGGCTGAAGATTACTCCGCGCTTGGCTGGCTTGCCCGAAGAATGCATTGCTTGTAATGATCAAGCGAACTCCTCTTTCTCACGCATACTCCTAATTGACCTTGTCCGTAATTCCCAATGTCTACCCACACGTGGCAATAGCAGATGATTCGAACTTTAACGATCGTTTCTTCTAAGAGCGTAGCGATTTTCAGGATTGGTTTGATCATCTCACCAGATTATTGTTGGGCTGGGTGATCCTTGTTCCGTGGAAAGCTGAAATAGTGAGTGCATCATCGAGATCCTTGTCGTGGGCTAGTGTTTGTGAGCTCCGATCCCCTTTTTAGAACGACCTATCTTCATCACGTCGTGCTATCGCAGTGGTGCATCTCAACTGGGTGTCGGATAACAGGGTAAGTGCGAGGTACTATAATGTGTTGGGCATGCACGGCTTATCAGACGCACATTTTACGTTGATTGAAGTATTGATCATTTCTATCTTCCAGCCACATTATACCATGACGCTGCAAGCTCTCACCAGGAGTACCAACTATGCCGCTGTTGATCCTGGAGGAACGCTTTGCCTGCTATGAAGCAAGTTTTGGCAGTGTTATACAAGATATGAGAGGTTGATGTAGATCATCCACTAAGCATTGCTTATACGCTGATTAACTTCGTTGGAGGTAATCTGCTCATGCTTCGAGCTTCCTCTAATAATGACCCATCTACCTGGTAACCGCAGACATCGTGGAGAAAGAAGGTGGATCACTGATAGATCGACCTCGGTCCATTGTCGCGGATGAATTGCCCTCAAATGGAATGCGTATCACTATGGCTCGTTCCGGAGAACGCTTCGGGCACCTCCAAACAGCAGTGTGTTCTCATTTACAGCCAAAGGCGGTAGAGGTGCACCAAGATATGCAGCACGAGAACCCGATGAATTTTATACTGGATGTGCTGAATGACGAACCGCCAGAAGCCCTTCTGTTGTTCATCCTGAGCACGGCGGTTAGCTTCTCACCTTTTACATCCAATATTATTTCATAGCAATGATTCGTATGGAACGTGGACTAGTGGAGTGCTGTGACACGTTCCCAGCGGGCCGATGACGTACCTTGCAGATCAAGAGTGCGATATACGCCTTGCAAACTCGACTTGGCGATGGGGTAGTGGTGGGTTCAATTTATTATCTGCCAGCTTTTTTATATACAAAATCCCTTTTGCAAAATATTTATCGCTGTTGCATCAATTGGCAATCAGTCCGGGTTATCATCCTACCAAGCACGCTGTGGTGCGGTAGCACAGATTAGGTCACAATTATGCTCAGAAAGTCATGGGCTCTGAAATTGCCTCTCAGTGACCGCCTTTTCTGAGGTCTACGACTTTTCGTGAAGGAGTGTGACCTGCCATGCTAGAAAATTCGCCAAAGCAACTGGACAGATGAGCATAGCGTTCCTCGCCTCGATATTTTCTACTCATTTGATTTGTTCCGGTACACACGGTAGAGACTCAGCGCTTATACTAACTGACTGTGTCCAGAATCATTGGTATATCGCATCTGGGCAATCGAATACGATGTCTCTTCAATTCGCCATCCGAAGAGCATTATATCGTGCCTGCTTGTGGATGATACTTTGTATTCATCTCCATTATATCTTGAACAAACATCAAGCGAAGTCACAATCGACGTCGTGAAACCTCCAGAGGTCGGACCCAAATCACACTAAAGTACCCACAGACGTACTTGCACATTCGAATAACCCCAAACGCATTCGTATTGGCCCTCATGGTTGCGCAGGCTGCTGTCCTGCCCGAGTGACCTATTGTGTCCACCCTTTATGCGCTCGAGCCTACCGGTGTGTGTGTCTGGAACGTGTTGGGAAGCAGCAAATATGTGGGCAATGGAACGAGCAAGAATGATCTATAAATACAGGGATATGATCTCATAGCACCAAATCAGTAACTAAACGAAGACTCCAAATAAAATTGCAATTTACATATTCTGTGTGTCAGAGTACTTGACATGTGGTCGTGCTACACCCCACCGCCAGTTGATACGTGAGCGAGATCCTGGAAACCAATTGTAGTTGTGACAGTTCCTGCTTCAGACTTGGCCATGAGTTTGGCATGATATTCTCGAACGCTCAGAATGAGGCGGGGTCCTAGTACGAACATCTGCACGGTGAAAGAAATTTGGCAAATGGCATAGTAAATTTGGACCCCCACAGAAGTTGAGTTCTATAAATATGATAAGTGATCAAATGTAGATATCAGTGGTAAATTGGCATACCAAGATCTGTGGTGACATCGAGCCGGTGATGAAACAAGAAGCAAGAGCAAAGCTAGCACGTTTGGAATGTCAGCACAGCAAAGATAATCGCGTCTAAATTACGAGCTCACAATATAAAGTAAAGCGCGTGAGTTTTTATTAACACCGTAAAACAGTCCCTAATGGTCTGTCCTGTCGATCTCAGTCGCTGCAATTCGCAGATGTGTTTTAATGCAACCCTAAGTGCAAGACACAGTGTAAGGACCTCCCATACACTGCCAAGTATCCAAGTTACTGCTTTGAGCCTAGCTGAGTCCGCCTCCCCCATGTTGACACACAGATAGGTGCCAGAGAGGACGAACTCCTCTGTGATATGTCACATGGGCCTGGTTTGTTCAAGACACTCATTTACAATTAAAGCTTACCCCATGGATAATGGCTATGCTGTATTACTATGACCACCACACTGGTTATCGTGAGAGCCAGGAAGACTACCACAAGAAAGGTGAGCATGGTTCTGGATTGCCGATACATGGCATGCAACCGAATAATCATAACGACTTTGTAATATGTTAGTCAAGTCAAACATCAAGGTACTGCGCTTAAAGTAGCTCACCACCCAGTGCAGTATTTTCGACTGTAGAGACACACGATTGTGCTATGGAAACGATATCACCTACATCAAAAAAACCCAGTCGATGATCAGAATTGAGTACTAAATGATTAAAATGAACTCACAGCTACTACAGTCATTATATCGAACCAACAAGCTGATATAGAATCTTACTCACCCCTTGATAGATGTACAGTGAGTTAGATAGGAATGGCAAGCCATCAGCGCACAATACTACTCACTAAATATGTTATCGAGACTGATGGGAAACTCCCTGCATGCAGCCGGTTAGAACAAATGATCAGTGTGTGCGAAGAGACATACATAGAATGGTGATGCTGGTTGTCAGAGATGGTTCTTTAGCGCAATGTCAGCTTGTTATCCTTGCAAACGTACGAAAAGTACAGCATCCCGCTGTAGCGCACCTGGTTGGGAGTTAGAACAATTTGTCATTGTGCTTATAGCATAAGATGCTTACACAAAGATACAGAACCGTCACGAGGGAAAACTGTTGCCCCTGCCCCATATTGACTTGTTATGTTATCCACCTCATGGGGGATGCTGCTCACCCAGATTAATTCGAGCTATAAAATCATTCTTAGTGAAATGGCTGCTCCAGTAGTGCACCAACCAACCTCTTGTCCGAATGTCAGTGCTGAGGTATATCATCGGAACATCATCATTTAAACAATCCCCTCGAAAGGGATTATTTGCTCACCCCAATCGTATAATAGCACAGTAGCGCAGGCGACTGCAAGGACCGCAGTCAAAGATAGTGTGAGATATCTTCATCGTTCGACTTGCTCGTCACGAACCTGTAACATAGCTTGATGTCAAATTGAGATCGATCTGTGGCCACCAACTAGGATCATTTGAAACTAGGGTCATATCAAGGGATGTCAATTTTCCAGTGAACTCGATGTGCGTATGATACTAGAGATACCACCGATCCGTGGGATGTCAATAACGTTGGATCCTAGTTCACATGATGACCAATGTGCCGTTTGAACTATTCATGACAATTTTTCAGTACTCCCAATGACAATCGCGGACATGGCCTTTTCTACGCGCTACCGCTGTGGCTGTGGCACTTTGTATTACGTAGATACGCGTCAGTATCTGCGCTTTCCGTAGCTGCCAATCAGGAAATCACTTTTGATCCACTTAAGTCCCACTTTTCGCACGATTTAGCCTGCAAAGCAGCACGAAGTCGAAAAAGTAGAAGCTACTTTTTTCAGTAGATCTCATTACTCATGTTCTACTTATTCTCAACTATTTTTGCAAGATGTGCTGAAAAAAGCATGATACAGTCAAGGATGGGTCAATGACACAGGATGGCTCTATGAATCATTCACCAGTACCTGTGGTATTAATGTATCACTTGTTGCCAGTGTAGCGAAAACATCAGCAAATCACCAGATTTGGCACAGAGCTCACAGCCACACAACCAAATACAGCCAATACAGTTCATACAGCCCATACAGTCCATACAGTGGTACAGCATAGCCTCCCTGAGTACTACTAGTAGTTAAAATTTCAGTCTGAATTTGATAGAATAACTGCTGCTATGGGTGACTACTAGGGGCTAGGAGAATGTAAAGCGTAGTAAAACTCCTTGTCAAAGTAGCCATTGAGATAAAAGTGGTAGAATAGTGTAAGGAATTGCTAGATGTAAGGTGAGGGTTCGCTTTAGCTCCAAACCGTGGAACTATGTGAGCAAGGGATCTTATTTGATTCAAAGGAATAACATCACCCATGGGAATACCAGATGTCCTAAAAGCACACTTTAGGGTAACCATATGTGTGATAGGATCTACTAGTACACCATTGGAGGAAGATATAGCATCAAAGCATTGAGCATAAAGGGGATATATTACGTGGGGGAATGAGGCGGAAAATGAGATGCAGCTCACAAACTATGTGACCTAAAAATATAATAGTCACATTGAAGCTTATGAGCATATGTGCAGACATCATGACATATATTAAAACAAACCTTTCAACCCACTCTTAGGCCATGCACACTCATTGTCAACATTAACAACAACAGTATCATAATGTCCTTTTGGCCAGCCTCTCTTAGGAGGGTGAACATTTAAAGTTTGAGCTGGAAGTAGAGTAGTGCCATCATGATAGGCCCTTTGCTGTATGTGGACCTTGTACCATACTTGTATGCGATTAGAAGGTAATTGGGCATCTGACCTTGATCTTCTTTGACCTTCAACTTGAAGAGGTTGGCCAGTTTGAGCTTGAAGTATATAGTCAGCTAGAGCACTTCAAAGGTCTGAAAGGCCATATGTCTCTGTAACTTCATCAATGTTTGTTGAACCCACTGAAGGATCATAGTTGAGGTGAAATGCAGTGGGTCCCTCAATGAAGGTGCGGCATGGTTGAGGTCCTACTCCAGGTTCTTGTCTGAGGGAAGTTGAAAAGTAGTCAGTCATAGGACGACTACTCCTCCACTGCTCAAAAGGTAAGTCTGAATCATCCTCCTCCCCTACCAGCTCTTCAACATCTTCATCTTCTTCCCTACTAGCATCCATAGTAACTCTCCCAAACTCATTTTCCCTAATAGAGGTGGCAAGAGAGAAGCTACGACATTTTTCTGCTCTATCCAGAAAGCGGCAAATTTGAGCCTTGTAATCCTTGTTGTTGGAGGCAGAGCAAGGTTTTTTGATGAGATCAATATGTGCTCTCTCTGTGGTATCAGTGGACCATTGTATAACAGCCCCCACTTTTTGAATGCTTGATGGGATGCTTTGCAGAAGCTCTAGCTTTGGTATCTGCCAATGTTCAATGATATGACCTTTTTCTCCTCTACGTGCTCCAGCAGTGGTGATGCATTCTTTGTATTCATGGAACTCTGCAAGAGCTGCTTCAATAGTCAGACATCCATCTTCATCAACAATAGGAGCCTGAGCTAGATATTGAAAATCCATTAGAGCTCTGACAGCTCTGATAAGTCCTGGAGGTGCTGCTCCTATGATGACAGCTACCATGTAGCGCTGCAAGTCTCTTTGAGTTCTCCCAGTGACCTGCTTGAGGGCTGTTATTCCTTGTTTGAAATGATGATAGCCAGTGATAGGATGAAGGATCAAGAAGTGGTAGTCTATCTCTTGTTTTCCCACTGCCTGCACACACCAACAAAAATCATGGTCATAAAACTGATGGTACCAGTGATGAAGAGCTTCTGGAGTGAGAAAATCTGCAGGATCAGACAGTAACCAATCTTGCCAGAAGGGTTTCTGAACACCACTGAGGCATGGTTCAGCACAAGCATTCAAGTAGGCTTCCAAGTCCTCTGTATTGCAGTCAATGGCTCTAATTTGCTCTAGTGCGGTAGCTTTTGTTTGTGGTTGGTGCAGAAATGGATCACCAAACTGGGTGTAGTCAGCGAGGGTGACTGGTGAAGTTTTCCCCCTGACACATGCAATAGTGCATGCCTCTGGAGTGTCAACAATGCAGGATACTAAGGGGGTAAAGCAATAGCAATTGTTTCCTAAGGGATTGGACATCATGATGCCAATACAAGCAGCTATTTTGAGAGGTTTGATTACAATGTCTACACATTGATGGTATAGATGATCTTCTAGCAAAGACTTCATGCACTTGACTGGATGAATGAAGTCTGGTATTGGGAGTAAGGTGGTAAGGAGGAAGGCATGAGAAGAAGCTTTGTTGTGGATATCCATGCATATATTGGCTAGGCTAATAAGCAGAGGATGGGCTGCCTTACCCCCTGATATGTTAGTAATGTGGGTTTTATCTGAAGACAAGATGATGCCTAACAGAGTGGCTCCATTGGGCAGGTCTGACTAAAATAACAGAGAAGTAAGGATTACAATACCTCTCTAGTACTAAAGGAATTCTCACCTGCATTCTCCAGGCAACATCTCTGGACATCCATTCACTATACACCCTAATCAAATGCTCTGCAGTTGTGTACACTCATTGAGGAGTAAGCTCCATAGAATCAGCAAAAGGTGGATTGCTGAAAAGGACTTTCAAGCAATCTAAGGGGTCCCGCCAAAACAGCCTCACAGGGCTTTTGGTGGGACAGGACATATCAATGGTTTTGCAATGCCATCTAGGAGCTTCAGGAAGAAGTTCTGCATGACCTCTGAGTTCTGCTGTTACAAGTACACTGGCCTTATACTCATTTTCTTCTCTTTATTACTTGGATTACATCACAATTGCTTCTTGCCATCATTAGATGACTTTGTCTTACCTTTCCTTTTCTGATTCATTGTGTGTATTCACCATTTTCCTGATTTGGCAGATACTTGTAACTCCTTAGTACTCGTACCTGCCCTAAACCTCTCCTTCCAATCTTGTATAAATACGCACATCTGTACTATGTAGTTTCCTTACTTTAATCTTACTGGGTTTTACCTGGAACTCCTTTGTCTAAGTCTCCAAGCTTAATTGTCTGAACCAATTGATTCTAACTTCAAGCACTCCTCATCATTAGCTGATTAAACTCTCAAAGACTCTAGCTCCAAAGGCCAAACCCTTGTCACTAGATAGTAGTACTTCAAGTAGACTTCATTGTCGTCATTGTGCTAGAACCAACTCAACCCATTGATGGTTCTCTTTTGAACTGCGGTTGTTAGAACCCACCCCAGTTCATAACAAAAGATTAAAGTTCACTTATCTGACCGTCACCATCTGTGATGACCCCTCTATCGATACCAGCCCAAGACGAGCTCTTGGCAGAGAATGTTCTGGTGGGAAAGAGATCCTACCAAACCTGATCCAGAACCAGAAGAACCGGATACTCCGGAAGAAGAATACCATGTGGCTCCAGAATCAGCTCCAACTGTAACCGAATCCCGCCTGATCCCCACTGATATCGAAGATGGTTCGAGTTCCAGCTCCACTTCTTCAGATGAATTCCCAGATGAGAGACCTCCCCACCAGCTGTCTGCACACCCCAGCCTCAGAATGTCTACTCACGATACCAAACTCCATGCAGGAGCCCCCATTGCCTTTGACGGTAACATCAAGAAAGCCTTACGATGGTTGTATTCTGTTGAAGTGTATTTTGCCGTTAACGCTACTATCTACAACACCAATGAGAAGAAAGTCATAACTGCCCTTGCCTATATGATGGAAGGGACAGCCACATTGTGGTCCACCACGTTCTACCAGCTATGTAAAGGAAGGATGGCCAAGTATGGTACTTGGGCTGATTTTGAAACCTCATTCAGAGAGATGTTTGTCCCAGTTGATGCAAGCATAGTTGCACTCAACAAACTCAACAAGCTTAAGCAGCAAAGGAGCCTCACGTCCTATGTTGCTGAGTTCCACGTGCTCGTGGCAGTAGCCAACATCAAGGAGTCCCACATCCTGATTCATATGTTCAACCTAGGACTTAACGATAACCTTCTACATGCTATCCATATGATGGGGGATATCCCTAATGACTTCGACAAGTATCTTACTGCTGTCATGAAGATTGATAGCAACATCAACCGAGGGAACACCACTATTTCCCTTACCAATGCCAACTGATACTGGAACTACTGTCCCCAATCTAGACCTCAGAAAAGGGACAATGACGCGATGGACATAGACCGCCTTGATGAAGAAGCACACGCTGACCACATGGCTAAAGGCCTGTGCTTCGGATGTCACAAGCATGGCCATTGAGCCAACTGCTGCCCTGAGAAGAAGAAGAAGGCCCCTATTAGGCAGGAGAAGATTGAAGAGATTGAAGAAGACGAGGTTGAGAATCGCCATCTTGTGGAGGATTTTTAATGTGGAAGACTGGTACAATGTCAGTATCTTCCAATGTAACAGTAAGACTTGTACAGGCTATTGGTGAATGAAAAGAACTGTGTGTTCCAATGACACTTATTTCCAAAACTCGTCTGAAAACCATCAAAACCACTGCTGTTATCAATTCAGGAGCAGCTGGCACCTTCATCTCCAAGGATTTCATCAAACTCCATAAAATCCAAACTCATCGCCTCTCAAAACCATTCAAAGTTACTACCACTGATGGGAGTCTTTCCAAAAAAGGCCCAATCACACATTATTGTGTGCTAACCGTGAAGATAGATGATCGTGCCATGATTGGCAAGTTTAATGTCATGTGTCTTGGACGACATGATCAGATCCTTTTAGGAATCCCTTGGCTGCATGCCATGGATCCAATAATCTGATGGAGAGCTGGGACTCTATCTCTTCCAAGAACCACAAAATCCAATTTGATTGAAGAAGATGTTGATAATGTGAGGAAGAAGAATGGCTTGCTGTTGTTGTTTTTGAGGAAACCTAAGTATGAAAATTCCCACCTGCTGAAGGAGCCTGTGAAACCTGAATGTGTTGACTCCACAGTTCCAATGCAAGTTGAACCAGTGACACCTGAACATATTGACTCCATGGCTCCTTTCTCTGCAAAGGTCGAGGAAATTCCTGATGAAGACGTACATATCCCCAGTGAAACTTCGTCCATCTTCGAGACCAAAGAGGACATTTGGGGTGACTATGAACCGCCAGTGGCTGATGTCTCCACCTATTCACTTCATGATGAGGACATCCTCATTGAGTATCACCCTGATGGAACCGAAATGCAGGTCATTGAAAATGTATCTCTTGACACCCCTCTCACACGCAATGGAACCTCTAAAGCTGAACGGAAGCAGTCATCCCCCATGAAGTTCAGTAACAAGGCCCAACAATTCACAGTTGCTGGAGCCCATAGCAAAATAGAACAGAAGAAGAAATCATTCAAGGAATTAGTACCTGGTTACCTTCACAACTTTGCCAATATCTTTGCCAAAGATGGACTGAACCAACTCCCTCCAGAGCATCCCGGAATTGATCATTGAATGAAAACTAAACCTGGTTTCATCCCGAAAATGTCAAAAATCTATCCTCTATCAGAGAAGGAATGGTCTGTGGTTAAGGCTTTTATCGATGAGAATGTTAAGAAAGGATTTATTTCGGAGTCCAAATCTCCTCAAGCAAGTGGATTCTTTTTCGTCAGAAAGAAGAGTGGCAAACTTCGACCCTGCCAAGATTATCGGTATATCAATGACTGGATGATAAAGAATTCTTATCCACTCCCTCTTCCTCTGACTCTTATTGCCCATCTCCATGATGCGAAGTATTTTACTAAGATGGACATTCAATTGGGATACAATAATATCCGAATCCACCCTGACGAATGCTGGAAAGTGGAATTCACCACGGAATTCGGGCTATTTGAACCCAACATCATGTTCTTTGGTCTATGTAATTCCCCAGCCATGTTCCAAGCATACATGAACCGCACTTTTCAACAGGAGATTAATGAGGGATGGTTAGTAATCTATATGGATGACATCCTTATCTTTTCCAAGACGATCGAAGAGCACCAGAAATGCACTCACCAGATTTTACAGATCATTTGACAAGAGAAGTTATTCCTTAAACCAGAGAAGTGCATGTTTGATGCTCAGGAAGTTGAATACCTCAGCATGATTATTAAACACGGTCGCATCACAATGGACCCTGCTAAACTTGACGGTATTAAGGATTGGCCTATCCCAACTACAGTTAAAGAGACCAGATCATTCCTTGGATTCTGCAACTTCTACCGTAACTTTATCTCGCATTATTCTGACCTCGCTCGTCCCTTGATTGATCTGACAAAAAAGGATGTCCAATTTTCTTGGTCTGATGCATGTAATGATTCCTTCCTCACTTTGAAGGATTGCTTCCTCTGCCAACCAGTACTCCAAAACCCTGATCCTACTTGACAATTTGCTGTGGCTACTGACACCTCCCTTGTTGCCACTGGAGCAGTGCTTCTTCAAACCAATGAGAACGGCCAATACCACCCTTGCGGTTACCTCTCTCAATCCTTGAACCCTGCTGAGCACAACCACCAGATCTTTGATCGTGAATTACTCGCTGTAATCCGTGCACTTACTGAATGGTGTCATTACCTTGAAGGAAACCCTCATCCAGTTATTGTCTTTACTGATCATAAGAATTTGCTCCATTTCCGTACTGCCTAGAAACTTACCCATCGTCAAGCTCATTGGCAGTTAATCCTTTCCATGTTTGATATCGAGCTCCACCATGTTCCCGGAACTAAGCTTGCCACCCCCGACACTCTATCCCGCTGACCTGATCACCACCCTACTGAAATGGACAACCTGGATGTTACCCTCCTTCCCAATACCATGTTTGTGTGCCTCCTGGATGATTCTCTCCATGATGCCTTGTCGGGCACTGATCCTTCTTTGGACCCCATCTTCTCCACTGCCTCTGACGCTTTAGGAGGCCTGTGTCTCCCACCTATGAAATGTGCCTTATCTGATTGGAAGATCATCAATTCTGTTTTGTACTTTAAAGACCGCACCTATGTACCCCCTGCAGCTCACCACAATCTCCTCTGCTGACTTCACGATCATCCCACAGCAGGCCACCTGGGCTGTTTCAAGACAGAAGAACTAGTCAAGCGTGATTTCTGGTGGCCGGGCCTTGGGGCCTATGTCCGAAAGTATGTTGAGGGTTGCGCCCTCTGTCAGCAGATGAAGTCCAATATGCATCCGGTCACTCCGCCTCTCGTCCCGATTCCTTCCACTGCAACGTTTCCCTTCACCTTCCTCTCCATTGACCTGATTACCAACCTTCCTCCTTCTGTGGGTTTTGACTCTGTTATGGTCGTGGTTGACCATGGCCTTATGAAGGGGGTAATTATTACTCCATGCCAGAAGACAATTACCTCAGAAGGAGTAGCTCAACTTTTCTTCAAACATGTCTATCGGCGATTCAGACTCTACAATAAGATTATCTCCGACCATGGCCCACAATTCATTTCAAAGTTCTCCCAAGCCCTTGCCAAGCTCCTCGATTACACCATTGCACCATCTACCACCTATCACCCCCAGACTCATGGACAAACAAAACACCTCAACCAAGAATTAGAAACGTATCTTAGGATCTACTGCTGCACCAACCCTGAAACATGGGTCAAACACCTTCCCCTTGCAGAATTTGTCCATAACCAC
Organism: Suillus cothurnatus; assembly: GCA_016758765.1. Classification (NCBI taxonomy): domain Eukaryota; kingdom Fungi; phylum Basidiomycota; class Agaricomycetes; order Boletales; family Suillaceae; genus Suillus; species Suillus cothurnatus. Next base: position 20,661 of record JABBWL010000059.1, on the reverse strand, counting down.
CAAAAGCACAATTCCCATAATGCTTCACCATTCTACCTTATGATGGGATATAACCCTCGATCACTGCCACATACCCTGGCATCTTCCACAGTTCCAGCAGCAGAAGAATGAGTACGACTCCTCCAGAAAGTGAGAGAAGAGGTGATTGCCTGCCACAACATAGCTATGCAACGAATGGCAGAACGTTCTCATGGAGTAAAGTATACGCCATGGAAAGTCGGCGATAAGGTTTGGTTATCAGCCAAGAACTTAATCGTCCCCATACCAAAGAAGAAACTCGGACCGAAAAGATACGGACCATTCCCAATCAAAGCCATACTTAGCCCAATCACTTTCACGCTCCACCTTCCAGAACAATGGCAAATTCATCCTACATTCCACACCTCGGAACTATTGTTCTACCCCGAGACTGATGTACATGGTCTGAACTTCCAAGAACCACCACCTGATATCATCGCAGAAGAGGAAGAATATGAAGTCGAAGCCATCCTTGCCCATAAGGGTATGGGTAAACGAAGACGCTATCTTGTATTGTGGGTGGGATATTCTTCAGCCAATAATGAATGGATCCCAGAAGAGAATCTTGGTAACGCCTCAGAGATAACAAAGGTGTATAAAAAGAAGAACAAACTCACTTGAATGATCAACCCATGTACACTGGTGATATTGTCTGGCAACACTCCAACTTTCTTTGCCTTATCAAGTATCTTGCTCTTGAAATCCTTACCCTTATGAACAAATTTATTATGAGCTCCACCACCGACATCACCTCCAACCTCACTAGTGCTTTTGTTTCCCTTGACTCTTACCTTGATACGGTTAACAATACCCTTGACTCTACCAATGCCATTGACGAGGCCATATGCACCTCTGAGAACGCTTCAGCCTCACCAATGTCCACCACCTCCTCTGACTACTTCGCTATCCTAGAAGAAGTAGAGAACCAGACTCTTATCAAATCCACTTGCCTTGACATCCAATATTCCAAAGATATTGATGAATGCCTCACTGAACATGACGCCACAGCTGTTGGCCTCCTCATTAACATCATCCAAGCTGCTGAGCTCGTCAACAAACTGCTAAGATCCTCCCAAACCTCCGCCACCATAACATCCTCCTTCATTTACAAAGGTGTATTAGGAACCTTGCTATACGTCTTATGCCTGACGACGCTAAAAGCATCATTCATGAAGTTGTCCACAAAGTATGCGAGCGGATCCTTAAGAACCCAGTCTTACATCCTCACTCGCCTACTATTCCTATCCCAGTACCTCCTCTGGTTGAGAATCCTTCTCCCATTGCATCTGAGGATATTACTCCTGGCTTACGTACTATGTCTCTTTCGACGATGGCTGCCTTGTCCATACTGCAAGAGACAGCTGCAGCAAATAAACCCACACATCAACTCTGGTGATCCCAGAGAAGATATTCCTCCGGATCCACCCATCAAGCATGCATTGCATGCGCATCCACTCCTTCCCCTCCCGATCATTCCACATGTCTTTGCAACCGCTCCACCTCCCCAACGCCCTCTACCGCATCCCATGTCACCATCGTAACCACCGACCCCGACAATAACCTTGTCTGTTGTAACTGCTGGAACCCTGGTCATCGTCATAAACACTGCCCTCACTGCCATTGCTGCATTTGTTGTGTCTACACACCAGGTCATTTCTCAGTCTTCTGTAAGAAGTTAAATGGTGAAGCAGCTCTTCCTATCAATTGGAAGGACCCCGAATTTTACAGTGCCCTTTCATGTTGGGAAGCAGATCAGGATGCCGCTGACCTCTGCATTATAGAGGAGCAGGATGCTCTCCTTCATCAGGACGCTGACTACGACCATACCCTTTACAATAATACTGATTGTTGAAATTCAGTGATTTCACGATAAAAATGGGGTAATGTTACAAGTATGCTGGCCTTATACTCATTTTCTTCTCTTTATTAGTTGTATTACATCACGATTGCTTCTTGCCATCATTAGATGACTTTGTCTTACCTTTCCTTTTCTGATTCATTGTGCATATTCACCATTTTCCTGTTTTGGCAGATACTTGTAACTCCTTAGTACTCGTACCTGCCCTAAACCTCTCCTTCCAATCTTGTATAAATACGCACATCTGTACTATGTAGTTTCCTTACTTTAATCTTACTGGGCTTTACCTGGAACTCCTTCATCTAAGTCTCCAAGCTTAGTCATCTGAACCGATTGATTCTAACTTCAAGCACTCTGTTAGCAACTAGACTCTAGGTGCTTTCTTACTTGGATAATCTTGTGAGGCCTGGAGTTCAGGTACTGGTCACGAGTCTCAGTCCAACTGCTTAGGATGAGCGGGTCGATGAGCTAATAGACAGGTGCTGTCTTGCAACCGTCAAGAGCTATGGCCAAAGTTGTCAGGGGTGACAATGAAGGCTGTCTGAAGATCTAAAGGCACAATGACCAAAGGTCAAAGTGAAGTCGAAGATCACAAGTATAAGCAGTTAAGCTTAAGAGGTTATGGACTAAATAACCGTGTAGAACCAAGTAGATTCAAGTTAAGGAATACAGCTATGGTACATAGGGTTTATATATGTGAGGAACTTGAGCACAGACCAAGCTGTAAGTAGTAGTACAGAGATAGGCAGGTAGAAAGGAAGCTGAGTCAGAGACCAGTGGTAAGGTAAGGGTAGAGGGGGGACTGAGTCACAGACCGAAGCTATGGTAAAGGTAACAGGGGACTGAGTCACCAACCGGGATTGCGGTAAGGGTAAAGGGTGACATTGTCATGGACCAATAGTAAGGTATGGGGTTCAGAATATAATAGGGTGGGTACCGGTAAGATGGAAAGGGCATAGGGGAAGTGAGCCGGGGATCCGGTGAAGGAACTAAGTCTGACTGCGGCGTGCACAATCATTCTCTAGATGTGAGATCAACAACACTGCTGGTGAGGCAGTATGTCGGGTCTCGCTGCGCCTAGGCTGCTATGTCTGAGACAGACGCGTTCGACCCTAAAGGGGACTGCTACCACACACAGAACCAGGAATAAAGAGAACTCAAGTAGACAGGGGATGCACACAAGGATATAGAAAGGCGCGAAGCGCGTGATGAGAAATGCGCAGTAAGCGGAGCACAGGAAGTGCGCGCTAAGGTAAGCGAAGCGCGGGAAGGCGCGCGCCTATGGTGCGCGTGGGCGCGTGAAGGCACGCAAGTGATGCGGAAGGCAAGGAGCGGTGTAGGGATTCGTAATGAGCGTGAAACGACCTGAGTGAAAGCGAGCGTGATGTAAAGCGAGAGCAAAGGCAAAGCGGACAAGAAGCAAGGCTTGATTAGGCGATCTAATCTAAGCCAAAACGCGATAACCACAGGGCGCGCGCCCTAATGGTGACTACTACTCTAAAGTAAAACCCAAACGCTAGGGAAGTACAGTAAAGGGGAGTAATGAATAGTAGAAGCGCTACCATCAGGCTTTATACTAAGTAAGATCTCATCGGACGCGGAAGGGATAGGGAGAACATGTGCGATAGTATGTAATGACATGTAATAGCGCTGCAGTCCTTGTTACACTCGTGCAGCATGTAGTATGACGTACTAGAGGGGTGCTCGGACATGGATCGGTCCTCCTGGTTGATAGGCGATAGAGCGCGGGAACGCGCGCTAAGCGCAGGCGCGAGAAGGCGTAGGCGCGAGAAGGCGTAGGCGCGAGAAGGCGTAGGCGCGGGAAGCGTGTAAGCGCAGGAAAGCGTGCGCCTTTGGCGCGCTATACAGGGAAGTGTCATGCAACTCCATAGTGCGAATGCTCAAATGACAGCTCGTGTAAATGTGGCCTTTTCATGCCCACAGAATTATGATTCCTTACACCGGTGAGCAGATATAGTACAGATGAGTGGGAAAGTGATCAGAGAGAATATAACCAGTAAAGATAGGGCGAGAGTACGGTCAACCAGAATAGGTATTGCATGTGTATGCATGCGTAGTCCTCAGGGTATAGGTAGAAGGTGAGAGTGAGGAAGAAAATGAATAGGGGCCATGCCAACCACGGATGTTCTTGTAACACACTCCTCGTCATTAGCCGATTAAACTCTCAAAGACTCTAGCTCCAAAGGCCAAACCCTTGTCACTAGATAGTAGTACTTTGAGTAGACTTCATTGTTGTCGTTGTGCTAGAACCAACTCAACCCATTGATGGTTCTCTTTTGAACTGTGGTTGTTGGAACCCACCCCAGTTCATAACATCTGCAGTGCTTTTAAAAGATAAGGGTAATCCTTTGATCTTGCGTAGTAGTTAGCAAAGTATCTGTTAAGAACACTGAAATAAAAATATACCAGATCCAAGGACAAGAATTCATCAATAGCTGCCATACTTAGAGATGACATTAAAAGAAACTCTGCAACCTGCCAGTCTTTTTGGTCTGCGAAGGGATAGTAAAGATTCTCTCTCCTAAAGGAAGAGAACTGGTCTTCATTGAAGGTTGTCATGAAAGTTTTCCAATTGGTGTCCACAACTGCAGCTGCCCCATCATATGATTCAATAGGACTGGAATATATAGGTCCAGTTGTATTTTCAAATGATTCATTATTGTCTGCCTCTGACAATGAGACTGAGGGATATTGGATGTGTTGGCAATAAAAAGTTTGAGTGTAGAGATTATGAGGTTCTAGTAACAGTGATTTGGCATTCACAAGGTCATTTGCCTTTTTTAAACATGCTGTGTTGGGCTGACTGAGGTGTCTTTGTACTTGAATTTCAGCATCAAAACATTTGGGCAAAGAAGTGAGTTGGACATGTTATGCAGTCTCGTTGTTGGCCAGAAGATACTAGTAGTATTGAACTCGTATTCAGATTATGTAATACTGAAGGCAAAAGCAGCATGAATGGCAGCATGCTAAAGACTTTGTAAGACTGTCAGCTATCTTGATGTTGAAACAAATAGTACAAGAACATTGTAAAAGATATCATACCTATCATACAACAAGATGTGACTAAAAATGTTTCATAGCAGAAAGAATTGAACAACTTTTAATGTGAATTGACACGAGCATGATGGGTGTGGTGACCACTGGCAGAAGAACCTCCAGAAACTTCAGCTTCTTCTATCTCTTCTTTTCTCTTTCTCTTTCCATCTGGATAGCCAGCATAAGTCTGATAGTATAAGTCTGCATCTGTTCTTTCAGAGATACTCATGTCCATCCTGAAGGTCATGAGATGTTTGTCACCCCCAGATTGATTGTCGAAGGCTGCCAATTTTGCTTCAGGGGTGAGTCTAATGCCATTGGTCCAAGCAGCTCTCTTGTTAGAAATTGTCTGAAGGCTTGGAGGAGACTCTTGAACATCATCTAGACCTTGGATGATTTCATAGACAATGCTGATCATCATATCGTGGTTGACCAATGGCAAGGCTTCCATATTCAAGTGTGTTACTTGAGACTGGCGATTTATCATGGTGGAGGGCAAGAATAGGTCGAACATTCACTTTAGTCCCTTCTGGATAGAAGGCACATTCAACCAGTAGGGATGGACAAACTGAGTGAAGCGTGAGAAATCCCCTGCAAAAGCAGTTCTTGACCTGATGACATCTAAAAAGCGCATATTTTGGTTTTCAGGGAGCAGCCAACAGGGGATATCTTCAACAAAAATTTTCTCTGTGAGAAGAGACTCTTGACTATCCTTCACAACCCATGTCCACTGTGAAAGACAACTCTAGTTAGAGTGATAGAAACTATCCCCTAACCAGATATATGTTGAAGCTCTGCCCAGCTGTTACACTTGCAAGCAAGAATGTTCGACCCGAGGGGCACGCTGTCTGATATAAGTTTGATAGTCAGTTTTAAGCAAGGAACACAAAGTCCTAAGGTCAGAGAACAAGTCTGAAGGTGAGGCACAAAGTCCGATGTAGGTATCACAACCTGGCTAGGCACTAGCTATAATAATGCTAAACCAGTATAAGTGAGTCTCAGCTCTATCTAGCTGCTATACTCGCAGAAGCAAGAGCATTCGACCTTAAAGGGGATGCAAGGAAAGCAAAGATCCACAAGTGATGCTGATCAACCCTGATCAAATGCAGTGTAAGCGCAAGAAAGCACGAAGAAATGCGATGGAATGTGGTGAAATGTGAAGAAATGCGAAATGTGCTGAAGGTGCATGCGAGAAAGTGAAATGCGATGGTCGCATGAAGCGTGGGAAAGTAACGCGTGAAGTGCACAAGTGTAGAGAAGATGTATAAATGATGCTGGGATCTGAACTGAGGCAAGGAGGATGGATGCTGGACGGATAATAGATGGATAATGTGATTGCCACTAGCTATAGACGGATGCTAGGGACTACAATGACAGATACATGCACTGCATGGAACTAACTGGTGATAGATGGTGACTGCCAGAAGCTAAGTTGTAAAAACAGACCTGGCAACCCTAAGTCGCACATAAGCGCCTTCCCAGGGCTTGGAAGTGAATTGGGAGTGCTCTAAGTATGTAAGTGATGTAATGTAAGGGTCCATAACAAAATAATAATCGTACAATGCCAAACATAGTCAAATTTAGTAATAAATGGAATGCGATGCACCAAGGAACTGGCTGGACAATGGATGGATGCTCCTGCGATGATATGCACTAAATCGCAATGGAATGCGATGTAGAGACTCAATTCTCTACAGGCTGGTAGAGGCCTATTTTACGGCTCATGACCACTGGGCTTCACAGCACAACATCACCATCATGTGTAGAGCGATTCCACATATTATGCACAGCTTCCCTGCAATAACGCGCCAGACTCAAGACACTTTCCTGCACTCACGCATTGCATTCCCATGCTTGCGCATCTTCGCATTTCACCGCGCATCTTCGCGTCATCGTGCATCATCACGTTCTATCGCACATCTTCACATTTCACCACACATCTTTGCATTTCACTGCGCATCTTCACGTTTCATCATGCATCATCACATTCTATCACGCATCTTCGCGTTTCACCGCACATCTTCGCGTTTCACCGCGCATCTTCGCGTTTCACCGCGCATCTTCGCGTTTCACCGCGCATCTTCGCGTTTCACCGCGCATCTTCGCGTTTCACCGCGCATCTTCGCGTTTCACCGCGCATCTTCGCGTTTCACCGCGCATCTTCGCGTTTCATCGCGTTTCACCGCGCATCTTCGCATTTCATCGCGATTTAGTGCACATCATTGCAGGAGTATCCATCCATTGTCCAGCCAGTTCCTTGGTGCATCACATTCCATTTATTACTATATCTGACTATGTTTGGCATCGTACAATTATTATTTCATTATGGACCCTTACTTTACCTCACTTACATACTTAGAGCACTCCCGATTTGCTTCCGAGCCCTGGGAAGGCGCTTATGTGCGACTTAGGGTTGCCAGGTCTGTTTTTACAACTTAGCTTCTGGCAGTCACCATCTATCACCAGTTAGTTCCATGCAGTGCATGTATCCGTCATTGTAGTCCCTAGCATCTGTCTATAGCTAGTGGCAATCACATTATCCATCTATTATCCGTCCAGCATCCGTCCTCCTTGCCTTGGTTCACATCCCAGCACTGTTTATATGTCTTCTCTACACTTGCGCACTTCGCGCGCTACTTTCCCACGCTTCGCGCGACCATCGCATTTCGCGTTTCTTCGCATTTCACCACATCTCTTCGTGTTTCTTTGCATTTTCTTGTGCCTACATCGCATTTGGTCAGGGTTGATCAGCATTCACTTGTGGATCTTTGCTTTCCTTGCGTCCCCTTTAGGGTCGAACACTCTTGCTTCTGCGAGTATAGCAGCTAGGTAGAGCTGAGACTCACTTATACTGGTTTTGCATTATTATAGCTAGTGCCTAGCCAGGTTGTGATACCTACAGCAAAGATGTGCGAGAAACGTGAAGATGCGCGATGAAATGTGAAGATGCATGAGAACATGCGCTAAGTGCGAGCGCAGGAATGCATTGCACGAGTGTGGGAAAGTGTCGTGAGTCTGGTGCATTATTGCAGGGAAGCTTCACATGATATGTGGAATTGCTCTACACATGATGGTGATGTTGTGTTGTGAAGCCCAGTTGTCATGAGCCATAAAATAGGCCAATACCAGCCTGTAGAGAATTGAGTCTCTACACCGAGGTGCGGGAAATCAGGTCCAATGTGCAGAGATGGAAGGAGGATGCAGGAAATGTAAGGAGTGGGTTGGAGATGGGCTGGAGATGGTAAGGAGTGTCAAGGAAATGAGAGGTAATGAGTTTGGGTAATGGGTAACAGGTAAACTGGTATATTGGCAGGGTTTCTCTAGGGACAGGTATGGGTGACCAAGTATCAGGGATTTATCCCTCCTACTAAGTGGTAATTGTAATCTTAGTCGCCCAACCCTATATAACTAGCTACATGAAAATCTGGAGTAGATAGGCAAAAGTAGGTATCCAAACTTCAGGTCCAATAGTATGTAACAAGCCATGAGGTACTGCAACCTGTGAGAATACATGTAATAGTGCTGCCAACTCAATCAGCAATGTGTAACAATTAGATACACACCAGTGGGGTTAAGTGGGACTGGACTGGACATAGGTAGGACAAGTGCGATGATCTCCAAGTGGGTCCGAAGCATCAGAGATGCAGAGATGGTAGGATGGCATCGGAGATGGACAGGGATTGACATACATTGCAAAGTAAGGTGTTTGCAGGTCAGCCCAAAAGATATTGCCACACTGCATCTGGTGGTAAGGACCACTAAAGATGCAGATGCACCAGGCTATGGTCTACCAGAAAGCCTCTAAGTCATGCTTGGGTGTATGCAAGACATTTTTGCCCCACTCATCCCACAACAGTTCAGTAGCCATGAAGGGTACAGTTCCCTGCCCGCAATGTTATCAGTATCCACAGTTGAAGATATAGAAAAATTCACATACTGTTCTGTCACAGCGTGATGTATTATAACCCTGAAAATATGGCTCACCATCCAGAGAGACTAGGATGGAAGAGTCACCCCACTCAAAGTCTGGCAGTGGTGCCGCCATACCCCAATCCACTAATATTGCCAATCTAGCTGGAGGGCATAAGCCATCCTCCCAGCTTGGGACTGCCAGAGCACTCTCTAGCTTATGAATGTACAACCAGATGTTGAAAGGGCTGATGTCTCGGTGAAGGATTTTTCTTGTCTCCACTGTGAATTTGTGGGCTGTACATAGGCATTGTCAATACCTGGGTATTTATTGAATACACATAGAGACGTACCTTTCAAAGTCTTCAAGATTGTAGAGAAAAACTCTTTCCTGTGTGAGAACCAAGATAGGTCTACACATACATCCTCCATAACCATACGGTAATGTACTCGGTGTTCATACTTTGGGACCTCATTACTGTTAGCGACTAGACTTCTAGGCGCTTTCTTACTTGGATAATCTCGTGAGGCCTGGAGTTCAGGTGCTGGTCACGAGTCTCAGTCCAACCACTTGGGAGAAGCGGGTCGATGAGCTAATAGACGGGTGCAGTCTTGCAGCCGTCAAGAGCTATAGCCGAAGTCGTCTAGGTTGATGATGAAGGCTTCTGGAGATCTAAAGGCACAATGACCAAGGGTCAAAGTGAAGTCGAAGATCACAAGTATAAGCTGTTAAGCTTAAGAGGTTATGGACTAAGTAACCGTGTAGAACCAAGTAGATTCAAGTTAAGGAATACAGCTATGGTACACAGGGTTTATATATGTAGGGAACTTGAGCACAGACCAGGCTGTAAGTAGTAGTACAGAGATAGGCAGGCGGAAAGGGGATCGAGTCAGAGACCGGTAGTAAGGTAAGGGTAAAGGGGAAGCTGAGTCACAGACCGAGACTATGGTAAAGATGACAGGGAGTGAGTCACCGACCGAGGATGCGGTAAAGGTAAGGGGTGACGTCGTCATGAACTGATAGTAGGGTAAGGGGGTCAGAATATAATAGGGTGAATACTGGTAGAGTGGAAAGGGCATAGGGGAAGCAAGCCGGGGATCCGGCAAGCAGATATAGTACAGGCGAGTGAGAACATGATCAAAGGGAATATAACCAGTAAAGGTAAGGAGAGAGTACAGTCAGCCAGAATAGGTATTGCATGTGTATGCATGCATAGTCCTCCAGGTATAGGTAGAAGGTGAGAGTGAGGAAGAAAATGAATAGGGGCCAGGCCAGCAATGGATGTTCTTGTAACAATTACCACAATGTCGCAAGAAAGTACTGTCAATAACACTATCACCAGTATGTGGTAGACTGGTGACCAGCCCCTCTATGAGGCAAATCCTTGATAGAGGGACTGGTAAAACTGGGTTTGAATTTGGATACTGAGCGAATTCACAGGGTAATGTGATGGATAATCATTTTTGGAGATATCGGAGACCACGTGAACATTTGCTAAGTTTTCATTAAGTCCTAACTTAGTCTTGTATATATCAGTGTCACCATCTGACTTGACATCGACAGTTGAGCACACTAACAGCTGCTGGGCAATTTCATTCACTGCTTACATTGCTCTTTCTGTGTATCTATTGCTCTATGTTATTACTCTCGCTTGTTCTATAACTCCTGGACCAGTCAGACTCACACCCTTCACTCAAGATGCGAGGCTCTGACTCCGTCACTCCAGAGTTCTTGTCAACATGGGACCTTGATTCGATGATGCGAGACATGGTTGTACCCAAAGTGCCAGTCCTGAAATATATCCTGCGTCATGCTGTGGCCAAGAACAAGATAAAAGGTTGCAGTACTGTATGATACATTACATTTTCTGATGTCTATGTATCTCTCATTAATGAACATATTTCTTGTTTCAAAGGCATGTAACGTTATTATCACCCAACTTGCATCTCAGCACTCACATCATAGCCTTTTTCTTGCTGCTCTGTTTACTCTCTTTCTCTGGATGAATGGTGCATCCAGGCAAACCATTGAAGCCCTGTACAAATGCGGCCTTTGCATTTCATTTACATCCCTCCTTGTGCTTCTTGAGAAGCTTGCTGCATGGCACCTTGAACATGCAAGACAGCTTGTTCGGTGGCCACAATGACAATGCATGACCGAGCTTTGGTTTTACCTCCAAGAGAGCTGGATCTGCTGCAGTGTCCTCATTGATTGAGATTGTAGGAATGCCATATTTTGTCGATTCAAGAACCTGTGATAGCAAATTATACATGTTATGGTGCACGAAGTTGTTACACTTGGACTGAATTACCTGGGTGGCCTGGAGATATTTGAGTGGTGAGATAGTTATGCTAATGGTGCCAGGGCGGAGCAGAATGGGAATAATGATGCACAAAGTCTTCCCACTGCCTGTTCCTGCAGTTTTCACACCATCTTGACCGTTCAAAGTTGCAAGAACTGCTTTGAGCTGAAATTGATGTGGAACAATGATGGTTGCCATCAAAACAAACACAATCAAGCACGTGCGTAACACATCCGTTTGGTTGATATCACCAAGTGTCTGAAGGTAGTTTGTTGGGAGCCGGTCTTGAATAAGATTCTGTGCAAAATGATCCAGCACATCCAGTGATGCAGCACAGATGCCCTCTATGAGTGAGTGCTGGTCCATGAATTTTGCAAGTGTATTAAGGCATGTCACATCATGTCAATAGAGAAATTATATTGTTTATTTCCTATTCTACACACAGCTTAAAAAAAGCTGGTTTTCTCATTGGCCAGACATCACGTTACCTTGGGAATCCACTCAGTATTCAAATTCAAACCCAGTTTTACCAGTTCCTCTATTGAGGATTTGCCTCATAGAGGGGCTGGTCACCAGTCTAAGTATGTGGGTCTTCACCCCTAACAAACTGGTCAATGATTTTGGTAGGAAACCCATTCTCCCAACTAAAGTGATGATCCTCCTTTAAGTTTTTCCCTCCTAGGCAATCCAGAATATAGCCTTCAGGAAGAGCCTTGACATTTGGCCAGCAGTCTTTAATGGCAACCTGATCCCCAGGAGGAAGAAATAACCTTTTATAGAAGTTGAGCCAAGGCTCAGAGGCAGGAGCAGGGCCAGGGGTGGGCCAGGAGTGGCAGTGGCAGTGGAAGTGGCAGTGGCAGGGGAAGTGGCAGTGGGAGCGGAAGTGGCAGTGGCAGTAGCAGATGCAGGTGAAGGTGATCAGGACTGGAGAAAATTAGAGGGAAAATCTCTAGTTGTGATAAGAATTTTGGTACTGCACCCAGTTAAAGCACGATGGGAAAAAGTTCAAGCTGTTACAGTGAAACGATAGTTGGAAGAGGTTGAGCTGAATGTGTTGTGGCCAGGAGCCATGTTTATTAGGTTACGGTCAGTAGCCCCTCATTCCTGGTCATAGCCTGCAGCTCTCCTATGTCTGATTGCCATTGAAGTAAAGCACTGCAGGAATGATAAGGGCAATATCTCAATATCCACATCTTCACTACACAAAAAGCCCCCATGATCCAATATGCATGGGGTAAATATGGAGCTGCACAATGCACCACCAATAGTATGCACTCTTTGGTCACAGGCATCAAGCATGAACCAGGATTTATCAGCAAAGGCATAGATAGCATCTTTGCGATGGGCAGTCCCTGAGGTGTACTTGACCTCGATCACTGCACAAACTTGGGCAAAGGTACTGCCCTTCTTTCCTTTGCCAGTAAGTATGATGTCTGGCTTACAAGATGTTTCTGTAATTGCATCATTAGCAGAGGAGACAAACTCCTGCTCAGAGGATGGCATGGATGCGGTCTGACATGCCAAGTCCAGTATGTGCAGCAGTTCCTGCAGAAATTTTACAACATGCTGCTCATATTCAGCTTTGGCATGTGGTAGTGTTGTTTGATGAAGATTTGGAGTGTTCTTCCACTTTCCTCTGTGGGTCTGAGGATTTGTGATGTTGAATCTTGACTGATCATTAGGTATGAACAACTGCAAGTGGATAAGTTCCTGTAAGAACTGTGAAACACATTTAACTGATATGTTTGCATCAGGGAGTTTTATAAGACATACCTTCTTCACAAGTGACTGGGAGTTGTTCCCTTCTTGCGACTGAGATTCTGACAGGCTCTCACTCCAAGGGAACATGACTGCTGAGATGTATTGATATGGCCATAGGATGTGTTTACCAAAATAAATATCAAGGATGTCTGGGATGGTGGCTTGCTTCCTTCTCTCCATCTGTGGAAGTTAAAATTCTAGGGCATTCTTCATTATCTGATCTATGTGTTCCAATCCTTTCATGGTTACAGGATCAACACTAGGGCACTGACCAAGCTGTAGGAGGTGTTAGCTTTGATACAATGGAAATATCCAGTGCACTAACCTTGGTAGTATGATTATGACGAATGCTATGTCTGGTTTCTAGGATGGCGCCGTTGGATGGAGGTTCCTCAACATTAGACTGGTATTTTGCCTTTCTTAGCAGTAGTGAGCTTGACTCAATTCCCACAGACTTACCATCTCTTTGACAGGGGATTGACTTTGAAGAGAGCTTTAGCAGAGGAGAAAAGCTGTTTTGTAGCAGGCATCCTCATGCTTTTAATGATTGACTTCTGAATGCTCATTGATTACAATTATGATTTAGATTGAGATTTTCCAGAGCATCTCTAGCAGATGAGTCCATTGGAGGTATCCAGGGTCTTTTGCAATGCAGTTGCAAACCCTTTTGCAGCCACACCACCAGTATACCATCTGAATGAACACTAAACAATTAATGGGTAGACAGAAAACCCTCAGGCTTTGTTGTATCACAGATAGTATAAGTGGAGGAATGTGCATGTAATGACACTCAAGCTGATGGAAGACTTAGTAGAACACAAAAGAACCATTTTTGGTTCACATGACTCAACATTTGCCACCCAGCAGCATGTATGTGCACTTCTCTTGTGAGAAAGACTCAGCAGATGGACCAAAAATTCACAAAAACAGGTACCATTGTGGGGTCTGGCCTGTCAATGGATTCACAAAGTTTCCTGCTGAACAACTGCTAGCCTCAACAATACAAAACCTTACACTACACACAAAATAATTGTACTCCCACCACTAATGCACAGAACATCCCACAATCACCACCAAATCCAAAAATTTTCATCCACCCAGCAAACCCTTTCCCTTCCCCCTAACATACTCCAGAGGCTTGCTCAGATATCGACTGTCCTTGGTTGATCCCTCAAACAATTTAATCCTTAGATGATCCCATCCTTCCTGCGATTGTGTGTCTGCATCAATTAGGTGCGTGACTTCAAGCATTGTCAGCAAGCGCAAATGGTATGGAATTAAATAGAATGCTGCAAATTTGAGCCTTGAAATGGATCCATCAACTTCAGCAAGATGGTAAGCGCCATTTGTGCTGCGCGAGACAACAACCATAGGACTGAAATAACATGGTTTGCACTTCGCATTCAATGAGGGCTCAATATTTTTATTTAGAACTAAAACGAGCTCACCCAGCCTGAAACTTCGGTCTTTGATGGTGTTTGAAAAATGATGCTCGAAATCTTTCACTGAGGCATAACAACTTGCAAGGACGCATTCATGAATGCGTGCAAGGTCTTCGTCTTGTTTGGAGAGTTGTTGTGCATGGACTGCAAGGAGCTCATAAGTTGAGAGGTTTTTAGAGATATTGGGCAAGAGAAAGGTGGCCTCCGTGATGTCAAAGGGCAGCAATGGTTTGATGCCATGTGCCATATAAAATGGTGTGTGTCCCATAGATTTTCAAGTGGTGACACGATCTGCCCAAAAGATATGTGGTGCAAACACTGGCCATTGAGTGATGTCACCTTGACAGGCTTTGACGAGTGAGTTGCAAATTGTTCAATGCAAATGTTCAACAATTCTATTAAGCCAATATCCAGGTGCTAGCAAGGGACAGCACTATACTGTTTGTGAGCTTGAATGCATTTTCATTAATCAAGCAGACAGTGATATTAATACAGAGAAGGAGCTTATGCATTATTACAGTCAGTTTCGAGCTGTAGCCGTTTGGCTCGTCTCCAATAGCAAGATCTCTGGACGTGACCGTGACAAATACTTTTGGCAGGGGCTACCAGTCCGAGCTCATCGTCAAATTCTTCAACAACTCAAGCTTAAGGACCTGGACTTCAATCAAAATGAGCCAGCCCATTTCAAGAAGGTCGTAGAAGCTGGACGTCATGTTTTCTCAGATGAAGCTTTCAATGCCAAGTTCAATGATCCCATCACCCTTCACATCCAGTCCATTAAGATCGTCGTGCCCCTCCAACTACTACCAGCCATTGTCGAGTGCGAGAGAGTCTAGCATATGACTCAGATGATTCAGACGAGCCTCGTGATGCTCCTCATGAAGTATGAATGAAGACTGTGTGTTTCACACAGCCTCAAGCACCTGTTCAAGCACCGCAGAAGTCCACTATGGATGAGGTTGATGCACTTGCTCAACGGATGCACAATCTCAATATCGGGGACATCAACTACTCCTCATGCTATATGCAACTCGTCTGCCTATATCCTGCTGCTGCTAATGCCTGGGCTGCTCCTCGAACTCAACAACTCTGTAATAATGTGTCCATGACCACTCCAGTGCCTGCCAGTACCCTGCGTGCCTCCATACAGTGCACATTCTGTGGACAAACTCATTATCTTCATGTTTGCCCCACAGCAGCAGAATATCTTTGCACTGGGTGTATCATACGCAAAGATCTCTTCCTTCTCAATGCAGACAGATCACACATCCAATGGCAAGGTCTTGAGAACTTGCAGCAAGCTGTGGATAGACATGCCAAGACCATCACTTCATCTGCTCTGTCTTCAAACCCTCCTCCTTCAACCATACCTTCTAGTGCCTTTATATCTGGAAGCTACTTCCTTCAATGTATCCAAGTCGCAGAGAATCATGCCATGGTCACGACAATCGAAGATGATGACTCAGGTGCAGATGCTCTTGCCATCACTCGTTCGAAGGCAAAAAATGCGGTGCTTGATAATATAGATGCAGGACCATCCCAGAAGAAGCTAAAGGAGGCCAATAGTACTATGTCTGACACCCGGGCACAAAGCCAAACTCGTTCCATTGAAGATCTCATTCCTGACACTCCTGCAGTTCCCCCCAAGAAAACTCCCACATATATTTACAAGTCCAAAGCAGCCACTCCGGATGCAGCCTCTCACATCTATCAAAACATGCTCAGCACTATTGTTCCAAATATCACGGTTGCTGACCTTCTTGCAGTAAGCCCAGACCTTCGACAAGAAGCTGTAGAGCACTGCTGCATGCACCGGGTATCCACTCATTCATCCACTACTACTCTTACCACCACTGTATCCATTCCACCACCAAAAATTGAGCATGCCATGCCCCTTCGTGAGCTCAAAGTTATGCTCAATGGTGTCCACATGGAAATGGCATTGCTGGACGAAGGTTCAGAGCTCGTTGTTATTCAAGAAGACATTTGGAAAAAGACTCAAGCCCCAATCAACAAAAACATTCGCATGTGCTCCCCGCAGCAGCCTTCAGCAACTTGTTATCAGCTGAAATTTCACCTCCTGCAGTTGTGCACATAACAGCCAGCCCTCTTGCTGAATGTTTGTTACAGGAATCATCCGACTTTGACCCTGTATGATGAGTCCTTGCCTATAAAAGGGTTGCCAATCGAGTCAAGCCTGTTGCAACCACCATGCCAGCCTGTGCTCATATTGTTTGATGGTTTCCTGAAGAACCCCTCCTATCCCTTCCCACAGTCTCTCCCAATCCTCCTGACTTTGTACTGAGCACTCGACTCACTGCAGACTGCATGAACGATCTTGGAATTTTTCAGAACTTGTTTTTATGGCCCGAAGAGCAGACATTAGTAGCACACGTTCTGTCTCTCAATGAGTTAGTCTTAGCATGGGACAAGACCAAGAAAGGGAGATTTTGAGATGACTATTTCCCACCCGTCATAATTCCCACTATAGAACACACTCCATGGGTCCATCGTCAGCCACCCATCCCTCCAGGAATTTGTGACAAAGTTATAGCCCTCATTAAGTCCAAAATTGCCTCTGGGATCTATGAACCATCCAATAGCTCCTACCAGTCAAGCTGGTTCTGTGTCGCGAAGAAAAATGGCTCGATTCACATAGTTCACAATCTTCAGCCACTCAATTCAGTCACAGTCAAAGATGCAGCCACTCTCCCTTATATCAAACTATTTGCTAAACAATCAGCTGAATGCTCAATCTATACTATGATGGACCTATTCATTGGTTTTGATCACCAATGACCTGCACCAAACTGGTTTGGTGCATGGCTGACTAATCTTTTCTCACCCTAAGCCTATAAACTAGAGCACACATTAATAGTCCATTTTTTTACTTTTGCCTCTAGGCTTGATTATTTTTGAAGATTTTTTTATGTAACCAGTTTTACTCTGAAGGCTGTGAGGATGACTAAGAAAGAATCTCACGCATGTCAGGTGACTTAGAAAATTATTTCCCGCATGAGTTGTCCTGTGGGAAAAGGCACAAAACCCCAAATACGAAGGACATGTTGAAAAACCACTGCAATAAACAACTGAGAAGTGTAAATATTGAGAGAGAGTCCATAACTTATGTAATCAGCTCTAGACCTTTTGCTTTGCCTTTGTTAGGCCACAGGGAAGTCACATGATTTACCTGTGCTTGACATGACTCAGCTATATACCACAGTGACTCATCTGATATGACTCAGCCTGACTCCATATGACTCATGATGACTCCTAGTAACCTTATTATGCCAGTAGCAAACTATATTGTACTAGTACCACACAGCCACATGTATTTGTCTATATAAAGGGCCCACTTTGAGCAGTGAGTCTAGAGAACTTTTGACCCCCAATTACTAGTGTGAGGTGTGATCATAGCCAACAACAGTGAGAGACTGTAAGATTGGTGAAGGTACCCTTCAGTGAGACAGTAATAGGGTGAGCTCATTGTTCTCCACAACCAGCAAGGCCTGGTACTGCCTCTTGTGTTTGTTTTCTGTTTTTCTTCATTTATTTTTCTGGATCTCTTTGTCTTCAAGCATAAGATATTCCACACACTTGTGTTGTCTCTTTAGACCACCTAAGACTTAGAATAGCTTAGTGGGGGAGACGTTAGGAGTTGATAAGTGTACACTTGACCTCACACATCTGAGTAGAGAGAGTGAGCCAGGGTTTCATTGCCACAGCTTTAGCTATTGAAAGGGGACTTGGTATTGAACGCCAAGGATGTCCATTCCTGTATCTGTTTAATACTCATTGTGAGTACCTTGGCAGCAGGTTCAGTAGTACATAAAGACTCTAAGCATTGACTAGTCCTGACCATTGGTCCTACCTGTTTTGCACTGAGGGAGTGATCATTATAACTCTGCACAGTTTGTTGGGATAAGATTGTCTCAAGACACCCTTCATCCAGGATACAAGTACGTGTTTTTCATTTTGTTTTCTTTCTTTATTTTGTCACCATTGTGGTCATAGCCACACACATTGCTGACCTCACACAGTACCTTCTACTGACCGTAGCTTAGGTATCACTAGAGAACCACCCATGAATGACCACATTATCAGTCATTGGTATTTGTCTGGATCGCTGACTGTGGAGATAGATTGGTTTTGTAGGTGTTCCATCTATAGATCAACTATCTAAGAAGACACCGAGCCCTAGCTGAAGAATCCTGTGACCTCACCACCTTCCAAACCCCACTCAGAACATTTTGGCTTACAGTGCTACCTATGGGTTGGACAGATTCTCCCGCAGTCTTCCAAAATGATGTTGCATTTATATGGTACATTTGAGACCATTTCCCAAAACACCGGCATATGATGATTTGTTTGGGAGTACTGCTTAGACGTCAATAGAGTTTTACATCGTCTCAAGCATGCAGGAGCCACAGTGTCAGTGAAGAAGCTCTTCATTTGCGTCCCCAAGGTTCTTGTTGTTGGACAGTGTTGCACTTATGAAGGACGTATCCCAGATTACTCAAAGATTGTCAAAATCAAGAACTGGCCCCCATGTATGACATGTTCTGAAGTTCGCGGATTCCTTGGCACTGCAGGCACTGTGTGCAACTGGATTAAAAACTATGCCTTCATTGCACGACCGCTTACCAATCTCACTTGCAACATTGTACCTTTCATTTGGGATGATACTGCACAAATGGCCATGGACACCCTCAAGCATGCTGTCATTAACTCTCTTGCTATTTGACCAATCGATTATCATAGCCCCAATCCTGTTATTCTCGCTGTCAAATCGTCCCATATTGCCTGTGGATGGATCTTGCTTCATATCGACAATGAAAATTGTCATCGACCCTCTCATTTCAGCTCAATCACTTGGAATGATCGAGAATCGTGCTATTCTCAGGCAAAAATCGAACTTTATGGCTTACTCTGTGCACTCAAGGCTACTAAAGTCTGGACCATAGGAATCAAGAACTTCATTGTCGAAGTTGATGCCAAATATATTAAAGGCATGCTCAACAATCCTGATATTCAACCTAACACAGCTGTCAACCGTTGGATCACAGGAATCTTACTATTCGACTTCTCACTCAAACACATTCCTGGACCCAAGCATACTGGCCCAGACAGCCTATCACATCGTCATTGTGCACCAGAAGATGAAGATTTCAACAAAGAAGACTCAGAAGAGGTGGAAGAGGAGATAGATGAAGTACTCAGCTATGGGATATGGACAGTGTTGGATTCACACAACGGAGGACTTGGAATGATGACAGCGGGCCAGGTTTTCATTTCTGCCAAAGCCAACCTCAGTACTGAACTAGAAATCCCATGCAACGAAGACTCCAAAATGCAGGATGATGACCTTCGTGCCATCCAGCTTTATCTTGAGACACTTGTGCTGCCTTCGGGCACACAGCTCTCAAATCGTTCTCATTGTCTCAAACGAGCAGCAAAATTTTTTGTTCATAACAAATGACTTTGGCATTGTGATCCTGCAGGTTGTCATCAACTCGTCATTTTCCCAAACAATTGTGCACAAATTCTCCAGCAGACTCATGACAATCTTGGACATAAAGGTATCTATTCAACTTGACGAACCATTGCTGATCATTTTTGGCAGCCAACTCTTGATCATGACCTCTCATGGTACCTTAAAACATGCCATCAGTGTCAGCTTCAATCTGTTGAGAAAGTCATTCTCCCACCAACAGTTGCCATTCCTGCACCCTTATTTTGCAAAGCCTACACTGATTCAATGCACATGCCAACATCTCATGGGTACCCATACCTTGTTCAAGCTCATTGTTCACTCACAGCATGGCCTGAATGGCGCATGTTATGAAGAGAAACTGGTCGCACACTTGGACTTTTCATTTTTGAAGACCTGTTGTGCCATTGGGGAGGACTTGAAGAGATCGTCACTGACAATGGAACCCCATTTGTGGCTGCGCTCGACTGGTTCGTGTCAAAATATCATATCCACCATATCCATATTTCAGCCTACAATTCAAAGGCCAATGATACTCTTCTTAAAGGTCCCATATTCACAACTCTCGAAGCCCGTAAGTGTTATCCAAAAATGCTTGGTTTGACAATCCACATAGCACACTAGACTTTTGCACTTGTCAGCACTTGTTAGTCCATAAGTAGAGGCGAGATCTTCAAACACTTTGAAGAACTCCAATAGCTCCGACGTCTCGCCATTGAACATCAGCACTTTGCTAGAATTAGGGCTGGGCATGGCACCTGTGCCTTGATGCACGTGAGACATAACCATTGTCATCATTGGCTGGGTTATAGGTCGAGCTTG